>JARHVA010000269.1:592500-950000 GCA_037957365.1 Torreya grandis | reverse complement strand
AACCATATATATCCATAAAATATGACCCTAAGACACCCTAAATATATTACATTCATCCATACCCACCTTGGCATATGCAAAACCTATCAAACATTTGCCTTGTACATGAAACCACCATGAATGAACCAAAAGTCAACTTGTAAGTAATTATTCATACTAAAGATAGATTGGTCAAACCTATAAAATTCATAAATATGACCCTCATGGAGTATAAAACACTAAAAAATATATTATTCACATTAAAACATCCAAACACTATCAATAAAAATTGAAACATCCTTCTTGGGTCATTTGCAGAAGGTCAAACCCTCAGTCAATTTTGGACTGCAATAAATGTAGGTGTATGACTATTCAAACCTCCAAATAATTTTTATTATATTTCCCTTGATGTTATCTACAATTTTATTTTTATACCACCATAAAATTCATCCTATCAAAATTTGTAGGAAAAACAATGAGGACTAGTTTTCCTTTGTAAATTCAAATATTTGAATTCCAATAGTCACTTTTTAATGCAAATTAGACCAAGTGTGGAAACTAGTGAAATATACTTGGGAAACCAAATTTGCACTAAAATAATTTATGATAGACCTTATGTAAATACCTAAAACTTGAAACACATGATATAGGAACAAATATCAACAAACCTATGTGACCATTTTCTTTTAACACCCCACATGTGTGAATGATGACATCATCAATTTATTTACTCAAAAAGATCTACCAAGTTGAATAAGATAACCTAGAACTTTACAAGGATATTATAATGATATAATTTCACTTCAAAAATTACTCCAAGAAAATATGAGCCCTCATATGACCTCTCAAACATGGTCAACACATCACCAACATCCATCACTTTGCCTAACCAAGAAAATTAATTCACATCACCAACATCCATCATGGAGTATAAAACACTCTAAAATATATAATTCACACTGAAACATCCAATCACTATCAATAAAAACTAAAACATCCTTATCAAGTCATTTGCATAAGAAGGTCAAACCCTCAGTCAACTTTGGACCATAATAAATGTATGTGTACAACCAATCAAACCTCCAAATATTTTTTCATAGATTTCCCTTGAATTTATGTGTACAACTAGTCAAACCTCTAAATAAATTTTCATAGGTTTACCTTGAAGTTATCTACCACTTTTATTTTTATACCACCATAAAATTCATCCTACATAAAAATTTATAGGAAAAATAATGAGGACTAGTTTTCCTTATTAAATTCAAATATTTGAATTCCAATGATCACTTTTTAATACAAATTAGACTATAAAAACTAGTGAAATCTACCTGGGAGATCAAATTTGCACTAAAATAAATTTTTATATACCTTATTTCAATACATAGAACTCGAAACACATGATCTAGGAACAAATCTCAAAAAACCTATGTGACCATTTTCTCTTGACACCTCCACACATGTGAATACTGATGTCATCAATCTACTTACTCGAGAAGATATACAAAATTGACTAGGATAACATATACCTTTATAATAATATTATAATGAATTAATTTCACATACACAAGTACCCAAAGAAACCTTGATCCCTCATATTACCTCTCAAACAATGTCAACACATCACCAACATCCATCACCTTGCCTAACCAAGCAAGCCAATCAGGGTCCATGCATGATCACTAAGGCACACTTTGTCATTAAGAACCATGCATAAATCTTGATTCATGCATAATATTGGACACATTATGTACATTATTGGCAACACCTTAATAATCTCACCCTTTTTCATTGATGTCAACATTTTATAAATGCTTTCAAAGCCAACAACATAACTATGCACATACTCTTTCTCCATTTACAAACACTTTATCCCCTTTGACATAATGAAAAGTGGGATTACCTAATGATACTAAAGACATATAATTTTTTTCAAATAAATCATCATGAATGGATCTTCTTTGAGTAATTATATAAAATACCTCTATCACTATGCATACCATTCCTTCTCATGACTACCTCAAGCTTGCTCATTAACAACACACCATCTTCACCATGATCTATACCTTAAAGAATAAATGAAAAATTTGAAGCAATTAGGAGTGATTAAAACTTAATAACAATAAGAAGGACTTCCACTAAGTTTCCTTATCCTGGGCACCCCTTTAGTACCTTCAAACCATCTTTAACCATGATAAAATTTCATGGTTGCCTTCAAAATTTCTCTCACAAGTCAACTTTATGATCACAAATAGATGTTCAAGCCAATTAAAAATATAAAAAAAATTCAAAATATACTAAAAAACTCATATAATAACAATCATACCTTGTTATTTTGGAGAGAATGATGAAAATTTTCATTTAAGTCACCCAGCCTTATCTAGAGGCTTAATAGCCCTATCTAAACTTTGCAAAGCCCATAAATTTTTGTGTATGTACCTTCATGGATTGAAATTTAATATATATATTAAAATCATATGACCTATAATTAATTCTAATAATAATCATCTAATTCTTCCTCAGAACCATAACTCCTTCACAAATTGACCTACCAATTAATCTTCCATTTGAATAAAATTTCAACCATAGGACACACTATAAACTTAAAAATGACTATGAAACACTTTTTGAGTACCCTTTTGGACATTTCAATATATTAAGAAACCTTAGACCTCAAATACCTTGGGAAGGTCACTAACTCACATGGTGCAAAAACTAGGGCATAAAAAATAAATAGGGTCAAATTACCATCTTCCATTCAATGCTAGATTATAAAAATTATCTCACACCTAGACGTCACTAACACACACTTATATAAATATTTTTGAGGTTTTAATACTTTTTAAACCACCTATAGATCCATGAAATGGTTTTTGACCTACTAGTCCTTAAGTAAGGATTATCATACCCGAGAGCCTTTGAAAATCTTCAACTTGACCTCAAGAGAAATTCATATAATAAATACACCTAGATAATATTTAAATGAGGTAAAAAAACATTTATATGCCAAAATTTCATCTTAAAAAACACCAATCTTCATTCGACACTTAAAACCAATCATTTTATGCATACAGACCCTCTGTATATCCCTACCACTATGCCAAAACACTTTAGAATGATCATGCAATACTTATGAAAACTCCTAACATCCTTTTTCACAAGGAAACATAAAATAAAACTTTAATACATAATTTATTATCCTTATATAACTCAAAAACACCAATTTTTCATGATGAACTCTCATCAGGTAGTGAATACTAAGCAAAATGGTCAAACTGAACAAATGATCATTAAAGCTAATTGTGACCAATCCAAGGAATGAAACCTCATGTAATATACTTTATAAATTCCTATCCACACTCCACACCAACCTCACATTCATAATTCATGATTTGACCTAACAAACCAAGCATAAAAATTTGGCTAAAACATGCTTTTAGGATTAATGTCCCTGAATATAACTCTTAAAGCTTTTCATCACAAACATATGGAACAAGCTCATAAAATTGTTTATCTCCCTTAACCAATGACATTATATACTAATTGGAATCTTTTACATCATCTAGATAAAACACACTTTCTTTTTCACATGAAAGATGTCTCTTAAGAAGTATAAGTAGAGACACAGATATCCCATAAAGAGACTATAGGTCCCAAAACATAGGGAACTCCCACATTTCCATACTCTCACTTGAATTGTAGTCCTATCTCATCATAAAATTGATTTTAAAGATGTTATTAACTTCATTCTTTCTTTTTAACTCATAATATCACATGATTTCCTTGTCCCTTTGAGCAAATAAGGCTTTCTCTTTGACACTTGATCTTTTACCTTATTATGTCATGAAAAATAATCCATTTTTAACCTATTTTTCATTTACCTCCTTAGGTATACATTCATTATGGATTATTTTATTCATGTTATGATTGACATTCTTTGAGGTGGAGTTCTCACCATTCCTATAGAACCTTGTTATGTGACCTCTCTCTTGACACCTATAGCACAAGATATCATGCTTTCCTTATGGACTTATTGACTATCTTGAGTGATGATGTTATTCATGATTGTTATTGTTTTGCTCATAATTCCATGTAAATCTCTTACTAGGATATTTTATTTTTCAATAAATGATCCTATGACCAAACTGATGACAAGATTAATAGTAGCCATTGAAGGAGTTATCATAACCTATTAAATTAGGTTTCTTGACTTGATTTGAACTTTTGTAGCTTTTGAAGTTGTCTTTATTATTCAAATTTTCATCCTTACTATCTTTATTATCACTCTCCTTAACATGATTATTTTTCTGATTTGTCAAAAATATCTTTTTATCCTTTTGAACATCTTCATGGAATCCTAGGCTTGACGTATCATTTGCTACCTTTTGACTACTCATTATATCATTAAGATCAATTGTGATTTTCTCAAATTTTAGATATATTTCAAGCTTGCTCATAGCTTGATCTAGTTTTATTTACAAAGAATCCATCTCTAATTTGTATGTGATACATTCTTCATCCTCACTCTTTATCTCTTCAATAAGGGTACAAACCTGAGTTTCAAGATGTTGAGTGATTTCATCATGCTATTTGACTTCATTACTCAACCTTTCTTTAAATAGGCCAATTTGTTCCTCATAGGACTTGATCAAGGATGCTTGATTTTTGTTCTTGAATTATATTAGCTTCATCTATTACAAGATATTCATATATTTTTTTTCAAGAGTGACTTTCTCATCTTCTTTCTCTAAGCTATCTCCACCAAAGATATCTCTGTCTAAAGAAAATTCACCTTCATCATCCCTAAGATCCATGAATAGTGTCTCTTTGTCTTCAGCATGAGATGATTCATCATTACCAGATGTGTTTCCTTCTTCTTCAGCAAATGATTTATTGTCTTCTTCATGGTAAATAATCTTACCACCTTTGTATGACTCCTTCTTGCCATTTATCTCATTAAATAACTTTTTATACTTGTTAAGACCTTCATATTTCTTATGCTCAACCTCATGAGATTCCTTATGTTTAGACTTGCCTCTATCTAGGAACTTAGCTAAAAAATTACCAACTTTACCACATGAAAAACATTTTAAAAGAATATTCCCTTCATAATTACCTAATCCCACATTCAATTTTCCTGCAATTATGGCTTCAATTTTATTTTCGTTAAGATTAAAGTCTTCAATACTTAGCTTGCTCTTCTTGCCTTTTATCTCCTTGATCAAATTTAAGGTTGCTTCCTTATTTAGTGGTTTGTCCTCACTGATTATCATCTCATAGGTATTAAGGATTCCATGTAATTCATCCATATTCATCTTAGTGAGATCATGACTCTCATCTATAGAAAAAATCTTTGAGTCAAAATTGAAGGTGAGAGACCTTAATACCTTTTGCACAATAATAGTTTATTCAATCTCCTCTCCAATAAATTTGATGATATTTACCACCTCATCGACCCTTAGAAGATAGGATACCACATTATCTTCTTCCTTCATTTTGAGTCCCTCAAATTGCCTTTGATAGGTTTGTTATTAAGCCAACTTAAACTTTGAATCTCCTTCATAGATGATTTGTAGCTTATCCCAAATTTCCTTGGTATATTTAAAATATATTACCTTTGTGAACTCAACCTCTGATAGGCCACAAATTATAGCATTCATAGCTTTAGAATTATTCTCACTCAACTTCTTATCAACTACACTAGTTGGAAGAGTAGGGGGTGTGGAAAAACCATCCATAATAGATTGTCAAATATCAAAAACTAGAGACATGATGTAGGTCCTAATCCTTTAAATCCAAAAATCATATTTGGATCAATTGAACAATGGTGATTTCTTATTAGATAAACCACATTGCATTTGATAACTACTCATTGTACCTAAGATCACCTTCAAGTGGTTAAACTTACAAAGAAGTTGTGGATTTATTACCATTTGTTAGAGGTAAAAAAATAATAGGGGGTGAATCAGTGATGAAATAAATTTAATTCCAATTCCAAAACTTGAAACTCTCATTCATTCAACATAAGCAATCATGAAGCATAAAAACTAGTCTTTGCAATGAACAAAGGAAACTATGCAAGATCAAGACTCATGACACAAGGTTTATGTGGGAAAACCTCATGGGTAATAAATTACATTCTAAAGTTTTAAATAAATTGGATTATATTCCTATAAAATATTCACAAACATGATACTTTAGTGAAGCACCCACTTCACAAGGAGCACTAACCCCTAAGCATGAATAAGTACCCACTTATCTAAGATGTTGAGTACCCACGCAATAGCTTCTGATATAAACACCTATATAGATCTGATTTAATCTCAATATAATGGATAAATAGTGAATAATAACTCTCTTAAACCCTTCACACTCTCTCAAGCCCTCACACATAAATAATGCATCCAAAATAGCCTTTTGGATCACTTTACACTTCTTCATTCATGTTCAATCTTCAACCCTAAAATAACACTATTATAACATCAATAATATGAAATATAGGTCATCAAAACCTTATTAAACATATTTTTATCTTTAATCCATCCACAAACCACACTCACACCTCACTATACATTGCATGTCAACTCTAACAACCTTAACCTTTGATCTTGCTCTTTATAGAGTCTACATGAACATCACCTTCTTGGTTGGCCATCAGACTTTCCTTAACCTTTAAGGCTAATATCACACTTATAATATGATAAATTTAATTAAAATATGTCATCCATATCTTTGATATACCACCTTTAAGCATCAACACCTTTCAATTAGGCCTAAAAAGCACTTTTAGGTCCATGGAGACCTATTCACCCTTTTAACACTTCACTGAGCAAAACTAGGAATGCAAGACCACTTAAAATCATATATATCCATTAAATATGACCATTAAGACACCATAAAAATATTAAATTCATCCCTATACACCTATGCATATGAAAAACCTATCAAACATTTTCCTTGTATATGAATCCAAATGAACAAACCAAAAGTCAACTTGTAAGCAATTATTTATACTGAAGATAGATTGGTCAAACCTCCAAAATACATATAGATTATTTTCATGGATTATAAAACACTCTCCAATATATAATTCACTTTTTAACATCCAAACATTATCAATAAACCTCAAACATACTTCTCAGGTCATTTGTAGAAGAAGGTCAAACCCATAGTCAACTTTGGACCATAATAAATGTAGGTATACAACTAGTCAAACCTCCAAATCATTTTTCCTAGATTTCCCTAGAAATTATCTATGACCATAAAATTAATCTTACATAAAAATTTATAGGCAAGAAAATGAGGACTAGTTTTCCTTTGTAAATTCAAATATTTGAATTACAATGATCACTTTTTAATTCAAATTAGACTATGGAAACTAGTGAAATATGCCTGGGAGACCAACTTTGCACTATAATAAATTTTGATATACCTTATTTAAATACCTAAAAATTTTAAAAAATGATCTAGGAACAAATATCAACAAACTTATGTGACCATTTATTTTGACACCTGCACACGTGTGAATGTTGATGTCATCAATCTACTTACTCAAGAAGATCTGCCAAGTTGACTAGGATAACCTAGACCTTTACAATAATATTTTAATGAATTAATTTAACTTATAAAAGTACCCAAAGAACCCATAAGACCTTATATTACCTCTCAAACATGGTCAACATGTCACCAACATCCATCATCTTTCTTAACCAAGTAAACTAATTAGAGTCTATGCATGATCAATAAGGCACACTTTGTCATTGAGAACCATGCATATATCTTGACTCATGCACACTATTGAAAACCTTAGGGCCATAATTTAAAACACATCAACAAATCATGGATATTTTCCTTATAGAAAAATAATAATCACTTTTTATTCCTCTACGCACCCAACTGAACCCTACAAAACTAAACTAGCTACCATTAAATCCCATAGTGGTCATGCATTGTAGCTGAGAACAAATGACAACATGGATTAAAAAAACCCATCATTACCTATATTAAAAAATGTAAATGAAAATATAAATTTAAGTCATAATCTAGTCCTAATATGAATCTAATGGCTTCCATCATTTTTTTGGCTGAGTTAGTCTAGGGTTTGGCTGACTAAGATATCAACAAAAACCAAAAATGCCCTAAAATAAAAGAATTCAAAGCTACTCGACCAAGCTCACTTTGAGATTTGGGTCATCATGATCAAATCCCTAATTGAATTTAAATTCAAATTTGAAATGATAAGTTTTAATCAAAATAATGTAGTCCCCTCTCAAGCTTAAGTAACCAAGTCAAAAAAAAGGTTACACCACAAATATAAAGTCTTTCAAGATAACAAAACCAACTTGAAGAATTTTAATGAAAACAAAGACATAAGTTCCCAACATAATATAAAAAATGAAAAATTCTAAAGTTTCTAAGAAAACCATAAATATTAAAGCTAATATAAGTAATGATGAGTTTAAATATTATTCCACATAATGTCACATAAAAGAGTAACACAAAGTGATTAGAACAACGGTCAAGATGAAATTTACAATAAGAATAGGAATACAATCATGGAAAAATATAAAACCAATTTTATCATAAATTAAACAAATAATAAAATTAATAGTAAAGAAATATATAATCAAAATAAATCTCAAAATATCACTATTCAAAGATCAATAGCTCATCATTAACCTTTTTCCCTTGGCTACTAAGCACCAAATCTATCTTATCTCATTATTCTTTTTCCTATTCTTGTAATCATGTAAATGATACATTAACAGTATCTAAATGGAAAATAATATATCAAATATGATAAAAATTCAAATTTTTTAAAAAAAAAACTATATGTTATGTAATGAACTAAATAAAATAATCCATGATAACATAAACATGTATAGTATGCCACCTAAAAAAATAATAACTCAAACAAAGTCTCAACATCAACCAATAATAGTCCAATAACTAATAAAATAACTAGGAAGTATGCCAAGTAGTAAACAAATATGAAATCAACAATGCTAAAAACATGAATTAGAACACTCAAACTAAGGTTATGACATCCTCCTCCACTTATAAATAAGTCTTCTCAACAATTAAAATATCCAAGGATAATGTTACCTAAAAAGAGATTCATCATACCAAGTAACATTATTTTAGATAATAGATCCCATTTAAGTAAAATTTGAGAAATTTATCTATTTCATATTCTAACACTATTATCATCTTAGATCTTAACAAGGTCTAAATACATATTTTCCTCTTCCTAAAGATAAATATTTTTCCAATCTAAAATATGAGAAGGATCAAATATATACTTCCTTAATAAATAAATGTAAAAAATATCATGAATCCTGAAAAGAGATGGAGGAAGGGTTAATCATTAGGTAACATAGCTAAGGTTTTCTAGAATGTAAAAGGGTCCAACAAATATATGAGCCAATTTATAAGTTTTTCCAAATTTAACATAGATTTTCTATGGTCTAACATATAGAAATACCTTTTAACCAACATTAAATTCAAGAGGAGTCCTTTTTAAATCTACATAGCTCTTTTATATATCTAAAGATGCCTTTATATTTTGATGAATCAAATTCATTTGCATAGCTTATTCTTACATAATATTAGAGCCAACAATATCTCTATTTTATTGATTGTCCCAACCAAGAGGAGTTCTATATTTATGCCCATACAAAGCTTCAAATAGATCCATTTTAATCATAGAATGATAAAAATTATTATAAGAAAATTCAACTAAGTGTAGGAAATCTTATCATTTTCTTTGATAATCCATAACATACATTATTAGCATGTCCTCAACTAATTACTTAAGCCTCTCCATTTGACCATCTATTTTTAGGTGATATGAAGAAATAAAATTTAAATACATTCCAAATGATATAGTCAATGTTTTCCAAAATCTTAAAGTAAATAATTTATCTCTATTAGAGATAATGACTTCAAGTATGCCATATAATAGAGCTATTTATTTCACAAAGTGTTATACAAACATAGAAACATCATCAATCATATTTCCAATAATAAAATAACCAATTTTTCTAAATTTATTAATCATAACCAAGGTAGTGTCATGCTTACTATGTGATTTTGGTAAACCAACAATGAAATCAATTGAAATCATAGTCCACTTACATCATATAATTTCATGAGGATAAAGAAAACCTCTTGGATAATAATGTTTAACTTTTTTGGATCAATACCAGTGTTAAACGGGTCCCTTGCCATTATGATTTTAATCGGAGCTCCAAATGATTTGAGAGACAATTGGGGGCCTAGATCCCCAAGTAAAAAAGTACCAATATTACAAAAAATTTCCACAACTAGCTTGAGAATACCATCAATGGCCATAACTGAACTAATACCAATGAACATCCACAACTAGCCTAATACCAACAATCGGCCACAACCGGCCTCCAATACCATCTAATATTTTAACTTGGGTGGTGTATGTAGCAACCAAGTTTCCTTTACTAACTCACCCTCACCTCATAGGTAACAATGTTTAAATTTTAACCATTCACATTCCAAACATTTTTACATAAAATTTAACGACATTATGCTTTAAAATAGGTCAATAATAATACCTTTGAAACTCATGTGTCATATTTGTGACACTTAGATGAGAAAAATGAGATGTTGTATACACTTATTTTAGTAAAATATTATACAAGTCACCTGACTTGGGAACAAAAATTATGTTTTTATGGATTAGTAATCCATCATTTTAAATAGAAAACTTAATAAATTTATTTTCTATAAGATAATAATCCAAACATACACTTACTTAATAGTAGAATTCACCAGTGAGTTGTTGTTCCAAAACAACAATTCTAAAATTACTTATAAAAACAAACAAGCAATAAGATACATGCATCAGTTAAGAGCATTAAAAACATGAATATCCCTACCTTTAACATATTCAATGTTTTTTTCAAAATTACTCACAAATTCCATCCATTTATGCAAGTAAGCATTAAAGTTCATCTTAGGTGAACACATATTCTAGGCTATGATGATTAGATTTAACTTTAAAATGTTTACCTAGTATAGAATGTTTCTACTTTTTCAAAGCATGCATAATAAAAAAAAGTTATAAATCTATGTGTGAGATATTTATTTTCAAGCTCCTTGAGTTTATCTGACTCATATGCCACAACTTTTCCATCCTACATAAGTATACCACCAAAACCTTCCTTAGAGGTATTAAACTAGATTTTAAAATTACAATTAGGATTTGGAATGATAAGTATAGGTGATGTAATTAATAACCATTTAAGCCTCTTAAAATATTATTCACATGCCAAAATCTAAAAAAAATTCTTAAATTTACATTGTAAAGAAGTAATGGGGTCATTCAAACTGAAAAAAAAAATCCATAAACCTTCTATAGTAAACAACCAAATCCATAAAGCTACTCACTTCATGTATGTTGGTAGGGTAGTCCACTCTTAAATAACTTTTATCTTTTTTGGATATATAATAATTCCATCCTTGGATATAACATGTCCCATTTAATGTATTTTAGTTTGTAAAAATGCACATTTGTAAAGCTTCCCATAAAGCATACGTTGCCTTAACCTTTATAACACTAAACATAAATGTTTTTCATTTTTAACTACATTCTTAGAATAGATCAGTATATCATCAAGGAAAATAAGAACAAACTTGTATAAATAATTCATAATACACTATTAATAAGATTAATAAATGTATCAGGTGCATTTCTCAAACCAAAGGGAATTATCATGAACTTGCAATGACCATACCAAGTATGAAAAGATATTTTATGAAGTATTCTTCCTTAATTTTCAACTGATGGTAACCTGATCTCAGATTAATCTTAGAAAATATTTCTACATGTTTCATTTGATCAAATAAATCATATATACTTGGAAAATTATAATGATTATTGATAGTAACCATATTAATCATGTGATAGTCTATAGATAGCCTATGCGTACCATCTTTATTTTAAAAAATAACACTAAGAGAACTACAAGGAGACACACTTGGTCTAATTATTCCATTTTCCAATAGTTATTATAGTTAAAATTTAAGTTCCTAAAAATTAGTCACATTCATTTGGTACAAATCTTTAGATGTAGGGGCAGCCCCTGGCATGACATTAATGGAAAAATCAAATTCATGCCTAGGAGGAAGTCCATGAAAATTTTCAAGAAAAAAATTTGAAAAAACATTTAGAAAAGGAATATTTTGATAATAATTTTACTTATTTTAGGTTGTTTCATACATTTTCACAACATAAATTTTACATCTTTTTTGCACATCCATTTTCAGCTATATACTTTAAAGTATCTTTCTCACTTTAAGCTTATTAATAATTGGGATTTTAAAAAATTTCTCCCAAGTCATCATAACATTGAACCACTTTCTTACCACAATCTAATGTGGCTTTATATTTTTTTAGCCAATACATTCCTATAATAAGGTCATAAGACCCTGCAGGTATTAGAAATAGGTTTATTTTAGTTGAGAAAACTCCTAAATTAAGCTCAATTTACTCTAAGCATTTGGAAATGGGCACCATTTTACCTATACAAAATTCAAACTCCCATCCTTATCTTAAACTAAAAATATATTTTTTTACATTTATAAATAACATTAGGGGAGACAAAACTATCAATTGCACCAGAATCAATTAAAATTGAAAATAAAAAACCAACTAGATTACCTTTGATTTCAATGGGATGGCTTAAAATTTATCATTCCTATTATCCGTAGTTGCATACACCCTATGATTAGATAATTTTCCTAGTTTTAATTTAGGATAGTCCTTTTAGTAGTGATTATCAATACATTCCAAACATATTTTAGTATACTAAGGTGAAATGGGCATAATATTTACCCATATGGTAGGTAAATTCTAATTTCCTTGAGTTTGATTTTTCTTGAATGACCTAGTTTAGAAGAGTTCTAAAACTTAATTTTTTTAATTTTGGACTTTAAACTTGTTAAAAACACTATTGCTTCTAGTAAATCTATGGTTCTAATCAAATTTATTGAAATTCTTAGGGGAAGAAAAAAAGATTTTTCATTTTAGACTATTATCTATTTAGTTTGAAATATTGTCTCACTTTCTATCAAGACCTTTCTTTCTCTTCTAGACTATGAATATATTTTATGATAGTAATCAGAGTTATACAATTGGTTATTTTGACATCACTCATCAATATCTCCCTTAGTATAATTTTAAAATTCATTACCTTGGTTTCCTCATCATTCATATAGTTCACATGATGTAAAAAAATCATATATTTATTCTCATATTTTTTTACAAATATGTTTTCTTCCTTTAAAAATTTAAAATATATTATCTTTTGCTCTTTAAAATTGGCACTAAGATACCTCTTTCAAAACCACCTTTACAAAATAGAGTAAATTTGTGTCAAAGGTTAATAACCTTTTAAAGCACATATATAGCTCCACCAAAGGGTTGCAACTCCAACCAGTTGGTAAGTAGCCACTTTTGCCTTCACATTTAAGGTCGTGTTATACAAATTAAAGTATTTTTGTAGGTTGACTAGCCATGAATCAGTTGTATTACCTAATTATTTACCTAAAACTGTATGGGGTGGAATATTTTTTATCTCATTTATAATATGATCAACCAAATTTAAAGGCACTTATTAGATTACTTATTCTTCCACTTGACTTTCATCTAAATAAGGCAATTCTACTTGTGTAACAACCTCAATATTATTCAATCTACATTCTTGGGATTCCAACTTAGTTTTCAAGGCATTCAAATTAATTAATATAACATTGAGGACTTATTATTTAATATAAGTAGGATTTAATAAAGTAGAATTTATATTGGGTTTGCCAACATTGATACTAACATTGTTAACATGAGGTTCTTCTCTGCCTAGGTTTAGGTTTTAGGTTCCAAAACCTTTACCTCTTCCCAAAGTTCCTCCTCTACCTCTGCCTCTACCAAGATGGTCAACTATCGAGTTTTTTTCATAATTTAACCCACCTCATATAATTATCACCATCTTGATGTTAAATAAACTAACAACTTAGGTAGGTAAAAGTAGTAGCTTCTTTCCCAAATTTCCCTATAGCACAGCTTTTGCTATGATACCAAAATGTAGCAACCCAATTTTTTTTATAGAACAACTTCAAGTTACTTAACACCATTCAAAGATAGCATAAGAAAACTATTTCATAGATAAGTGTGATCAATTCCGTAACTATGTTATACCAAACACAAGTATTCATCAAAGGTTAAAAATTCCTATTGATGCTATTAAGAAGTTACTTTAATCTATCATTAAAAATATCAAGGTGTACTAGTGTAATAATATTATAATATTAAACTCAAATGTGATCACTAAACTATGGCATTCATAAAAGGATCAATACCAACTTTTAGCCTTGACCCTATACTTGACATAAAAAAATCTACACTATGACCATGCAAGTAAGCTAAGCTCTAACAAAGGTAAAACTCAATATAAAGAAGGTTCATAATAGCTTAAGGCAAATAAAATTTGATTCATAACATAATATTCATCATACTAATATTTTACATTCAATGATCTACAAAATTGTGTGAACAAAAGACTTGAACTTCAAGTTTATTTACAAAATAAATATAATGCAAATTGTTTGACATTATCAATATTAAATGTCACATGAATGTTAGATAGTAGAGCCTGATCTTATTATAATGCCCAGTTCATGAGGGGCGGGGGGGGGGGGGGGGGGATGGGGGGGGGGTACTATGTTTGCCATGGAGGTCTAAGGGGGAAACAACCTACTTGGAAGACCCCTTAGAAAGGGTTTGGGGGCAACACCCCTGAAACAAAATTTTGTTAAAAATGCATTTTAAAATATTTTAATTTTGTAGTAAATTTGGACTATTCACCATTAGGTCATAGATATAAGGTTATAAATTATTTTTGTGCATTTTTACATTAATATGTAACCCTCCTTTGATATGAGGGCATTGTAATTATGGTGGAATAATATTTTTGAGTGAAGAGGATATTGTAGTGGATGCATTATAGGTTTTTTCCTTCATTTATTAGACTAAATAATAAGAAGGACTAGCTATTTCTATGTAGATGTAACCCATATTGGGTGAACTACATTAAATATGTGTCTCTATTGTGCTGTGATTTCTATATTTTATTTCCATATTTAATTCATGAATATTGCTATGTGTTCTATAGTCCTAACAACTAGTATCAGAGATGAAGGTTTATTTGGTAGATAAACTTATAGGAAAAGAGGGTTCCTAGTTTGAGTGGGAGAAATGGTATAATAAAGAAAGTTTAAGGTCAATAAGTTCAATGTCCAAAACTACCAGCTATGGAAGATGCAAATAGAGGACTATCTATATTAGAAAGATATTTTCCTACCACTGGGTGGAATAATAAATAAGTTGGTGACTATGAAGGATGAATATTGGGAGGTTATTGAGAGAAAGGCACTAAAAATAATACAAATATGATTGGTATCATTGGTGGCCTTCAATATTTCAAAAGAGAAAACAATAGAAGATGTGATAAAGACATTGGATAGAGTGTATGAAAAACCCTTAGCCTTGAACAAGGTATTTCTTATGAAGCATTTATTTAATTTATAAATGTTAGAATGTGGGTTTGTTGATGATCATTTAAATAAATTTAACATGGTCACAAATCAATTAATCTTTTTAGGAGTAAATTTTGATGATGAGGTTATGGATCTTTTAATTTTGTGCTCATTGTTAGAAAGTTAGAATGGCTTGGTCATGGACATGAGTAATTTTGTCTCTTGTTAAAACACTTTAAAGTTTGATGATGTTATTGGTGTTATTCATACTGAGGAAATGTGATGGAAAATCATAGGTGAGACTTCAAGTAATACTTTTACTATGGAGAATAAGGTAAGACAAAAGGATAGAGGAATGGGCCTAGGGAATCATGGTAAGTCTAAGAAACGTAGATCCAAATAAAGAGGAATATTGGTGTCATGGATTTGTGGGAAGAAAGGACACCTGAAAGATATTGTTGGTTTATAAAATGAATACAAAGATATGGACAACAAGATAAAAATAATGAAGCAAATGTAGCAGGCGATGTGTTACAAGATGCTTTATTCCTTTCTTTGGATAACATTAATGATTCTTGGGTTTTAGATTTAGGGGATTCATTTTGTGCTACACCCCATACGAATTATTTTCAAGACTATGTTCAAGGTGATTTTGGATAATTTTAATTGGGTGATGGTGAACCATGTAAAATTGTAGGTAAGGGTAAGATACATATAAAATTATAGAATGGAAACAAATGATTGCTAAAAGAGGTAAGGTTTGTTCTCGATTAGAGAAAAAATCTAATTTTAGTAGGGTAGTTGGGAAGTGAGGGATTCACAGTTACTATAGTTTCTTGGATTTTCACCCTTTGAGGAGATGCCTAAGATATCCTCATCCAAGTGGCATAATGGAAACTCTTTTAGGCTTATGGGTAACCTAAGGATGAGGTGAATCTCTAGATATGGCTATCTCCCTTGATGTACCACTTTGGATTGAAATTACACCTAAATTTTGTGGGGGGGGGAGAGAGAGAGATAAATAAAAGAAAAATATTATAAGGGAGGTAATAAATCAAATAATATTATGGCTTCCAATTAGCTGCATGTTACACATGAAATCAAGAGACAAACTAAACATACACTTCTTCAATCTGTATCTTCTCAAATCAATGTTACATTATGAGGTTATGGATGAATGTTTAGGACAGGAGGAATACACAATAATAATTGAATGGAAATAATTAATATAATAACTCACTCAATCCTTTAAAGTTTTTAGAACACTTCACATGCCTTGCAAGAAGAAGACATCCAACTGCAAATAGGGTGATATAATGAGACAACATGCTAAGGAATCCATAGTCTTCACTAAGCAAGATTCATCATCCAAGTAAAACACACTTATGAATAGTCATGAATAGGTAAAAATAAATAGTATTATTGATAAAATGGTATGCAAATGAGTATGGATTTTCCATACTCAGGTGGAACATAAGTTACAATGGCCAAAATGGCTAGTTCTTATGGAACTTGAGAGAGAGAGGAGAAGAGAGAAGTCCAAGGGTCACAAGGATACTTTTTAATCTGAGAGAATAAGTTAATTTTGAATGATAATATTATATTGGAGGAACCATGTAAGGTTAGGAAGTACAAGTGTCCATACAAGGAATGAAACTCTTGTAAAGTGGCATGAAATTCTTCATTTTGGCTTAGCAAAATGCCTTCATGATTTGGAATTTTTTGAACATAAAAAACTGATTATGGATAGGTATAATTATTTTAATGAATTTTATGGGTTTTATTTATGACTCTCCATGTATTTTTTATAGTCCTAGTCATCTAGAATCATCTGGGAATGAGCCATCATCATCTGCAGTCCAAAAAATGCTTCTTTCATTTACCTTGTACATTTAGCATCAAAATTGGCTTCCATTTTATATTAAAATATATTATAGGGAGTTTATAAAATTTTTAAATACCCTCAATGTCCTTATAATAATTATGAACACCTTAAAATTAGCTCGCTTGAAGTTTTCCACCCTTCTCACTAGCTTGTCCAATATGCCAGATTTGATTAGTTGAGATGAGAGCTATTGTTTACACATTTATAAGTTTTTTTAAGGAATTAAATGTACATATTGAGTTATTAAAATTACTAAACTTTAAATTAAACTTGATTAAATCTCTTGAAACCTCCTGTAGCCTACAAAACACACAACATAATCAAAAGTACCATATTTTATACCCTATTTGTACAAGTATATACAACCAAAAATCATGGAAAGTATATTTAGGTATTCCTTTGAAATTAAAAATCATAATATTGTTAATTTTTTTTCATTAGTGTAGCTTTCCAACTCCATTTCTCTAAACTAGTTACTAGGAAGGATTTACAAGGGTTTTGAGCAATTTTGAATCTTAAGCATTGTTCATAAAAACTTGACATTAAACCTACAAATAAATATAAAAAAAATGATTTTCAAGTACCATGATGACTCCTATAAACTTATTTGGTACCCACACAAAGCTTCAATAGGTATTTTATCTCTCCAAGTTAAGATATCAAGCTTGTCTCTCTATTCCCTGCATGCTTAAGTTGGTTTCTAAGCCAAAAGTGACCTTTTCATTGTTTCATTTGAATATAAATAGATTTTAAATATATTATATGACATAATAAACATGTATCAATAGGTTAAAAATCTCATCTCATCCTATAAGTGTGAAAGACACCCCATTTGGATACTAGGCCTAATGTTGGTCTTGTAGCCTGTTTGCAACTTTTAGTGTTTTAGACCTTCCTATTGGGATTTTTTGACTTTCACAAGATTTAACACTTATTTTATAATTAAATTAACATATAAAAATTTATTATAATATTTTTCCAAGGTTTAAAGTGAATGTGATCTTCTATTTGGCCTCTAGGCCTAAACCCTACTTGACATACTTGACTGCAACACTGAAGGTTTAAAACATTATATTTATTTTATACATCTCTTTTAAAGGTTTCATATATTTTTATGGATATTTTAAAACTCTAAAAAAATATTTATGGTGTACAATAAACTATTTTTTCACTCTTTTGCCTTCAAACCTCTTGACTATAACGTTGTGTACTTAGGGAAGTTCCCTCTATCTAAGATAAAATAGAGAGAGCTTCCCTTGACTTTTATAGACAAAATAAGTATTTTATGGGATTAATAATGTAATATATAGGATATATACCAATTTTAATCTCTTTTTCAAGTCTCTAAGCCCTCCAATTTCAATAAAACCTCAAGATAGGCTAGTTAAAGGCAGACTGTGTGTAAAAAAGGCATATGGACTATATGTTGTTCAATTTGGAGCTATCATACCCATATTTATAATATTAAATAGATTTTTTAATATTATAAAATCATTATTTTATGCATATACCATCCATTAATTACACTAGACCTTCATTTACCCCTCATACACCTTGAGCTCTCAAAACTGTGTTCTATCATTCTGACTGTGTTTTTGCTTGTTAGAGCTCTTAGGCTTGAAACTATAGGTTAACTTTCAGTTTTAGGAATTGAAAATAATTAAAAAAACCATAATTTAATTTATACCAATATTAATATCAACTATTATATTGATCTTCTCACACTTTGGGGTTGAAAAATCTTCAATACCAGTCATAAATAGTTGATTGTGTACAAGGGCTTGGGTAGGAGCTATATGTGCATTGTTAGAGCCTTTATCTACCTTGTTAATAATGTGTGAGGGTGTAATTATACTATTAAAACTATAATTAAATTAATTACAACTCACTTATCACTCCAAATTCCACATGCTCTTTACACTCTTGCCTACGTGATTGAGTATATTACCCTGATTGAGTCTGCTCCTTGACACCATGTCTATAGGTGTGTGTGATAGGTCATTTGGACTTGGTAATGATATGGAGAGACTATAAATTGAACCATGATAATAATTTTATAACTTATTATACATTTTATTCACCTTATATGCTCTTTGGGTTCATAACTGATGTTTCTTCTTTCCATGACTAAGACACCCATGTTTATTGATTCTTGTAGGTGTGTGTGAGCTAATTTGGACTTGGTCATGATGTATGTGAACCTCCCTTATTATCACTTTAAATATATATATACATATGCATATATATATATATATATATATACATATACTATATATATATATATAATATATGTTGAGTTCAAGTTATATATATATATATATATATATTAATATATATATAATACATATATATATATACATATACATATATATACATATACATATATATATAGTTATATATATATATACATATATATATATATATATATATATATACATATATATATATATATACATATATATATATATATATATACATATATATATATATATACATATATATATATATATATAAATAACTTGAACTCAACATGTCTTAAAACACCACTTGGGCATCAAATTTGAGTCACTGTCTTATACCTTGTTGTAGGTGAACATTTCCACAGTGTATGGATTGGAAGTGTACATGGGAAGAAAACAATAATACATCCTCCTATTTTAATGATATTTATTCCTTTAATTCTTAATTTAACCACTAATTAAAGTTATTATATTCTAATTTTTCATTTTTCATGGAGGTGTTTTTTAGGATTCAGGCCTGTAGATGATATTGAAGGAAAATAGTGTTTTAATAGCAAATTTGAGGCCCCAAATGACCATTTTACACTAACCCTCTATCCTTAAAAAATTTAAAGGGTATTTTAATATATATGAGATAAAATATGATCACAATAGGATGCATATAAAACATTTTCAACCTTTTCGAATGGCCTCCACCAAAATGTCCTAGGCCTCTGTTTTGTTAATTCAGGGGAAAAGGGCTTGAATTCAGTCACTACCTATTGAAAGATGTTTCATACCTTATTTTTTCCTTTTGACACTCTAAATAAGTCTTGATATGATCAAAAACATTATAATATTCAAGGTAAATCTTTATCACTTGTTTTCACACCTCATAATGACATTTCAACTTTCTGCTAACCACCTATAAGTGCATATTTTCTTGTATAGGCAATATATGAGGATAACAGTCAGTGAGCATGGGATATAGGTTCTTGTAATTAGATTTATACTTTCTAAATGTTTTAAAATTATCTTATATAATTATAAAATACTATAACATCTATAAAAACTCTCCTTCCAATCATGCCATCCTCCATACAACACTTAGCTGACTGGTTTGATAGTCATATAGCAGATTGATTGAATGGTGATTATGACTACACCTTCATAGATAATTGATTGAAGAAAGATCATATAAAGGTGAAGGGTGAATAAAAAATGGAAAACATGGTAATGGAATTATTTATACCCTATGGAATCACTGATAAAGCATGAGGATCTAAAAATGGTGGAAAACTGGCATATCATCCCAAATGAGAGCAGTCTAAAAATTTGAGATGATTTGCCCATAAAAATACCTTGAAACATGAAACCAAGTATTGGGATAATTATATATGGAATCTAACATCGTTTGTAATAAAAGTATAGTTTGTACTAAATTATGTAAACCAAGGCAAAACCTTTAGCATACATAGATTAGCAAGCAAAAAAACATAGGTAAGTTCATGAGGATGGTTCATGCAGCACAAGAAACCATTATTCAAAATATTTATATGGAAATTAAGGTCTCTGAGTGTAATTTCACCTCCCCAAGGTGTTTCATCTAAAACATCCTTTGACTTTTGTACCAAGTATAAACTTGAAGGCTAATTTTACTTGCCAAGAAGGGTAAAAAAGGAGTAGAATGGTTTTGGGCCTAAAATGGCACTTTTAGAGAATTTCAAATGTGGATTTGAGCTTGGGAAAGTTGAGGAGACTTACCATTATCTTCTCCCATGTTTCACACTTCCCCATGGGCCGTACAAGTGCCAAAATCACTTTTTCTCCTAAAAAAATTGGTCTTTCCTCTGAAAAACCTAGCACTTTTTAGTTTTGATAGGTTATTAAGACCTCTCAGGATACAAATTTATTGGGAAGTGTGAAGAGTATAAATCACCTATCAAATTTGGTCAATAGTTACATTTACAAAATTCTTTTGGAAGGTCACTTGATCAAATTTGACCCCAAGTTGAATTTGTGTCAACCCCTACTATTTTGAACTATTGAAGAAGGTTTCATGTCCTATGGGGTCTCATAATGGTCTAAACATCTTACTTATCTTTTCTTTAGTCCTTGTCTAAGCTCATTCCTCTTGAAATGGTCTAGTCAACCAAAGTCAAAGTTATTCAACCTTGGTCAAATATGATAAAAGGATAAAATTATTTTGACAATGTTCTAAGATGGAATTTAACATGTTTTAAGGTGTTTCCAAGTCATTAATTTATCTTTCACCTTGTTTCATATGCAAAAAGGGTCATTTGGCCACATTTTTAGCTCAATTAATGACATGTATAGATTTTTTCAAGAAAAAAAATTATCACCAAGCTATGGTTCAATCTGGGAGAGGTTAGATAAATTCAAGATCCATTAGATGATAATAGAGAATCAGTTATGATTAGGAAATGGTAGTTTTCCTTATTTTTAGGCCCTTTTGGGCAGTTGTATGGACTCCTTGAGTTCACTTGTAGCTAAAAACATGGGTGTAGTGCCTCTTCCCTCCCCACAACCATTTATATACTTAGAGTGTATAGAGTTCATAAAAAAAATTAGTTTTGATCATATTTCCTCCATTTTCTCTTGGCAAGCTTAGGAAAGGCATGTTCAAGCACTTACTATGGGTCGTACAAGTGGAGTCAAGAAGAATGTTTCTACAAGTGTATATTACTCTGAGTTCACTTCACATCTATAATAACAAGTCTCATATTGGTGGCTCATCCTTCATGAATAATTACTTTCACTCCAAACATCTTTTTATGCATGTTCAACCATGAGGGGTCCTCCTTTGGAACCTGTTTCAATTTTTCTTACTTTGGTTTGATGGGTTTATGTGTTGTAGGTGTTACTACATGTTTTTTAATACATTTACATTCTTCTTATTATTTTATAAATCCCAATGTCTAATAAAATCATCTTCTAGGTTTGTAGGTACTCTAAACTAGTTTTCTTTCACTTACAGTTGCTTCAAGTGTTTTGAAAGAGTTTGTCCATATGTTTTGAAAGAGTTCTTTCCATATGGAATATGGTTCTATGAGGTGTCTAATGTGTTTGGATTCATTGTTTTCAAGATGATTCCATTATATTACCTTGTGTGAGATCAAATTGGTACTCCTTCAAGGTAGATTGTCCACTTCCTTCTAGTTCACTATCTTGTCAGTTTACAGTCACCTTACATTTGATCTTCAAGATGTTTGTATAGAGGTCTAATGGGTGAATTGCATTATGGAGTTCATGTTTAAAGCTCTATAGCCCATCCAAGAGTCATGGTGTTCACGTTATGAAATTTATAATGTTATAAAAGGCAAAATTTTCCTTTAAAAGAATGATTGACTGTATTGGGCTCACAGTCCCTAAATGGACCAAATAGAGATCCTAGAGATTTTTTTGGGATAGTATATGTCATGTTAGAAGGATATTCTAACACCCTTGGTTGATTTTTCTCATAGACTTATCCACACACAATGCTTATGACTAATATTGAGGTCAAAATTATGAGTGGAAGATGGAGTTTGAACACCTTAAAGTTGCCAAAAAACCACTAAATTGTGATAGTGAACTCTACAAGGTATTGATGAAAAATTGATTTTGCATCTCATGAGGATAGTTTTAGACTATGATATCAAAGGATCCCAATCCTAAATGATCCAAAAGGTAATTATAAGCTAATAATATAGATAAAGATGGATTTTTTGGGTTTTGACCCCTAATTACCCTCCCTTGTCTATACAACAAGCCTAAAACAAACACCTGTAGCCAACACCTTGGATAGTGGCCTAATTTGACTTATACATGGTGTTTTAAAGGTTCCAAGGTGAAGAGGTTAATTCAAATCATGGTTGTGACCTTAGAATAAATTTAATGGTCTTCTCACATCAAAATCAAAGGAGAGATACCCCAAATGTGCACCTATAGGCCTGTAGATTAGCACATACAGTTGAGGTAAACAGTAAAGTTGATGGTAGGGTTTTTCCTTATATCAAATGAGTTTGATTGGTATAATTGGAGAAAATGAATGAGAAATAACAGTCACGATGGTAGGAAGAACCTTTATGTAACATCCATAAGGCCTAATTCTTGCCAAGAAGGCACCTATAGGGGTAGAACATGTTCTCAGTCTAGTCAAGGTAAGAATATCCTCCTTGAAGACCTAAGCATGAAATGATGCTAGCTTTAAGGTTCCAAAGTGAAACAAAAGCATGAAGAAAATATCATGATATATAACATGTAATTGAGCTCTACACATCATGACCAACATCATAAAAGACACCTACATATAGTATAGATGACTATCTCAATCTTAGCAGTTGAAGATCCTATGTTGGGTTGGTAGAAGCATAAGGGAATTTTGAGGATTCAAGGGTTGAATAAGATATGGGGACACTTTAAATTGAATGTGAGGGTACCTAGGATAATCTCATAGTTTGTTTTTGAATATGGAGAAGGTCCCAATAAGGAAGTAAATATAGTCAACCCTACCTACCCTACATACAACCTTTTTTATAAAGTCTACTTAGAGATCTAAGATAGAGGACTTAAAATTAAAGTTGAGGGATAAAATGTGGTAAAAAGTACCCTTATGAGTCCAATAAGTTGATCTAATCATTATTTTTTCAAGATTAATAGTGTAAACCCTCTCTATTTTTTCTCAGATCAAGGGTAGTTTTAACATGCATGAAAATGACAATTTTGAGGAAAATGGTAAAATTGATGATCAGTTAGGAAAGATACAAATATTCTAGTGTAAATTGTCAAAATGGGCCTATTGGAGAATGATCATGCTTATAAGGTGAGGATGAGAATGTGTAAGAGAATTTCATGATGAAGAAAACTCCCAATGTAGGTGGAATCATCTTTTTAACTTCCTCTTCTCCTCACACATGAGGTATTTGTACACCACTTGATTTGGAGTTCTCAAAAAAGCCCATGATAAAGGAAATTTATTAAGGAATAGTTATTTAGAGTATTACTACACCACACTTAGAAGAGGAGGCTAATTTGGTATTTGATCAAGTGTAATTCAATTTCTTGACCTCTCTTACACCTCATTCTTATGCTTTGTAACTAATGGGATAACTTTGATGCTTTTCCTTGTTCCTCTTCAAATTATCTCTTCTCTCTCTCCTTCCAAATTCTATAAATTCAAGCCATTTTGGATTTCTAGAGGATTACAACTCTTGGTATGGTGAAGGCCTACCAAAATTGTACCTTGATTTGTACTTAAGCTAATGAGAAACAAGCTGGTTATACTCTAAGTCCTTTTGCACTATGTGTTAAAGTGATCCATCTTGAATTCCAAGTATATATTGAGTTCATCTTGTTTTCATGTAATCCTTGAATGTGTTACTAAAAATGACTTCTCTCTTTAGGTTTCATGAAGTGTATATTGCTGTAATAGACTCTTGAAATATGGATGAGTTTGGTAGTGTCATATCTGACCTTCCATTCACTTGCCCTTATTTGTTGAGGTGTTATTTTCCTTCATGAGAAACAATAATTCTATGGAGATACATTAATGGTATTGAGGCTATTTTGGTTGTGTAAGTTCATTATGCAAGTTCCAAGTGTATGAATGGAAGCAACTCTTGGTGTATCACCTCCTAGTTTAGGTTTAATTTATGTATCTTTATCTCCCTTTTCACCCATAATAGGTAGTTATAGTAGCATAAGCACATCAATTCATATCTAGGGAGTTGTCCCTTAAAATATATAGGTTTACTTCCATTATAGGTTCCCAACACACCTGAAAGTATTCCCATGTTGGCCAAATCTTGAAGAGGCTTGAACATCCTCTTTTAGGGTACAATATTTAAACACACCATTCACTAAAGGATCATTAGGAATATCAAAAGGAGAGAAGGTAGGCACACTATATTTATCTAATGTTAATGTTGAATCTTCTATTATTTTAGCTTCTATAAAAATAAATGCAAAAATATGGCACCATAAACTTGGGCATATGAGTGAGAAGGGGATGCAAGTTCTCCACTCAAAAAATTTATTTCTAGATTTGAAGAAGGTGGATTTAGATTTCTATGAGCATTTCATATATGGAAAATAGAAGAGAGTCATATTTCTTAGAGTTGGTAAGAAAAATAAGGATGAAAAGTTAGAGCTTATGCATAAAAATTTATGGGAACTAGCTCAGGTATCATCCCTTGGTGGCTATTATTATTATGTTAATTTTATTGATAATGCAAATAGAAAAACTTGGGTTTATTGCATACAAAACAATTTGATTTTTTTGATACTTTTAAGAAATTGAAAGATTTAGTTGAGAATGAGATAGGAAATAAGTTAAAGTGTGTCGTATTAGATAATGGAGGTGAATATTATAGTAAGGAATTTGAAAATTATTTTTCATCCCATAGGATTCATAGAGAGAAGAAAATTCCAAGAACACCACAACAAAATGGTGTGTCAAAAAGGATGAATAAGACAATCATGGAGCATGCAAGTAGCATGATATTACATGTAGGGTTACCCTTACAGATTTAAGTAGATGCTATGGATACTATTATTTACTTAACAAATAGAAGGACTTCAAGTCCTTTAGATGGTGGCATTATAGAAAGAAGCATGGACAAGTAAAAAGGTATATTATTCCTTCTTAAAGACTTTCGATTGTGAAGCATTTATCCATGGTGATAAAGAAAATAGAACCAAACTTGAATAAAAATACAAGAAATGTACTTTTATAAGATATGGAGTTAATGATTTTGTTTACCTTTTATGGAATTTTGAAAATCACAAAATCATTAGGAGTAGAGACGTGATCTTTAATGAGAAGGTCATGTACAGAGATCAGTTGTAGCAAAATAAACAAGAAAAACCAAATACTAAATATGTATTACTTGATGAAATCACTAGAAATGAAATTATAAAAGTGCCAAAAAATTATAATTTGAAACAAATACAACAATAAGTACCTCAAACTCTTAGAAGTGTAGTTAGAATATCTACCAGATTAAGTAAAATCCCTAAATGACACTCTCCTTCACTTTATTATTTATTATTGATCGATGGTTGTGAGCAAAAAATCTATGAAGAAGAAATGCAAGTAGAAACTAGAAAGAAAACCATGAAAGAGGAGATGGACTCCTTGGTACATAACCAAATTTGGGTTTTGGGTCAATTTCTTGCAAGTAAAATAGCATTATAAAATAAATGGGTTTATAGGTTGAAGGAAAAATATGGAGGTAAAAAGAGGTATAAGGCCAAACTTATTGTAAAGGGGTTTGCACAAAAGAAAGGTATTTAATTTGATGAAATACTTTCTCTAGTTGTAAAAATGACTTCCTTAAGAACTATTTTAAGTTTGGTAGCTGTAAAAGATTTTCCCCTTAAACAATTAGATATGAAGACTACTTTCTTTCATGGTGATTTGGAGGAGAAAACACATATTGAGCCACCATAGGGATATGAAATAAAAGGTAAGGAGAAAATGGTGTGTAGGTTGAAGAAGAGTTTGTATGGTCTAAAGCAAGTTCTAAGGTAGTGGTATTTGAAATTTGACATGTTTATGATAGAACAAGGTTATAATAAATGTCATTCTGACCACTATGTATATTTTAAGAGATTAGATAATGGCAACTATATTATCTTGTTATTGTATTTATATGACATGATTGTTATAGGGTCTAACATGCATGATATAAATGACCTCAAAATAAAATTAGCAAATTCATTTGAAATAAAGGATTTGGGTGTTGCAAAGCAAATCCTTGGTATGAGAATAATAAGAGATAGGAAAAATAGAAAATTGGCATCCTCTCAAGAAGGTGTTAGTCAAGTTCAATATAAAAGATGAAAAATTTCTAAGTACACCTTTGGGAGGGCACTTAAAATTAAGCAAGGAACAGTGTCTTAAAATGCAAGAATAAATCAATTATATGTCTAAATTTCCATATGCTTCAGTAGTTAGAATTTTAATACATGTTATGGTGTGCATGAGACTAGATATTGCTCATGCAATGGGAGTTGTTAACATGTTTATGAATAATATATTAATAGAGCACTGGGATGTAGTGAAGTGGATTCTCAAGTACTTGAGGGGGACCAATGATAGATGATTATGTTATGAAGGTTTAGATGTTACCTTACAAAGATATTTTGATGCAGACATAACTAGAGATTTAGATGGCAGGAGGAGCACCACAAGTTATGTTTTCACTATTATTAATGCAATAGTTAGTTGGATTTTGAAATTATAAAAGATAGTTATTTTATCAACTACAAAGGTAGAGTATGTTATAGCTACATAAGCTAACAAGGATATGATATGGATGCAATGGTTCATGGAAAAGTTGAGACATAAGAAGGAAGATTATAGGATATATAGTGATAGCCAAAGTGAGATTAATTTATCAAATAACTTGACATTCCACTCAAGAACCAAACATATACAACTCAAGTATCACTTCATTCATTCAGTTTTGGAGGATGGTCAACTGAAGTTAGAAAAGTGTAGATATGCTAACAAAATTAGTCACAAAGGAGAAGTAGGAGAGTTGTTCAGATTCAATAGGTCTTTAGGGATAAAAATGAAGATGAGAAACATGTTAGGTTCAAAGTTAAAAGAAAAATTGAAGGAAGAGTTGTAGCATTGGAGTTGTAGTAATCAGTATCCAAGAGGGACATTGTTGGATGGTGGAGCTTGATCTTATTATAATGCCCGGTTTTTGATGGGGGGGGTGTGGGGGGGAAATTCCCCCCTCCCCCTATTATTATTTATATGGGGGTTTAGGGGGAAAGTGACCTAATTTGAAGCCCCCTTGGTGAGGGTTTGGGGGTAGTGCCACTGAAGCAAAATTTTATGAAAAATACATCGTAAAATATTGTAATTTCATAATAAATCTAGACCATTCACTATTAGGTCATAGATCTAATGGTAGAAATTATATTTGTGCATTTCTCCCTAATATGTAACCCTCATTTGATATAAGGACATTGTGATCATGGTAGTATATTGTGTGTGAGTGAAGAGGATATTACAGTGGATGTATTTTAGGTTTTTCCCTTCATTTGTTAAACTGAATACTAAGAAGGACTGACTATTTCTCTGTGGATTTAGCCCATATTGGTGAACCATGTCAAAGTTTTGTCTCTATTATGTTGTGATTTCTGAATTTTATTTCTACATTTAATTCATTTTTATTACTCTATGTTCTATATTCCTAACAATGAATTCATTGGCCATAATTTAGGGTTACCTACTTACATCATCATGACCTCATCTGGGATCATTACTACGTGGATTCAATGATAACACTAAATAAATTTATAAAAACAATATAAATTAAATGAACTATAAGTTTGATTCATAGTACTAACTAATATAACCACACACATGGATATTATGTCAATTGGAATCACCTCCAAAACTAATTGCACAATAATTAATTTCACTGCATTTACTCATGTATAAGAATTGAATATCTCACATTTCATATAATATAAACATAATATATGTAAGATATGTTGTTCATATGTTCAATTTGCATTAGGATAAAGAATAAAGTTTCATTCATCAAACAAGTATTTAAGCTTTTAACATTCTTTTGATTTTTCAACAACCATACTAAAGTTTTTCATATTGACAACTTAGACAAATTCATAAATTCAATAAATGCTTCATCTAAGTCATTTGATTCATAAGTGAAATTACTACAAATTAATACATGAATTGATTCTTTAATTTACTAAAGACAATATCATACATCAATATTTATTTAATAGATTTCTTTATCAATTTATTTCTTCTTTCACCAATTTTTGGTCCTATACCCCCATTTATGGTCCTGTACCACCCCATCCATTAGTTGGACATGGAGTTCAATAGTAGATTTCATAGAAGGGTGAACTCAAAAATTGAGTTTTTGAGCTTTGGGATACAAGAACCTAGAATAAAAACAATAATTGACTTAAGATAATACTTGGAAAAAAGAGTAATCATGATTACCATTACTACTATCACTTAACCTATGATAAATCCATTTGACTTCCTAGGTTTAAGAAATGATTTCTTAACCCATTAATTTCAAATGAGAATTACAAGAGAATATACCATATAGGTATTTGTTAACCAATAATACTAAATATATTCATGACCACTTTGATTTTTAATCATTGTCCTCAAAAAGAGTTGAAATTAATAGTCTAAATCATAATCACATCAAAAATAGGCATAACCCTGAAAAATATTCATCTAGTATACACAAATATAAAAGAATCAAAATAAAAAAAATTTAAATTGAAACTTAGCTTATAAAAAGATTCTGATAGTAAAGGAACCAATAAGCTTCTTCAAAAACTTTTTCACATGCAAGTCCATCAAAGTCATACATAGGTTTCAAACCTTATCAAATGCAACCTAGATACAAATAAAAACCATGAATCTTTTCTTTCTATAAAAATAACTATCTATTCTTGTTCCTTTATGCACCTAACCAAGCTCACAAAAACTCCACTGACTATCATTAAATCCCATAGTGGTCCTATATTGTAACCATGAATAACTAGAAATGTGGCTAAATAACCCATCATTAATTCATCAAAAAATACAATTAAAAATGGAATTCATAGGCATAACCCAGTCCTATTAAGACTCCATGATGCATGGGCATCACTACCCATTTTTAAATATTTGTCTAATGTCATGTTTTGATTCTTAGTGTGTTGTTATGGTATTTATGAGTCAATACAGTTATTAGGGGTCTTAAAAATAATTAGTGGTGTTAGAAGATTTAGGTAGTTAAGAACATTCCCTCAACTTACTTGAGAAGTTACAAAGTTAGTTATAATTCTTTTGGTGATAAATAGTGGTTTTTGGGTATGATGTAGGTAGGTCATTCAAAATAGACAAATGGATTTTAAGGGGCTTGGGATTCAAAGAAGAAATGTAACAAACCCCAAGAGATGAGAATAAAATAAGAGTTTGTTTCTTGCAAATAGAAAGAAATGATTTCTTGTATTTTCATGTATTGTGCTTTATTAAAGGACTGTGCAAGATATTTAATGTTGAAGAATGAATAGGAGTAAATTCATTGGAATCTTAGTGTATTTGGTAAGTTGATTTCTTGGTGAAATTCAAATTTATTCATGTATCATGAAATTGTTTTCTTATTTATAAATGAGAAGTTTAAGATAATTTGTATACTATATTCTATCTACATGAAGGAAGATGAATTGAGCATACTTTGTATATAGAAAGGAGTGAGTTGAGAATTAATTTGAAACCCACAAATTGCCTAGGAACCAGAATTTTGTGTTTATAAATATTATGCATGTATGTGGAAAAGAGATTGTTTTTGATAGCCCAAATAAATGAAAGCTCACACAGTGGTATTTTTAAAACCTAAGTTGATATTTCAAGTTTATTTACTATCATTGAATGTATTTGACATAGTGCATATGTTCATGTTTATGTCATTTGGATCAGAAGACTAGATGCCTATGTTTTGTTTATTAAGATTATGTAAGGAAGACTGAGTAAAATATTGTTTGGTCATTATGTTAATATAATTCCCCTCAGGTTAGCAATAATCTATCTATGATCACAATCCATATAAAATGTGAAAGAATTGAGTGGATTCAAAGGGAAATTAAATAAGTTATCTATAAACTATGTAATTGTTTTCAATATAAAGAAATGATAAATAAAATTGAGCCAAGAGAGTTTTGTGTTCAAATAAGGTGAGTTAAGTTAGTACCAAGACTGTGTAAATTTCAATAGGTTTAGATACTCTTTGGAAAACATAAAAGGATAATAATTCCTTTCTTAGGTCTGTAGGTTCCTATTTATATTTACACATTAGATTTTCATTATGTGTTGGTGAAGTGATTACTCTTAGACTTGTAACAATTTACCAAATTCTATACAGTCAATTCAATGGTAACATAAGAGTTGATGGAAGGTATTTTGAGTGTTTTTAAGTTGATAGATGACAAAAATATTTGTAAACATATTTCTTGAATGTTTATAAGTTTTTTATGAGTTATTTTATATTGTTACCATATGGGAAAGATAGAAAACCAAAGCAAGAGCCTGTATGACTATTGATTTTTTTACATATAGTCACAATAGAAGAGGGAATAGAATGTGACAAAGATAAAATAGAGGATTGAGTTGACATAGATTTTTGAGGGAGTTGGAATATAAAATGCATTTGATTACTAATACCTTGATTGATTTGATTTGAATGAAATTTTTACTAATGTCCATGCTTGTTTAAACATACTAGCATATGATATGAACTCAATTATGTGTGTAGTTTTAATTTATAAGTATAGTCAATAGAGAACTTGAAAATAAAAGTGGAGATGGAAAACTTGTGATCTAGTGGATGTGTAGGTGGATGTAACTTGGTGAACTAGAAACAAGGTTAAGTGAGATAGTTTTTGGTGTAACCTCTGCATCAATCTAATGGATTCCATTAAAAACTTTGGTATATTTTTTTTAGGGTTTGGTTAACCAAGCTATCAACAAAAACCAAAAACTCCATAAATTAAAAGAATTTGAAGCCACTCAACCAATATCACTTTGGGATTTAGGTCATCATTATCTAATCCCCAATTGAAGTCAAATCAAAAGTTCAAATGATAAGTTTTAATCAAACTAATGAAGACCCCATGATTAATGGTCCCATCTCAAGCTATATAAAACATGTAAATAAAAAATATTACCCCACAAATATAAAGTCTTCCAAGATATAAAAAATCATATTGAATCATTTTAATGAAAATAAGTACTCAAAATCCCGACATAATATAAAAAATGTAAAACTCTAGACTTTCCAAGACAATATAAGAAATGCCAAATTTAAAGATTGTTCCACATGATGTCATGCAAAAGATTAAAATAAAATGATTAAAATAATAGTCAAGATGAAATTCAAAACATGAACTAGAATACAAATAAAGCTCATAATCTCACTGTTCAGAGATCAATATCTCTTCATTACCATTTTCCCTTTACTATTGAGCACCAAGCATAACCTAGATCATTATTATTTTTACTGTTCTTAAAATCATCTAAATGATACATCAGTAGTATCTAAACATAAAAAAATATATCAAATATGATAATAGTTCAAATTTGACTAACATCTATCAGTTATATAATGAACTAGATCAAATCATCCATTATAGTATAAACATGTCCATTATGCTACCTAACATAATAATAACTCAAAAAGAGACTCAACATCAACTAATAATATTCTAATATCTACTAAAACAACTAATAATTATGCCAAGAAGTAAATGATTATGAAATCAACAGTGCTAGAAACATGAACTAGAACACTCAAACTAAGGCCATGAAAAAATATTTAGAATATTTAGGTTAACCGATCTTATTAAAAACATGGGAGAGTTAATATAAAGTGTATTAAATTTGAAATGTATCCATTAAAGTGTGGAGGACAAGGGGAACTAGTGGATAATGATGAGTCGTGGCCCTATTTGACTTAGTATGATTTTATCCTAGAAGGGTAGAGACTGCTAGAACTTGGTTGACATGAATTTGTAAATATAATAGGGATGCCTAAATGATGTTTTGAATGTTTTCAATAAATTGAGTATAATATAGTATAATATCATATATATTTAAATTTAATGGAATGATGAATAGGTGAAACAAAGTAAGGATGCCAGGATTAAAAGTTTTCAATCACATAATGATTAAATTATGAGTGTCTACACATATACATAACGTTCACATAAATAAAAATATAAATTAAAATCATAAATTCCTTTATACATGCATTTAATGTTTGATTATTGAGTTTATTTATATTTTATATGTGCCAATATATGATGTTGAAGAATTAAATTTATCACAAGGAACATAAGGATCCTATTTGATAACTAGAAAAGTTTAGTATAATAAAGCTATTACATACATCATTTATAATTATTTCATTAGGATTGAACATTATTCTAGTACCTTTATAAATACCAATTATCAATGAATTATATTTCATCTATTCTTATTAAATACTACATGCACAACCATATAATTCATATTTACTATATAAATTTAGTTTCTTTCCAAATATAAAATATGCCATACACCAAGAAGGGTTTTAGTGCTTCCTTATTTTAACATTATCTTTAATCTTCATTAACCTATGATCTTGTATGTTTATTCATATTATAATATTATATCACATCCATTCATCTTTTTATACTCATAAAAATATTTTTTAAGAGGACTCATATGAAATGAAGCTCTTCAGTTAATCAACCATGCATCATGGTATGAATGTATACTTGAATTTTATAAGAAAAAATCCCCTTAGTTTTCACTGGAGGTATTCCTTTATAAAAGGATACATATTAGTTGAGTTACCCTTTTTATATATACAATCCTTATTAAAATTCCCAACTATACCAAAAATTATAGTCATTATTTAGATTTTTTTCTAAAATCTTATATTAACATCTTGGCTTAGATTGTATGTTCTATTTTTTTTTTCATTTATTTCTTGTGAATGTCATCTTAAAAACAATTCATCCTTTATTTAATTATATTCTATGGATATTTGTCTCATTTCCTTTGATAATAAAGTTACAAATACATCCTTAAATTTTAATGTAGATGTATTAATAATAATTTCCATAATAAGGTTATCCCATGAATGAAGCAAAGAACACAAAAGTTAATACACTTTTATTATTCATCCAGTTTAATCACAATTGAAAAATAACTAACTTAACACAAATTTAAACACATTTATATACTTTACCCAGAGTCATTCTCGTTCATCCTCAATGAATATAGCTTATTTTGAAGAAAATATTTGTTTACTAGATATTGTGTTTGATATAAAATACCTAACATATCCAAACTTACTTAAAAATTAATCTGTAAATACATTCAACAACACTAAATGTTAAAGACACTATCTACTAAAAAAAATCCTTTAGATCCATCTTGTCCCATTCTTATGCTTTTATATCCACATGTTTTTTACTAACATAGTAACTTGATGATATATTTTAATTCAAATATATTTCATATAGAGCTTCCATAACTCAAAAAAATGTAAATAATTTTTTTTAATCTATATGCTTATGATTCTCTTTATTTTATTTCACACAAATATTTACATGTGCATAACTCCCACTCAATAAAAACATTTATCACAAGGCCAATATTCCTTAGCTCTTAAAAATAAGCTATATCATAGATTTGATTCTAAACAAAGAAAATATTTTTATAAACTTATGAAATATAAGTAATGCTAACAAAAAATTAAGTTGTAATAGATAGGAACAATAACACACATGCACATGATATATGATATTTTCACCCATGAAAACCATTTTGTGATAAAATATAACATAGTAAAGTTCTTCAATATTATATTAACTATAAATTTTATAATAAAATAACACACTTTTAATGTTCCACACTATCATTATGAATTTTATTATTATTTATAAGCACATCAATAAGAAATTGTCTAAGAATTATTACAATACAATGGGTATTAAACCATGAGCGGTGAAACCACCCATACACTAGTATAGTTTAAAAACCCTATGGACTAACTAAAATTTGATTTCATACTAAAAACCATTTTTATATGGCTCTTTCCCCCAAATCTTAATTTGGGTAATGGTCGAGACCCCATTGTTAATACATGTAAATAATTCAAATTATACCTCAAATTTCTAAAAGAAAATTATAATAATGTTGGTGAGAACAATGATGCTAATAAATATATTCATGATGATTAAAAATTGATGTTTATTTATTTATTTATTTATTTTTTATTAATAATATTCCATTTTTTTATAAGTAAAAATATTATTGAAAAAATACAATCATTTACAAAATGCATAATGTACATAAACCAATAGAGAACTAGTCCAAATTAAAAAAATTAAGTTTATTATACTAACCCAATTATATTATTGATATTGGTAACATCCAACTAAAGAACGCATAATCATCAATTTTTTAGTATCCTCTTTATTTTCTCATTCTTTCACCACTTCCCTTAGGAAATTAGGTAATTTTGGGTTACCTTTTTGAAAATAAAACTAGTGATTGAGATATCCAATAAATAAGTGCAGATGAATTGGAATAAAGATAGACTAGATTAGAAATCATATAGGAGGAAATTAAAGAGAATCAATGTCATTTAAAATGATTGAGACTAATTAACAACTGATCAACCACCAAAAGAAAAGGAAAAAATTCCACATCTCAAGATATGCAAACTTTTATAAAATCACTATACATAGAGGGAAAAGTCAAAATCAGTTAGAAATCAAAATAAAAGGGAAACCAACATGAGTAATTAAATTTTGAGTGGCTTAAAAAAGGAACAAAAAAAAAGTCACAAAACTAAAAAGTAAATTGCCAAAATCCTTTACAAAGAGTATTTAGAAAGTACTCCAAAATAAGGATCACATAATACCAGATGAAAAGCCTCAGAATTATTTTTTAATAATGGATTTACACTATCCATATGCCTATTAATAATCATGTTATGCAAATTTTATTTTTCAGAAACTATACACAAATTAAGACCAAAGTTGGAAAATTAGCGGCACAATTTTACTCTCTAAATATGTGATTAGTCTTTACTCCCATATGAAGTTATTTTATTTCTTGAATTATATTATGAATTCTACAATGTTGGTTTTTAGGATGAATTAAGTTTTTATCAATGATGAGTAATTGATTCTCCTTCAATAATAATATTATGAGATATGTTTTCAAGGCTAATTTTAGTCCAAAAATGAGATCTTCCATCTCCACAAAATTGTTGGAGTTTTGACTAGTGTAATAAAAATTAAACAACACAACATAAATTGTTTAATTTATAATTAAGGTCATATTCTAGAGTCACTAGGGTTTTGATTTGATGTACTATCATAATTAATTTTGAACCAACCCTATTCTAGAAGGGTTCATTTTATACTTTCTCTCCCCACTTTTTTATTTTAAATTTGTTTGGATTTAGCTTGTCATATTTTAATCTTATGGATTCATATATATATATATATATATATATATATATATATATATAATCTTTACTTTGTTTGGGCTTACATATTTATTTTCAATATTCTCCATTACTAAAAATAGATTGAGAATATCACTTTGATTAATTTATAAATATGGTTATGATGTTTTTACCTTATCTTATAGTCAAAGATTATGACATTTATTTTAAGCCAAATTTTCTTGGTTATAAAACTTGGACCCATGTCTCATATAATATTTAAAAGGTTAAGTTTAACATCACACTTCTATGATTGATTTTTTTTAGGAAGAGAGTGATTTAGGGCCTAGCTTAGATCGAAAATCCTAAGGAATTTATTCCAAAGACAAGTTCATACTTTCATTGAATAAGGAAGTGATCCACATACTTGATATTGTTATAACACATGACACACCTCGTAGTTCATGGGAAACTTTATTTTTATATGTTCACCAATTAATATCTCTCAATGCATTGCCAACCATTGGAAATAATTATATTTTGGCCATATTTTTGATTTCCATATATTTCCCCAAAATTAATTTTTTGATGGTATAAGATGAATGATAATATGTGTTGTATCATTATTTCACCATGTATAAACCTACATCTTTTCTATTCCATTAAAAATAATCATGTTCAGAGATCCAAGGGAATTGAATCTTTGGAGTAATTTATTTAACTTCTTTTTTCATTTTTCTTGAGTTTCATCATGTATTTTAAAGATTTTTCATCATCTATTAGTTGAACTTGTATTGTAATTTAAATCCAATGAGATTTTAATTAATGTCCCCACTAAATTTTAGTTTTTCTAATGATGTTATCTAGGCATGGGTCCATTTTCAAAGTTGTTCTATAATCCATATATCTTCCAAACAATATGTCAAGGTGCCATCTTTCACTTTTTTTTTTGAGGTTTTTCCAAAGAGTCTCCTTTTCTTATAGGATACTAATCTAATTTTTTGATCCTAAAAGAAGATCCTTAATAGTGAAAATTCTATTTGGGTTCTCATTATCAAAGTATTTATCCTTGAGAAATTTATTACATTATTTCAAAGTATTAGCGCTAATTATTCGTACCATTTTGGCAACTAATAATAAGTTAAACTTTTGATATTTCTAATTCCCCCTCATCCTTGATTTAGAGGCTTGAAGATAGTCTCCCATGCTAGAAAATGGACTTTAAATTTATCGGCTGATCCTTTGTAGAGAAAATTCTTTAGGATTTTATTAATTTCATTTTTTTATCCTTGAGGGTGAAATGATTAGGAAAAATCAATAAATGTGGGTAGCTTGAAGAACCACTTTAATAAGGGTGAGTCTACCAGTGTATGTTAAATCATTTCCTTTCCAATTTATTAATTTATTAAAAAAATTCTCAATGATTTTATTTCACAGTCCCTTTTTTGGTTCCTTTTTATATAAGAAATCTAAAATATGTCTGAAAGACTCACTTTTTCATAACTCAATATTATCCATATGCAGATTTGAAGCTTATAAGGGATGTTAATAAATAATATTTTAGATTTAATTATATTTATAGATTTTCCCAATGATTTTTCATAGCTATTCAACACATCCTTGATTTATTTATCTTCATAAAGAGTGGGTGAAATGAATAACATAGTGTCATCCAAAAATTTCATGTGCAAGTGGGTAGTCTTATTTAATGTTGCTTGAATGTCTCTTATTGTACCTTCTTATATAAGAGACTTAAAACACCTCCCAAGATCCTTATCCATTAGGATGAATAGATAGGGGGACATTGGGTCACCTTTTCTAATGCCTTTATTAGAAGGAAATAATCCTTATCGAGATCTATTAATCATCATGTAGATAACTTAGGTGAATAATAATTTTTTTATCCACCTTCTCTAGTCATTTCAAAAACCAAATTTTTGTATAACCCAATATATAAAACACAAATTAACATTATCATATGCTTTATATATATCTAACTTGATAACTAGTCCTTTTATTTTTTTGTCATGGAGAGAATGAATGATTTGATGAGTAATAACGATGTCATCCATGACTTTTATACCCTTAAAAAATCCACCTTGATACTCTAAAATAACTTTAGGGAGGATATTTTGAATCCTATTCACTATTATTTTAATTATTATATAGTAAATGGTATTATAAAGGAATATTACTTGGAAATATTCTAGGGATATAGAGTCAAAGTTTTTAGGAATGAGAACAAAGAATGTATTAAGGAAGTATTTAAGTATAGTCTTATAATATTTGTATTCTTAGACCACTTAATTAATATATTCTCCTATAATGTTCACAAAATTTTGAAATTAGAGTGAAGGAAAACCATCTAGACCCATTGAACAATCTCCTATCATCCCAAAAGAATCTTCTTTTACTTATTCAAGAGTGGCACAATCCATCAATTTTTGGTTATCTGATGTAATAACCAAGTGTGGGATGTGATTGAAGAAAATTTATTTATCCCCTTAATTTATTGAATCTTATTCCTTAATAATGTTTTCCTAGTAGTTCACTATATACTCTATGATCTATTTGGGATTATCTAGATTAATACCTTCCAAAGTTTCCAAATTCTTGATGTAGTTGTCTTGTCTCCTAATTCCACAAGAGAGGTAGAAAAAATTAGTATTCCAATAACCTTACATAATCCATCTAAATCTATATTTTTGTTTCCAATAAATAAATTATGACTTACACATTTATATAAATATATTTTAATTTCATCTCTACTTCCTCTTCTTCTTCCAAAATGTCATTCGAGTTAAATCCATCCATTGTTTGCTTTTGAATGAGCTCACTTCTTGTTTCCAAATCACTTTTTCATGAAAATATTTTTGAAAAAATGTTGATTCCATGTTTTATGTAAAAATTAATATACTTAAGATTTTAATAAAATTGATGCATATTAATTTCATTTCTTTTCTTGGGGGCATTCTATTTTTGCATAATTAAATATTCAAACTCTCGATGATTCAACGACATTTTTTCAAATCAAAAAGGGGATCTTAGTGGCTTTACCTCTTGTTTTCTGTGAATGGATTTATTTAATGATATGATAATAATGTTTTTAGGATTTATATATCTAGTATATAATTTCATTCTATCTGGGTTTTGGATGTGATGAATCTATTCAATCTCTCTAGAATAATATTCTTTCCTTTTCATCTATTATTTTATGTGAACCATTATTTTTGTTTTTAAATTCCATATATTCATCCTATCCAAAAAGTTTTAAAAATGAGGGATACTATCATGTACCATATTTTAACATTTATTTTTAGAGGAATCCAATCTTGTGTTAAAGTCTCCTCTAATTATCCAAGAGGACTTCAAGTCCACACTAATGTTAGTAGTAATTTGTTATCATGTAATTTGTCTCTCAAATATATTATGGGATCTATAAAGATTAATCAATTATAAGTAGAGGGTCAAATTGAGACATACAACTTTATAATTGAGATATTGATCATATACTTGATAATTCTCAATATGTATTTTGTGTGGATTCCATATAAATGATAGTCCACTAGTTGTGCCTATATCATCACTACCAACCATTTCTCATCTTAATATTTTGGAGAGGTTTTTCATGTATCCAATTTTGTATCTTATATCATTTATACATGTCAGTTCTCTTTATTTATAAAGGAATTCAATGTTATTATTTTTTAGGGAGCATTGAGATCCCTAATGTTCCAATAATTTATCTTCATTAAGAGAGTTTGTTTCACTTGGTGCTTGATAAGAGAGTGTCTACTTAAATTTGACTCCTAGATAATATGGTTTCCATAAATTATCGATGAGTTTTTATATTTTTACACATTATTCATTCATTTTTATTTCCAAATTATATTTTAGGATTCATATTTGGTTTTTATGATAACCTCATATTCCCATCTTCCATTTATAAATATAATTCTTCTTCTTCATCTTGGCTTGTCTAGTTTTATTTGTGAGTTATGTTTTCTGTCATGACTTTGGTCCTCTTCTAATTATATTTAATATAATTAACCTCTTTAAATTACTATTTTCCTAATCTTGGATCTTTAAATATATTCTTTAGGTCCTTAAATCCATATTTTTATTCTAATTATATATATTTTGCTCTGGGACATAATTAGTTACACTTTTAGTCATACTTCTAATTATATGTTTGCAATTCAATTTAATAAATCCATATGTATCTTTATATATGGACTCAGGGATATTTTTTTGGATACTATTCTTTTTAAATGGTTATAATTATCTTATTAAATGACCATATTAATGGTAGATTATAAAACATAAATGATATTATTTTATAATATATATTTCACCCATTTCATTTATCCACCTTTCATAGCAATATTATTTGGAAGGGGAAGGGTGAGATCCAATTAGACACATTCTTGAATATATAGAAAGATCTTTTCCATGATTTGGTTTTGAAATATCTATATATTTTCCAATAGTATTGGCTATGGTTTCAAACACATACCTAGACTAAAATTATTTTTGTGGAGCATAAATGTGGATCTATGCTAGTGCCATATTTGGGAGTTCCTCTATGGGTTTGAATGTATTGTGCTAATGATACATAAATAAACCAAAATTTATACAAAAATATGAACCTCTTTCAACCACTTTGTATCTTTTAGATTCATTATAAAATACCCCAATAAAAATTTTTATCTCATACTTTCCATTAGTCTTCCATGTCCTTATTTTTCATGCATGCCATTCATTAAGAGTAAGATGGGTGCCTAAAACATGCATATCAATATTATTGCTTGAAATTATACTATATTCATCTTAACTTGAACTAGATCTAGCACATATATTATATTTTAATATTTTACTTTCATTCATGCCTTTCTTGTTATAGATTCAATACATGGGATGTTTTTTCCTATCACCACCATAAGAGCATTAATATCAATTTCTATGACTATTTTTTTGGCTCTTACCACCATTTTTATGAATGTAAGTTTTTTTTATGGGAAGGGTACCCCACTATAATATTTATTTAATAAATTTAAAATTAATTTAGATTATTAAAAGAGCCTAGATATAAGAGATAAAAGTACCAGATAATTTTAGAATCATGAATCGACCTGAAAAAAATTCTTGGGTGTCATTACTTTCAAAGTTAAAAATAGGACTATGTGTAGGGCCCACTGCACCTCACTCTATTATTCATAAGTAACTCATCAATTTTAATTATAAGGTACCAACAAACTATAACCATAGTTACATACATGTAACCCTTAATTATAATTTTTGCCTCTAGAAGATTCTATGGGAAAGGATAATGCCATGTGGAGTTTACATATAGTTTGGGGCATATCAGTATGTAGGTCTATAATGATAAGATATTAACTGGATGGGGGAACTCACCTCCATTATAGGAACACCTATGTGTCCTCACCCTACCTAAGAGACTCACATCCATAGAAATTTGGTAATCATCTAAGGTAGGTAAACATATATTACCATAGTAAAGATATTTATAATATTATAATAAGTTTTTCAACCATCACACAATATTTACATCACAAGTTTCTAGTTATTCATAAGTTGAATCCTCTATTCCCAAAATTATAGAAAATAAATATAACATTTTATACATATAAGTCAAGATTTTTAATGCAAAAGAATAATCATACTAACTACTTTAGCCAATGATTTATTTTAACATACTCTAGGACAAAAAATGGAAGTGTACACTCATATAATCCATAAGTATGTTAATAAGCTTAAATTTACTTTAAGTCTTATTACATTTATTATAAGCAAGAGACCCTTTGATGGACCTATCCCCTTAGGTCATTATACCATGATATATAATTCTAGGGATCATTGGACCACCATTCTTTCATTGAGAACTTAACATAATTTAAGATGTATCCACATTACACAAGGACAAATTACTATTTGTGTTTAAAAAAATCATAATGATTCTTATCAAGGATAGATGACATCACAAAAATGAGCATCTTACCAATTGTATATACCATTAACATACAATAATTTAAATCATCCATGTGATAATAATAATCATCTCGTAGGTCAACAACTTTAAATCTATTCCCCACATTATTTTACACTTGTCATTTGATAGTTATACATAAGAACTAATTATGCATATTAAGCTAGATCAACTTTCAAGAATCCACTATTACATTAAATATATTTAATTTATGCCATTGCATTTCATTCATTTTTGCAATATCTATCTTGTCCTTACTTAGTTATATATATGTAATCAATTATCCAACTTACAAAATTCATAACTTACAATTTTCACATGCATTACAACATTGCATGCCTACCACACTTAACATACATATTCCATCATATGCCAAAACTTACTTAACTATAAAAATAAGCCTTTTTACACAACATATGTAAAACCTACATAAGTGTGACAATTTACATTTAAACTCTATAAGTATTACTTGCTTAAAAATATGCATACAATAGTAATATCATACTCTAGTACACTTGAATTTAATTTACAAATTTCACTACTATGATAACTACCTTCCATATAAAACTAAAGCTAGGTAGTATACATATAATTTGCACTCAATATTTATATATAATAGTCTATTCCACAATAACCCCATAAATCAATAATAATTTCATTCAATCACTAAATTTCTAACTTACCAAGAATATTACTATATAATAGTCTATTCCACAATAACCCCATAAATCAATAACAATTTCATTCAATCACTAAATTTATAACTTGCCAAGAATATTATTTATACAACTGTTATGAGGAAATCAAAGTGGGATAGAATTCAAAAATTTAATTTCTGGCACACCCCAAACTTGTATCATTCCATCCTCTAAGATAATAAACCATATTAAACTCATTTACATTTGGTTTTAGTATATTAATACCTTTCAAAAATAATGTAAAGATACTAATGAAATAAAATGTCATACATATTTATCAATATGGTAAATAAGAGACGTAACACAATGTATATTAAGTTTGTATATAGCAGTACATAAGTTAACCAATCTTTACCTAATTGTGTAACCTTAATCACCAATCCACTACTATGGAATTTCTTAAAATATATCAGCTAAATAGAAATAGAATAGGTATTATGAATTCAATTATGCCATGCACTCAAATAGAATCATCTAGATTTCTAAATAAACTACCTAAGAATTAAACTTACCCAAAGAACTACTAGTTAACAAAATTGGAATAAACAACCATGTAAAGAATATAATCCATGCCTAAAATTTCACATAAGCATCTAATTTTTATCTCAATGTCCAAGTAATAATATACTATTTACACTAACAAAAATTGTAGGTTGTAATGATTTAAAAATAATTAATGAAAGGAGATTCAATTGTGAGTAAAGTAATTGAGAGGCCAAGAACTTAAGTAGGACAATATAAAAATTTCACCAACTTAATTATTTATATCAGGTGTTAATCAATTTTTTTCATTATGTATGAAATGTTAAAGGATGAATAATACATATAGAGAGGTCAAAAATAATTTTTATAACTGGAGTATTTGCCAACTTCTCAATCAAATAAAAATAATGAATCAAGTAAACAACTTAAACCAACATAAGAGAAATAATCACCAATAGATATTACACACTTAACATGATATGAACTAACCTATGAGCCCCAAATAAATTTCACTCACCACCATAACCATAATTTTGGTGGTGGAGTCAGACATTTGGTCTTTTAGGGTGAGGATAGAGTAATGTGAGATTCATAATCCATCATTTTAATAACCACAATAGTTACACTCAAAACCTAAAATAAATAAAAAACACCACAACAACACCCAAGTATTACACTCAACCACATGAACCTAAATCAAATTGATTCACCACTCTGTATTTTGACACTCAAGTGTTTCAAACTAGGATTTTAATTTTTTTGTGTAGTCTTACTACATTACCCTATACCAATTATGAATTACTAGTATGGAATCCATTCATAAACTTATTATTGATGGCACAAATATATAAAATTAATTAATTTATCATTAAAATTTCCCATAAAAAATTCCTACTTGTATCTTGTTGTCTTGTCGTGATAATTTGTCAAACAACATAAAAGAAACTTTACCAATTTCAAGAATTCACTAGTCCTTCAATGCTTAAAGAGCTTACTAGGCATACCGACCACTCACAAACACAAATTTCAAAATTTTAATTATTTAAAATGGTAATTAATTTTAAAACCAACCCATATAACATAAAAAAAAATGAATCAAAACTTTTGTAGCTTTCTATTTGAGTAAAAATACAAATTCTTCTTTGAAACCAAGGGTTTAGGCTTATTTTAAAACCCTATCCGAATCTAACTAATGTATATTTATCTATACTTTTCCAAATGACATAAAATAAGATTAAATAGAAATATAAAAAACTCATATACTTAATTACAAACTTTCAATACTTATCCATTAGCTATTTTTAAGATACATAAATTTTACTGCTATCCCATGAGGGTTTACATCTTCTCAAAATAATACAAGTCTATTTTTTGATGTTTTTACTAGTTTTAGCACCAAAAAATGGAATTAAATTTTATAAACACTTGTATTAAGACCCTAATAACATTATCCTAAAGTTTAATATTTTTCCCATGGTTAAATTTTGAGTTATGACCATTTTTGTGACTCAAACCATAGTCTGCCAATGACAGGCAACAAGCACTATAAATTGTATAATTTGAGTTTTGATTACTTTAAATAATTTATTAAACTTTTAAATAGTCTATAAAATATTTATATATATCCTAAAATTAAATTAAATCTTCATATAATCTGAAAAACATTAAATATCTCAAAAATTAGATCAGCATTACACAAAATTCTGTGTTTCTTATACTCAGTCCTATGAACTTAAGGCTTTGGAGAAAAATATCACACATAAAAACATTAATTTTTTTTTATAATCCAAAAATTAACATGTTAAAATTTCAAAACCCACTCTCTTTTATTCAAATATTTTCAAATTATACACACAATCATATAGACTATCCTTCACACACACAAGCCTAATGACCTTACTTTACTCCTACCAAGTTTCATCCACCAATCCTATAACTCTCATTACCTTTATAAATATAATATAATAATTTTATAACATCATTGTATTCTTATATCTTCCTCTTCCATGTTCCAATCAGTTCCTATCTTCATGTAGGATGGTTTTATCTTCATTTAACAATTTTTTATTCTTGATTTTCAACATTATTTTCTCCATAAAACTTTCTCAAAGCTTATCTCCACTTTATTATCTATCCTTCACACTTATAATAAGTATTATCCAACATTTACATGTTAATTTTGACTCTTTTACATTACAATTACATTTACATTGATCTTATGGATACTTCTAATGACTCCTTGCGTAGTATTTTGCCTTCAAAATCAACACTTATTGACTTACATGAACTTTAATTTAAAAAATTTACAATTATGAGTTGATGATCTTACATCACAAAATATCAATTTCAATTAAAAAATAGTAAGGACACCTAAGGTTTAATTAATGAATAAACACAACTAGGTGTTTAACGAATAAGGAGTATAATAATAAAATAGTTACCATTAACCTCAATAACTAGAAAAATCAAACTTCATAAAATAAAAATAAGATAAAAAAAATAATATATAAATATACTTTTAAAAAGTGCCAAAATTTCTTAGAACACAAGTAAAAAATAGAAATATAAAACCCCCAAGTAAATCTGCTTTAGTAACAGGCTATATACAAAATTGACCTAGCTCAAACAACTCAACTATATCCCATTTTTTTTCAAATTATTTTTGTCAAACCCATGGCCAAGCCCTAACACACCTATAAAGTTTTATAATATCCCAACATAACTTCAATAGTGTCACCCAACTAGGGCACAAATCAAAAAATGCATATCAAACTATCTCTATAAGAAGGTCGAGCCCCAAAAACACCATACATAAAAATATACAAAAGCCACAAGTGGCTAGGTTTCAAAAATCAAATAATATTATTTTTTTCCCATAACCAAAATTAATGGTTATAAAAGGATTTTAAAATGAATAGGAGGATTTACAAGTTCATCAGGAAGTCTTCACGGCTTCCTCATGAACCTGTAAATGCATTATTATTTTTATTTTATTTAGCATAATACAAATTGATTTCCCATAGTAATGGCATCCCAAAATTTCCATTTAAAAATAAAAAATACATTACTTAATTTCAACAAAATCTTCCTTATGAAGATCTCCCCTAATTTTCCTCTTGCCAAGATTCCTTATCTCTCCATAACTCATCCCTCCTTTTATTCCAACCTCCCTAGATCAATTTTATCCATCCATTAAGCCATTTACATATTTTTTTAATTCCTCTGTTACTTCTCATTTCTACCATTTACTCTTAGGTTTTTCTCCAACAACCAACACAACAATAAAAACACTATATTCTATGCAAAGCCACTTGATTACCCATTTTAGGTAGAGAGTCAATCCTAATTCCATCATTATCCCTAATAAGTTCAAGGCTAGGGTTTTTGAATTATGTCATATATGTCAAATGATAATCAAAATAAAATGAAAACAAAAACTAATGATTGTTTAATCTATTCAAAAAATGGTTTATATATCTTTTCTACTTCTTCTACATGTTTTATTTCATCACAAAGTAAGAATGAATCTCAATTATGGCATGAAAGATTAGGTCATTTTAATTTTATAAGTTTACATGATATGTCTACAAATAATATTATTTTTGGACTTCCTTCTATTCCCTCTCATCATGAAACTTATGAGGGTTACTTATGTGGTAAGTAACATACTAACCCTTTTCACATGAATCATGATGAAAATTCCTCACGTCTTTTAGAATTAATTCATAGTGATGTTATAGGACTTCTTGAAATTAAATATATTAATATTTTTTTTATATACAATTAGTTTTATTTATTATTAAACTAGAATGATCTAGTCATATTTTATTAAAAATAAATATGATGTCTTGTCTAAATTCAAGGAATTTAAAGCTAGTGTTGAAATGCATATGATATTTCTATTAATAGATTGAGAACTGATAATTATGGTGAATATGTTATAAAAGAGTTTGATTATTTTTACATTAGTTATGGTATTCAAATGAAATTAAAAATTCTTTATTCCCCTAAAAAAAATGGTATTGCTGAAAGGAAAAGCTGCACCATCATAGAAATGGCTAGAAAATTGTTGTAGTCTACTAATGTTCCTATGTTTTAATGAGCTGAATCCATGAATACTATTGTAAATATTATGAATAAGGTCAATAACAACTCTTTTCATCTTTATAACCCCTTATAAATGTGGACTAAAAAGAAACCTATTGTGGTTCATCTCAGGATCTTTGGTATTCTTAACTTTATCTTTATTCCTAAAGTTAAAAGAAAGAAGATTGATCCCACTTCCTATTATTGCTATTTTATATGTTATGGATGTAATACAAAAGGTTCAATAGTGTATGATCCTTCTAAATATCAAATCATCAATAATAAGAATGTTCTTATTCTTAAAAAATCCTTTTATGAGCCCTATCTAGAACCTCTTCAATGTTCTTCTATTGATGAACCTAACTTTCATGTTTCTCCTTGTCATGAAATGGATGTCCTTGAGAAAGTTGATTCAGTTCTAGATAAGTTAGATTCTGAAGAACCCCCTAAGTTTTGTGTTCAATCTAAAAGACCTAAATGGGCATAATCCATAATCTAATCTTTTAATGTTGATAACTTTATTAAATTAACTAGAAGTTAACATTCTTATCATGCATTAATGACTATGTTTGAATGTGAACTCTATCATTTGAGGAAGCCACTCAAGATGATAGATGGAATATTACTATGCAATCTGAATATAATGCCTTAATTAAAAATTAGACTTGGGATCTTATCCCTCCACCTAAAAGGCATATTATCATTTTTAGGTGGATTTATAAGATAAAATGTAATTTAATTGGTAAAATTGAAAAATTTAAAGCTAGGTTAGTTTCCACATGTTTACTCAAAAATATAGGATTGATTATGTTGAAACCTTTGCTCTTTTAGCAAAAATGAGTACCATTAGACTTCTTATTGCTCTTTCAACCTGAAATGGTTAGTTTATCCATAAATGGATGCCAATAATGTATTTTTAAATGATAATTTAGAAGAGAAAATATACATGACTCAACCTAAAGGTTTTACTGATCCTAATAAATAACATCATGTATGCAAGTTAAAGAAAATTTTATATGGTTTAAAATAAGCTCCTCGATCTTGGTATTCTAAAATTACTTTTTTTTTTCCAAAAATTAGATTTCTTTAATTACTACTCTAATAATGATCTCTTTGTTAAAGTTTAAAATGGTCATTTAATTCTAATTATATTATATGTTGATAATTTTTTGATTACTAGAGATCTATCTAGTTTAATTCATAAATATAATGATAAACTAAATCAAATGTTTGAAATGGTTGATTTAGGCATTCTGCATCATTTTTTAGGAATGGTTATATTTCAAGATAAACATTTTATTATTGTATCACAACCTTTGTTTTCTCATAACCTTATTGTTAAGTTTAACATGCTTGATTATAAATGTTATTTTAATCCTATTTAATTTGGTGTTAAACTTGATCCAAGACTTGCATGTGAAAAATATAACCCTAATTTATATAGACAACTTGTTGGTAGTTTTATTTATCTAACCATTACTAGGATATATAGTTGATATGATGTTGATGTTATTTATAGATTTATGTAAGATCCATTATTTGGATCATTAAAAATTATCTAAATGTATTCTTTGTTATATCAAAAAAATAATTAATTTTAGTTTATTTTAATCTTTCATTGATAATTATAAATTATATGGTTATTGTGATGCTGACCATACTAGTGATACTATGGATCACAAATATAATTTTGGATATGTGTTTAAGTTTGGTACAGGTGTTATCATTTGGATAAGTAAGAAGTAACTTAATATCTCTCTTTTACTAAATTAGAGTATAAAAGTGCTATGGAAGTTGCCAAATAATCCATCTGGGTATGAAGGTTGTTGGGATAACTTCAATTGGATGCTTCTCATAGTAGCATCCTTCATTGTGATAATCAAATTTGTATAGCTCTAAAAAAATTTAGTAAAACATAAAATAACTAAAAATATTGAAGTTCATGTAAGTTTTATCTAAGATAAAGTCTTCAATGATGATATTGAACTCCAATTCTATCCTACAGATGAACAAGTGGCATATATCTTCACAAAAATACTTAGTGCTACCAAGTTTTATAAATTTCATGTAATGTTAGGCCTCTTATAGTTTTTATTGATGGGGAGGGTGCATTATGATGCCACTTCCTAATATCCATGTGTTTGTTCTCTTTATATATACTTATTATCATTGTAAATCATTGTAAACTTCTTTTGGTAGTTATGTGATTTGATTAAACTTCATTTGTAAGTTTTTACTTTTGTACCCCAATACATTAAAAAACATACTTTTTAATGGAGGTCTTTATGTTATAAAAGGATCTAAATATGTTTATTTATTATTCATGATAAAATTTGAGATGTAGTCTCACGATCATGCTAGCATAAACTTACTCTTGAGTAGTTTATGGATTATAATTCCTTTTGTTTCAAAAGCTGGTGTTTAGCATGATGAAGATTTTTAAATCTTTTAATTATATACATAGTATAATTTCTTTTTAAGGTGGCTATGAAATTTATCTCCACTTAGCATTAAGGGGGAGTGTTATATCATTTAATGACTAAGTGGTGATTTATTCACCCTTAGCTTATCTTGAGAATTAAATAAATAATAATAATTTATTATTTATTAACACGAGGTGAAAACCTCATGAATATAGGTAATTAAATTGTATTTGTTTAATATTTATAAATGTAATTAAATGTTCATTTGGGAAAATATGGGATCATTGGTTACAATGGTCACCTAACCTCATGAATATTTTAAATAGTGTTTACCCTAATTGTAAATTCACATCTTAAACAAGGAGATTATTATTTATCATAAGATTTTGTGAAGAATATTATATTTGTGTGTGGTAAATATTTGTTCTGAGAATAGGATTTGTTATTAATGTATTTGAGAAGGAGTGAGATTGAGAAGATTTTATGTATTGAGGAGTTAATTCTACATTGAATAATCATGGTGGGTTTTTTACCTCTATTGGAGGTTTTCCCACCTCATCTCTATTTCAAAATGTTTAATTGATTTGTGTTCTTTATGTTATTCTTTGTTATTCATTTACACTTGTATATCTCCTATGTGAATCTTGCATATATATATTTAACTTCTTTTCATTAGGTGAGTCAAAAGGCCCATGAACCCCTTTGCACATCATGGCCTATATATATATATATATATATATATATATATATATATATATATATATATATATATATATATATATATATATATATATATATATATATATATATATATATGTGGGTAAAATTGACCCCATGCATTATGATTGATATATATATATATATATATATATATCATAATGCATGGGGTCAATTCTACCCACATAAGGTCCAAGTTAAAGACTATGTACAAGTCCCGAGACATGCCAAGATGCATATTTATAGGTTTGATCAATGCCCCAGAGTGAAAAGCCAAGTCATCATGACTAATAATCAAGCAACTTAACCACAATGCAATTCAAAAGGTAAGAAAACAATCCAAAACATGACTCTAAGTAATTAGGCCCTTAAGTAGCCAAAATAAAATAAAAGATAGCTACAAGAAAGAAATATGTGCATAAGGATGAAATCAACCAATACAATAATAAATAAGATAATTAAATTTGGACATGAAAATAATCATAGTCAAGCAAGAAATAATAATAGTACTAGAACACGCTCAATAAATACATCAAACAACACTACAACTGCTCATTATGACTAGATGGCTTATTACATTTTCATCAAATATACCCATGCCAGTTTTACCCAACTACTCATTATTCCTTCCCTTTATTTCCTTGACTGTCAAAGTCCACCACCAACTTAGCTCATATAATTTTGAATCATATAGACACAAAACATGACATCAATATAATCTATTTATTTAAATTTTTTGTATAAACTAAACTATAATAACATCATAACATAAAAAAAAAAAAAATATGATGACATCATCAAATAATAAGATCAAAATATACTACTACATCATAACATCACATCAAAAACCATATGCAAGTATCAAACAAATCCAATTTTAGACAACTAGTAATCACATTCTACTATCAACACCTAATAAAGTCTATCAAGGGGTTAAAATAATAGGTTGTGATATCCTCCTCCCCTTAATGAGGATTCATCTATATGAAAATTCAAAACAAATATGAATAGTGTTATTTAAGTAGGTATATATAAACTAAACTATAATAACATCATAACATAAAAAATATAGATGATGACATCATTAAATAATAAGATCAAAATGTACTACTTCATCAAAACATAAAATCAAGAACCATATGTAAGTATCAAATAAAGTCTAATTTTAGACAACTAATAATCACATTCTACTATCAACACCTAATAAAGTCTATCAAGGGGTCAAAATAATAGGTTGTGACATCCTCCTCCCCTTAATGAGGTGTCATCCTAAAAAAAATTCAAAACAACCATGGATAGTGTTATTTAAATAGTTGTGTGTTATCCCACATGGAATTTATTTCATTTATTGGGTCCTATTATACTAGGACTTGCTGAATCTTTTTATTTCTTAGTATAATGTTATGACGACCAAAGATTTTCACTAGATCTAACTGCATCTTTTCCTCTTTTTCAACCTACAATTTTTTCTATTCAAACACACAAAATAGATCAAGTATGTATTTTGTTAACAATGCAATGTGAAATACATCATGGATATTTAATATAAAAGGTGGTAAAACCATCCATTAGGAAACATCATTGAATCTATCCAAAATTTCAAAAGGTCTGACAACATGTGCAACCAACTTAGAAGTTTTTCCAAAATTAATCAAACTTTTTTATGATATAACATGCATAATATCCTTGTCACCAATAACAAATTCATTCAGCATTCTCTTTTTATCAACATATATCTTTTGATGATCAAAATTAGCCTTAAAATTTTCAATTATGAAGGTCATTTGTTTATCATATTCAAGTAGAATTTCAGGCCCCACAACAACCTTATTATCCAACCCATCCCAACTAAGTGGGGTTCTGCATTTCCACCCATATAAGTATTCAAAAGGGGCCATTTTAATTATTAAATGGTATGATTTATTTTAGTCAAACTCAACCATTAATCCCACTTAAACTATTGGTCCATAATGTATATATGCAACATGTCCTCAACTACTTGGTTCAACATTTCAGTTTGACCATTCAGTTTTGGGTGGTATGAAGAGATGAAATTTAGTTAAGTACCAAATGCTATTTTCAATATTCACCAAAACCTTGAGGTGAATAACTTTTTCCAATATGAAATAATTAATTTTGTTACACCATGTTATTGTACCACTTTTTTAATAAATAACTCTAAAAATATAGAAGCATCTTCTGTTAGATTACTTACTATTAAATGGCCAACATTGGTTTCTTTGTCAATAACCACTAGAATGGTGTCATGTCTATTATGGAACATAGGTAGTAAAATAATAAAATCTAATCAAACTACTACCCATTTATCCTTGGTTATATCATGTGGGTATAAAAAAACTCCTAGATGATAGTGTTTATCCTTCACATGCTAACATTCTAGACATATTGTCACAAAATTAGCAATGTCCAGCTTCATCCTAAGATAAAAATAGTTCTTCTTCAGCTCATGGTCATCTTTGTGACACTAGGATAAGAAAAATAAGGTGATGTGTGTACCTCATTTAAAATAACATTACATAGATTACCTATTTTAGGTAAAAAAAAAACCTACCCTTATACCTTATAAAGCTATCTAATTCAATATAAAAAAATTTGAATGCATTTACTATAGGTTTAACAAATATATCTCTTCATATTTTTCTACAATATTCATCCTCAAGTTTCTACTTGAATAAATAATTTCTAAAATTTCCTTGTATTACAAATAGAGTATTAAAGTAGACATGTCTGTTGAGTACATCAGTCACTTGATTTTCCTTTCCCTTCACATAAAATATGTCCATGTCAAAGTTTTTCATAAATTCCAACTATTTATACTGAAAGGCATTCAAATTATCTAATGAAAATAGGTGTTCCAAACTATGATGATCATATTTGACCTTAAAGGGTTCACCTAACAAGAAATGTTTCCATTGTTTAAGTACATCCACTATGATAGTAAAATCTAAATCATGTGTAGAGTAGTTATTTTTAGCTTCCTTTAGCTTGTAAGACTCATAGGCTAATACCTTCCCATATTGGGTAAATATGTCATCAAATCCTTATTTCGAGGCATTAGTCCACACTTCAAAGTTTCCATTAGCGTCAAGTATGATCAAAATAGGTGTTGTGGTTAACATCTCCTTGAGATTATTGAAGGCTTATTATTACTGAGGCATCCACACAAATTTCTTACCCTTATATTGTAAATACATAATGGGGTTGGCTATGTTAGAGAAAATTTTAACGAATTGTTGCTAGTACACTACCAAACCCATAAAAATATTCACTTCATGCACATTGGAAGAAGCAAGCCACTCTTGGATGGCTTGTATTTTGGTTGGGTCAATTGCAACACCCTTATTAGAAAGTATGTGCCCTAAATAGTTAATTTAAATTTGATAAAAATCACACTTAAAATTTTTTTCCATATAGTTTTTGTTAACTTAGCCTTTACAAAACTAGTCTTAGGTGGTGATCATGCTCGGTTACATTCTTGTAATAGACAAGGATGTCATCAAGAAATAATAGAAAAAAATTGTCCATTAAATCCTTAAACATGTTGTTCATTAAATCTATGAATATAAATATCACATTTTTTAGGCTAAAAGGTAAAATAATTAACTCATAATGGCCATATCTATTTCATAAGGATGTTTTGTGAGTGTCTTCCTCTTTGATCCTTAGATGATGATAACTAAATCTTAGATTAATTTTTGAGAATATTATTACACCTTTCATTTGATCAAATGAATCATCAATCCATGGTAGTGGATAAGCTAATTTTTTATCATCACCTTCTTGAGAATCTGATAATCAATGCACAACCTTAAGATGCCATATTTATTCCTTATGAATACTACTAGAGTAGCCTGAGGTGACACATTGGGTTTGATACTTCCATTGTTGAAACATTCTTGAAGATAAACCTTTAGCTCCTACAAGTTTATCACATTGATACTATAAGTATCTTTTGACATAGGGGAAACCTTTAGTATAATTTCAATGAATAATTCAAACTCATGTTTAGGGGATAAACCAGGGATATTTTTAGGAAAAAACATCCATAAATTCTCTTATGATAGGAAAATATTGGTAGATTTCCTCCTTTTTGGGGGTTATTTCCTAAAATTGGATTGTATAGAGTTTTTATCCTTTTCTTAAATCCTTCTTAAATTATAGAGCTAAAAGTAATTTTCATGGTTTAGACCCTTGAATTCTTTTAACTTTCATGAGTTTCCCATGCTCATCAGTGCATTGTATTGTTTTTCCAAAACATTAAAGGGCTACATGGTATTGTGGCAATAAATTCATGCCCGAAATAATATAATAAGACACTTAAAGGGGCCAAAAACAAGTTTAACTTGGTTCTGAAAATCACCAAAATTAAGTTCAATTTATTCCAAACACTCCTAGATAGGCACACTTTTGCTAGTACCAAACTCAACTTCCTAGCCATATCTTAAATGAATAGGTTTATGATTGAAAAAATTTACTATAATAGGTGCAATAAAATAGTATATTGTATAAAAATAAACTAAAATAATCACAAAATGGCTAGATAAAATAACTCTTATCTCTATCAGGGTAGCTTAAAAATCAACCTTATGATTCTCCACTACTGTGTACACCTAATTTCTTGTTGGCTATCCAAATTTCAATTTTGGGTAGTCCTTGTAATAGTGATTATCACCACACTCCCAACACATTATTATCCTTTTTGGGAATATAGGAATAGTATTTTCCCATATGGATGGCCCATGTTAGCTATTTTAGCCTTGGTAATTCTTGAAAGACCCTATTTTAGTAGTGTTTAGAGGCTTAGAATTCTTGTTCTACTCAAAGAATCAACTATAACCTTTATTATTCGCTTAGAACTTGAAATTTTGATTTGATCTCTTGAATTTTTTTGGTGTAAGATATTTTTTTTTAGTTTGTTGCCTACTCAATTTGAAATCTTGTCTTGCTTTTTGATGAGACTTTTATTTTTCTTCTTCTCTATGAGTAGATTCTATGGCAGTTGCCAATGTTTTAGGTTTGGCAATATTGACGTCATTTATCAATACTTCTTTCATCCCCAATTTTAATTTTGTCACATTTGCTTCTTCATCATACATGTACTTGACATGATGTAATAGGTTTAATAACTTGTTTTCTTACTCTATAATAGAGATATTTTCCTATTTTAACAATTAAAAATATATAATTTTCTACTCCTTATAATTTACACTTAAATATATCTTATGAAATTATCTTTTAAAAGTAGAAAAGGTAAGGGTAATAAGTCGATGCCCTTCTATATCACATATATGGCTCCAACATAGGGTAACAAGACCATTCAATTGATAAATTACAACTCTATACTTTACATTGGATGAAAGGTTATGTAGATTAAAATATTTCTATAGCTTTACAAGACATGCATCAACTTCATCTCTAGATTCTTCACCCATGAATATAGATGGTGGAATCTACATGATTTATTGTATGATAGGGTTTACCATTCTTAGGGGTACTTCTTAGAGTAATTTCTCCTCAAATACTTCCATTTCTAGATGGGGGCACTCTTTAAGAAGGTTTTCCTCAAGGTTTTTCAACTTGATTTCTTGATTAACCAGCCTACCCTAGATGGCATTTTGTGCTATTAGGATCCCAATAAAAACTTATGTATGCTTATTAGATGGGTTATCACCAATTACATTTGGGTTTGGTTACATGTAGGTATTTTAAGCATTGTATATAATATGTTCATCCCTATTTTGATTTTAATTCTTGGCTTGATGGCCTCTGACTCTACCTCTACCTCTTTCCCTTATAACTGGCCTATCCTCACTTTGGTCATCAATGCCTTGATTACCACCATATTTGTTCCTAACCATTTTTTTCCTAATGGGTCATACAATATATTTTAGTCATGTTATTATAATAATCATAGTTATTCTAAGTTTTTAATATCTATAACAAACTTGTTAATTCAAGCACAAGCTCTAAAGCTAGGTGAAATGACCCAAAAATTCTTAGGCATCATTACTTTCAAAGTTTAAAATATGACTATCTATAGGGCCCACTACACCCCATTATGTTATTTACAAGTAACTCTTCAATTTTCATTATAAGGTACACATAACTCATAGCCAAAGGTATGTACATGTAACCCTTAATTAGGGTAACTACCTCTAAAAGAATCTATGAGAATAAATAATACCTCATGGAGTTTACATATAGCTTGGGGCATATCAATATGTGGGTCCAAAATGATAATATTTGATTTGGATGGGGTCACTTACCTTCCTAATATTACCAACTATGTGTCCTTACCTACCTAAGAGACTCACATCCATAGAAATATGACAATCAGCTAAGGTAGGTAAACATATATTACCATATTTAGGATATTTAGAATATTCTAATAAGTTTCATGACCATCATACATTATTTACATCATAAGTTATGGAATAGGTAAGTTTCTAGTTATTCATAAACTAGCCCCTCTATTTCAAAAAATAGAGAAAAAAATATAATATTTCATACATAGAATTCAAAATTTGTAATGCAAAAGTATCATCATACTAACTAATTTAGTCAACAATTTATTTTAACATACTCAAGGTAATAAAAGAGAAGTATACACTCATAAAATCCATAAGGATGTTAATAATATTCAATTTATATTAATTTTTATTACATTTTTTATAAGCAAGATAACCTTCTATGGATTTATCCCCTTAGAACATTATACCATGAAATATAATTCTAGGGATCATTGCACCACCATTATTTCACTGAGGATGTAACACAATTTAATATATAGCCATATTACACAAAGACAAACTACTATTTGTATTTGGATAAATCATAATGATTCTTATTAAAGTTAGATGGCATCACACACATGAGCATCTCATAGATTGTATATACCATTGACATAAAATAATTAACTCATCCATGTGATAAAAATAATCATCCCATATGTCAATAAATAGAGATCTAGTTCCTACATTGTTGCATGCTTGTCATTTGATAGTTATACACAAAAACTAATTACTCATATCAAGTAAGATCAGCTTCCAAGAATCTAGTATTACATTAACTATATTTAATTTATGCCATTTCCTTTCCTTCATTTATGTCATTACAATAATTATAAAACTAAAACTATGTAGTATGCATATAATCTATACTCAAGATTTATATATAATAGTCTATGCCACATTAACCCCATAAATCAATAACAATGTCATTCCATTACTAAATTTATAACTTGCCAAGGATATTATTTATACAACTATTATAATGAAATCAAAGTGGAATAGAATTCAGAATTTTAATTTTCAGCATACCCCAAACTTGTATCAATCCATCCTCTAAGATAATAACCCAGCATATACTCATTTATACTTGGTTGTAGTATATTAAAACCTTTTCAAAATAATGTAAAGATACCAATGAAATAAAATATCTTACATATTTATTAACAAGGTCAATAATTGACCCAACACAATGCATATTAAGTTTGTGTACAATGATACATAAGTTAACCAAATCTTTACCTCACCGTGTAGTTGTAATCACCAAGACATTGCTATGAAAATGCTTAAAATATACTAGCTAAAAAAAAAAGTTATTATGAATTCAAATATTCCGTGCACTCAAATATCATCAACTAGATTTCTAAATAAACTACCTAAGAATTAAACTTTCCCAAAGAACCACTAATCAACAAAATTAGAATAAAAAACCATGTAAAAATATAATCCATGTTTAATATTTCAAATAAGCATCTCATTTTTATCCCAACATCCAAGTAATAATATACTATTTACACTAACATAAAATGTAGGTTGTAATGATTTAACAATAATTAATGAGGGGATATTTAACTATGAGTAAAGTAATTAAGAGCCCAAGAATGTCAATAGGATAATATAAACATTTCACCAACTTCATTAAGTATACCAGGTATTAATCAATTTTTTTTATTATGTATGAAGTAATACAAGAGAAAGAATACATATAAAGAGGTACAAAATAAAGTGTCACAATTAGAGTATTTTCTAGCTTCTTAATAAAGTAAAAATAATGAATCATGTAAACAAATTGAACCAATAGAATACAACCAATCACCAAGAGATGTTCCAAACCCAAACCAATCCAACCCAACCTATGAGATCTCCAACAATGGACCTCACCACCCTATCCATAATTTGGGTGGTGGAGTTATAAATTTAGGCTTTTAGGTTGAGGTTGGAACAACATGAGATTCATAAGCCATCACATTAATAATCATAGTAGTTATTCTCAACACCCAAAAGAAATAAACAAACATAATAACCAACACCCAATGATTACACTCAACCACCTGAACCAGAATAAAACTATCAAGCTCAATAAAATAACAATAATAACACCAAATGGTCATTAATGAATAATCACAACTAGGTGTCTAGTGAATTAAGATTATAAAAATAATAAAACGGTTGCTCTTAACCTCAATAACTAGCCAAATCAGACTTCATAAAATACAAATACAATAAGAAAAATAAAAACTAAATAGACTTTTCCAAAGTGCCAAAATTTATTAGAACACAAGGAAAAATTTTGACCAAATTTGATCCTATCAAATTAGGTTAACCCCAAAATATTCAAACTTTCTATAGGATCTTGCTACATCATTTTTAGGGTCACATTATATGTTTCATCTTTGTCAGATGTGTCATTGTATTAATATTCCTTTATGTCACCTTTTTGGTCACTCTATGGGAGGTTATATGTAATTTTCATGAAAGGAAATTTTTTCAAGAATAATATAATGTACCGTGTGTCAATTAAGTGCCAGGGAACTATTTTGGAACTAATAAATTGTAGATTTAGCATAGACATAAGGAGATCACTAAAAAATAGGTAGTTAAAGGTAGTTGTATAGATAAATACATCATATATATCATGTTTAAGGATTTAATAGAGTCCCTTTAGATTACCATAAGTCAATTTTAGGATTAGGAAGCTTCAATAGGTCCAAAACTACTAAAAATGATCATCTCTCTCTCATCTCTTTCTTAGGCAAGTCAAACAAATCAACTAATTTTCCTTCAGTACAGAAAAGAGAAGATGAGTTGGTTTGAAAGAACTTGGTAGATGAAAGTAATCCCTTTTTAATTCCATTTCATGTCAATAGTTTTAGGAATGGTTATATGTTCTCTATTAAAAATCTCTAAGATTGTTAGCATCTCAAAATTGCTTGCATAACCCTAACATCTTCAATTTTTTTCTCTATTTACATTGATTTAATGTTTCCAAGTGGTGTGTGTGTTTTAGTAGAGAATTTTATTCATATTCATGTTGTTTTCAAACTAGCTTTACATGTGTGAAGGTGAGGAGATAGGAAAATTACTCCATTGTGATAGAAATTAATAACTATCATGGTCTACAAAATAGTGTTTCACAGTTATAGAGTTTACCTTACAGGTATGAAATGGATTAATATCAAGATAATATGCACTATTTTCATCCCATCACTATAATTTTAATCCCAATATTAGTTGATCATACAAGTATCTACTTGAGGTCATGGTGGACCTACTTTCTCACTATCATCTATAGGTAGAGTGTACTTTGAATGCATATATCTCAAATATAAGAGGTGACAATAGCCTAAGAGGGATTCAAAATACATGATCAAAACCATGAAATGAGTTCCCATTACCTTAAAATCTCATAACATATATTTACACCTCAATAAGAGAGATAAGTGTTCAAATAGTGAGATTATCTACCTGTAGTCAGGCCTAATGAGACCACAAGGTTATAACTATGTAGACAATAGAAGCAGAATGATAGGATACCTTGATAATAGTTTGAGGATGATAATATAGTGAGAATTAATTTTATTAAGTATGTATGATTGTGATTTAATATAAATGGTTTGAAATACCACCTCAAATAGCACCTATAGTCTCAAAATTAAATAAATTGCTCAATGGGATTGATTACCTTACCATCTCTGAATAAGATTTTGCTCATACAATGAGTCATCTTTTGATAAGTGTCTATGAAGTTTGTGCATGTATAATCACTTGATTCATGTAACCTATATGGATATGTCACTTCTCAACATGAAAGGAATTTACTAAGAGAAGAGAAGATAATGATAAGTGGACCTCCAATTTATTTAAGTTTATACTAAAGACACTTAGTGTAAGCTACAATGCATTGAGCCAAAATTAACTTGGGACAACAGTGACCTATTATGGAATAGTAACATGGTATTAAGACATAAATTAAATAATTAAAGTGTGATATATCCTCAGTGACCTTAAGATAATATAGAGGTGTGAAAACATAATGTTCAATCATAAATGTACATCTATAGGAGTCCATTGACCTCCCTAATTGCCACTTACAAGTGACAGTAAAAAATAGTCTGTAGACTAATTCAAATTAATGGAAAGAGGATAGTTTGGAAGTTTTATATAATTATAAGGTGGATAAATATGCTGAATAAATACTCATAGTGATGATATCACTTTCATGTGATTTTTAAGGGTAAAGGAGATAGATAAAAGATTGGGTTTTTGAACCTTAAAACTCAGTCAAGTCAAGACCTTACACAATCACTATCGTAGAAGTTAGTATAGATGATTTAAGGTATTAAGAGCTATATAAACATAATTATAACTGATATTTAGTGAATAGTGTCAAAATGACCTAATTTAACCCTCCATGGTATCACTTTGGTTATAAAAATAAGGGAGATGCCCTCTATTTTGTATAAGACAAAGGGCACTCTTCGAGAAGGTAAGCCTACAAGTTTGGTATGTGAATAGTGAAAATATGAATGATAGATTTTGGGTTAATTTTGGATGATTTAAAATTTTTAAATGAAGATAAATATAGTTTTAAGATGACTTAAATCCATTGGATCACTCATAAGTGGATATATACACAGTCAAACATAGTTATGCCTATTAGGCCTAGACCCTATAGGTGCCTAAACTCATCCATACTATTATATAACATTTATAATACATGTGATTAATTTCAAGGGAGAGTGGATAGTCAATTAGACCCATTTATTTGTAGAAGAATAACTCAAGTTAGTTAATTTGGCCTAAAACTATCTCATACCCACTTAAAATGCAGTCAAGATCTTGAGAGGCCATTTTATTATGATAAAATTTTTATGGATAGTGTGAATTGTGCCTCAAGTATTTGGGGATAGTTTTGGGGGGTCCTTATATTATTATCAGTGGAATTTTTATGGAGGTTCAAAAACTAGATTTTATGAATCATTGTTAACAAGCAAAACCTCCTAAAAGCCTTTTAAGAACCTGATGGAGAAAAGATCATTGTAAATGCATACAAAATTAGTTATTTTTCCTTGAAAAATATTTTTTAAATAATTTTAACTCTCTCAATAATATCATCATCCACTTTTTATGTACCATCACTTGTAAAGACATGCCTAATTATTTATCTTTTGTAAGATTTAAAGTGTGTTACAAGTACAAAGGAGAATGGATAAGTGAAAACAATTATGGGAGGTATTTAGGGAATTTTTATAACTCCATATACTCATCTCTCACTCTAGTGAAGCATACAAATCCATCTATTAATCCATTCATTATAGGCAGTTTGAATAAGAATAATGAGAAGACAATATGACTGCCTAGTGTGATAGTGAGAGAGGTGACTTTGAATATTATGGGGTATATTTGATAGACCAGAGGAAAAATATGTTATAAATATATGTATTACATTCCTTCAATTAATTTATTTTAGAAAATTCAAGTCACTTAGGTGACAAGTGTGAAGGCCTAGTCCTAGAAAGCTAATGAGTGGTTGCAAATAGTGAATGATAAGTGATAATAGGGAAGTCTTTAGTTTAATGGTATAGATGAATGTTAAAAATATTATTTAAAAAATAAAATTCTAGTAAATATGTGTCAAATACTTCCTAAGTTAGTTTCAAGTAGTCAAGTGACTCTTCATCATGTGGCCAGTTTCAAATAAAAATATGAAGAGTCTCTACACCAACTTGAAGGATATGTCATGTTTGTGATGGAAATTCATAAAATAAGACCTTAATGGTATATAATACACTTTATTATATGGTATTTTAACTGATTTTTAAAGTTTTACACTTGGCCTTGTGACCCTTACACTTATTTTCTTCTCTCTCCTTTTCTATGTTATATATATTCAAGCCTTTTTGGCTTTGTAATGAATCCAAAATTGGTATGGAAAAGACCTAATAGTTTTGAAACCTCATTTTCCTATAAATAAATTTTTATAAATCTAATTAATTATATTCAATATCTTTCATAAGTTTGTCAAGTGGTTTATGTGGTTAAAAAGTGATGAATATTATCTCCTAGTTTCCATTCTACTCTTGCATGTTTTATGTGAGTGATATCTCTTATAACAGGTTTCATAAAGTATTTGTGTTTGTTAAGTGTGTCTTGAAGTGTGAGAGAGACTAATAGTTTCTAGTATCAAACCTTATTTTCACCCACCTCTAGATATTTATAGCAATTTGCATCTATGAGAAACACTTATGCTAGAAGGACATAGAGTTGAGGTCAGTCTTAGTAGTTTTCTTTCTTAGTGAAAATGCAAGTTGTTTTGTGGAATTATATTTGGTGTATCACATTCATTATTTTATTTTTATTTATGTTTCATTCTTCCTTTTTCATCCCAAATAGTTATTAGTCTAGTGTAGTGTGAGCCTAGAAGATAAATCAAGGGAGCTATATCTCTTGTAGTATCTTGTCTATGAGGAGAGATAGTTAATTTTTATCCTAAAATTAAGAATCTCTACTTGAATTATCTAAGGTAAAATTTTAGGCTATAAAAATTTTAGCACACCTGGTGGGACATGAAATCCAAGAAGGTTGTTCAAGGTAGGTGATGGTTTTGATAGTAAGGAGTTGTAATAGTCTGCTTCCTATAATATTTGATGACTCTAATGTTTCAATCTTGGTTGTCGACTAGTGCACTCTTTCATTCCTAATTTAAACACAAGGTCTCTCACCAAATACATTCCTTTTGATTTTCAATATCTTCCTCATTATTTCTATAAATTAGGTATCTTTAATAACACCCATCACTATCTAAATAAGTCCTACCATACTCACAAACCCATAAGAAAGTTCTTTATTACCCCACTATTTACAAGTCTTACAACCACCATGGAAATAAACTTTCCTTTTATTTACTTCAATGTATATAATCCTCTAAGAATTTCCCACTATGATGATATCCCCATATCTACCCTCAAAAGTGGTCCACTATATATAGGTGAGACTTGCATAACACCTATTAAGCAAATAAGAAATATTTATAACTTATACAATATCCATCACATTATAGAGGAGAACATTTCAATCAGGTTTCTATCTATCTCCTTTAAAGGAGATCTCTTAACTGGTATGGAACATTGGCACTTGAATCAATCACCATGTGGGATGAGTTAGGAGATGCAGTGAGAAGAAGATTTGAGGACAAGAGTGATAACTTGTCACTAAATGAGAAGCTGACCAACATAAGGAGAGAACATAAAAAAGTCATTCAAGACTTCAACACAATATTTTAGAAGACATGGGATATAATCCCAATCTTGGTAATACCCACACTCACCGTGCTTTCTTTTATTATCTTATATTATTTGATATTGATATTTCAATGATGATACAATCTATGGGAGGTAACACTATCCCTAATTCCTATGAAGTGGCCATTAGGGTAGAGAATTATTTGATTAAAACTAGGAATATTACCTCAATACCTCCCATGCCTCTATTTCCTAATTTTTAGCCTCTTACACCTATTTTTGCTCCTATTCCTACACCTAAACATAAGCCTGCTACCTCTAGTCAACCAAGTAAGTCTAATGAGACAAAAAATATGAGAGCTATAGAGAAATATATTATATGTCTAAAGAGGATTATTCAATAAAATCAAGTGAGGCATTTATAAATCCAATACCAACCTAATTAGTCCTACACTAACTATCAAGGCAATAAGCCACCTTTCCAAGGTCATCCTCAAGGCCAAGGATAATTGGTCCAATTTAATTCATATAATGGTTACAATACCAATTTTCCTTAAACCTCAAGGGTGATAGTTCATACTCAAAATAACCTTGCCCAAGAGCCTAATAGTCAACCTACTGGATCAACCTTATGATCCATATCCCTATGTCAATGAGTCCTTTAATAAAGCCTTCATGGAAAATTTAGGAACTATGTTGGCTATGAATCAAGATGACATACCAAATGAATGAGTGACTGATGGGAAGAGTAATCAAGTGGGGTTTTTATTGGGTAATTTTAAGTAATATCATTTGTGTGCTATGAATTATCAAGGGTATTTGGGCATATATGTAAGTTTTATAGCTGCAAATAAGATTAAGATGAAGGTAGTTGAAGAATTTCAAGGGGATGATAATGGTTATTCAATGAATGTTTAAACAAACACAAGGACATGTATGTCTAATACTATTCCAAATACATAAGTAAATCAAAAATATTATAATGTTAGGAGTAATTTCATACCTTAGAATTGTCAAGGTTTAGGTAGCATAATTCATACTAGTGGATAAGAAAAAGTTAGTGGTTCTTTCACTAACATTGTAGAGAAAATAAAGAGGTCTCATGTGAATATGTAAAATTTGGGATATATTAGAAATAACTAGAAAAGAAAACCTACTTAAATAGGAGTTATAAACTAAATAACCTAGTGGTAATGAGGCAACATTGAAAAATGCATTGAAGCATAGTGAAGAAAATTAAGCATAATTGAAAAGGCAGACAAACCTCCTCCATTATATCTATCCATCATTATTAGAGATGATTTAGTGCACAATTTTATTATTTATTATGGATCTAGTAATTGTGTCATGGCCAAGAAATTAGCTAATAAATTAAACTTGAAGTATGAACCTCATGCCAAAGGAGTGTTACAATTGTATGGGTTAGCTGCCAAGACCATTGGTATAATTAGAGTTTTGAAAATTATCTTCCGTGATTGTCCTACCTTCACCATTTCACAAGATGTTGTAGTGTTATATGTGCCTCCTCATTTTTAAATTTGTTCATTAGGATATTTCACTACTAAAATTTGAGTTTATTTGACTTCAGACTAGTCATATATGGGTTTTAATACTAGATATGGTACAAAAGTGATAATAAAATTAGAACCTATCTATAGCTTTCATGTTGAACCATATGCGACTTATACCTCTAATATGAACTAAAATTTCATTGAATAAGATGACCACCTTAGTGATCAATAACCTCTAACACTCCTTGATGACATATCTAATTTATATCTTAATGAGTGGGGAGATGAGTAAGGTGGATTTAAATAAACTACTATTGAAACTTACATACTCCATGAAGATTATGATGGAATTATTAAGGTAGATCTTAATAAAATTCTAGAACAAGTTGCATGGGTCAACTATCTTGTACACATGAGTGATGATGTGAACATCCCATCTATGTCAAAACATGACTGTCCTAATGACCAACTAGTTTTTCTTGCTAAAGAAGATAATGCTTATAAATAAGAACCTTAAGAGGAGGTAGATGATATGTGGAAATAGTTCAATTCCATAGTTCAATAATTTGAGGATGTTATTAAGCCTTCAATTATTCAAAAATAATGTAGACCTAATGATGAGGTCAATCATGATCCATATGAACACAAGGAAGAGCTTGGTCTCTCTACCAAGCAAGAAGCAACCTTGGTAGTTAAAGATGTGTTTAAAGAACATAAATAAGAGTTTGAGTTCTTAGTTGAGGAAGAAACAACTATGATAAATCTAGAACATGGTATTGATGACTTACATCAACAATAATAGCATGTCTTAAATGTATTTGAAGTTGAGGATGTTGTCGTGATCTCTAGTGATCAGACTAGAGGTAGTTAAGAGAGCATGATAAAGTATAGGCAAGCTACAAATCTAAAAAAGCTTCTAAGAGATATGGTTAGAGTATTCATGATAACTCTAAGTGATACACTTTAATTCATTAGAAGCTCCAAAATTGGTAATTCACTTGACTATCTCCACAAAAAAGTGTCCATTGATAAATATGCCTCATTTGATAGATTATTTTCTTCAAGAAAAAATGATGTAAGGAGCATTATATTTGACCCTAGTTAAATCAATGAATAATGAGTTTTTATCACAAGTTTCTTGAGGTATTATACATATTAGGATAGGTGTGATTTTCTTGAGTATGTTATGTTATTTTCCCTATGTGTTCATTAGAGCACAAGTGTGTGTTTTAGTTTCTTGTCTTGTGTACTTCTTTCCTTGTTGTGTGTGGTGTGTTTGGTATTCTTTCAAAGGCTTATCAGTATCAATAATACTGTATAAATTAATTCAATTCCCAAAGATAGGAAAAGGCAACTAGTCCTTAGAATAGTAGGCATGTTACCCTTAGGAAATTTCCAAAATGTTGAACAAATTTGACCCTAGGTCAAATTAGGTCAACCCTTACATATTCAAAAAATTTATAGGGTCTTGCTAAGCCATTTTTAGGGTCACATTATATGTTTCATCTTTGTCATGTGTGTCATTGTATTAATATTACTTTATGTCACATTTTTTCTCACTCTATGGGAGTTTGTACATAATTTTCATGAAAATTAAAATGTTTAAGAAAAATATAATGTACCATGTGTTAGTTAAGTGTCAAGGAACTATTTTAGAACTAATAAATTTTAGGTTCAACATAGAAATAAGTAGATCACTAAAAAATAGGTAGTTTTAAAGACAAGGATAACCTATCTAGTATGTGTGAGGCTTCATGATAGTTTCTTCAGATACCCACAAGTCAATTTTAGGCTTAGGAAGCTTCAACAGGTCCAAAAATGCCAAAAAATGATCCTCTCTCTCATCACTCTCTTGGGTAGGTCAAACAAGTCAACTAGTTTTCCTTCAATATAGACAAGAGAGGTTGAATTTCTCTTAATACATTTGGTAGATGAAATTACTACCTTTGTACTTCCATTTCATGGAAATATTTTTATGATTGGTGATCTATTATGTATGAACAATCTCTAAGAGTGCTAACATCTTAAAACTATTTGCATAACCCTAACAACTTCAATTTTCTCCTTTATTTGCATGCGTTTGATGTTTCCAAGTGGTATGTGTGTTTTTTCCAAGAATTTTATTCAAATTCATGTTATTTTCAAACTATTTTTTCACATGTGAAGGTGAGGATATAAGAAAAATCACTCCATTGTGATAAAAATGCGTAATTATCATGGTCTGCAAAATAGTGTTTCATAGTTCACCTTTTAGGCATGAAATGGCTTAAGATCAAGATGATATACATTGGTTTCATCCCCTCAGTGTAATGTAAATCCTCATATTATTTGATCATGTAAGTATCTACTTGAGGTCATTATGGACATACTTTCTCACTTTCATCTATAGACAAAGTGTAAAATGAATATATATGTCTCAAAGATAAGAGGTTCCAATAGCCTATGAGGGATTTAAAATGCATGCTCAAAATCATAAAATTAGTTACCATTACCTTCAAAGATCATAACATATATTTTAATCTCAATAAGATAGCTAAGTGTTTAAAATAAAGAGATTATCTACTTGTAGTTAGACCTGATGTAAAAACAAGGTTGTGATTATGCAAACAAGAAGGAAGATGATAGGATGCCTTGAGAATAGTTTGAGGATGATAATATAATGAGAGTGAATTTTGGTAAGGATGGATGAATGTGAGAGAGAATAATAGGTTTGAAAGACCACCTAAAATAGCACGTACACTGAAAATTGAATAAATTTCTCAATGGGACTAATTACCTTAACTTTTTTGAATGAGATTTAGCTCATACAATGAATCATATTTTGGTAAGTGTCTATGAAGTCTACACAAGTATAATCACTTCATTATTGAAGCCTATATGGAGAATTAACTTATAAAAATGAAATAAATTTTATAATTTAAGATAATGATAATTAGACCTCCAATTAAGTTAGGTTTCTACTACAAACACTTAGTGAAAGCTACAGTGGACTAAGCCAAAATGAACTTGGGACAACAGTGACTTATAGTGGAATGGTAACATGGGCTTAAGGAATAAATGAAATAATTAAAGCATTAAATATTATTAGTTACCTAAAAATAATATGGTGGTGTGAAAACACAATTTTAAAGAATAAATTTACACCTACATGAGTCCATTGACCCCCCTAATTCCCACCTACAGGTGACAGGGTCAAAAATAGTCTATATACTAGTTAAAACTAATGAAGTATGGCTAGTTTAGAAGTTTAGAAGAAGTATAAGGTGGATAACTATTTTGAATTCATAATCATATTGATTATATCACTTTCATATGAATTTTAAGGGTAAAGGAGAAATATCAAAGACTAGGCATTTAAACCTCAAAACTCAGTCAAGTCAAGACCTTATACAATCAATGTCATAGAAGTTAGTCTAGAGGATTTGAGGTATTGAGAATTATAAAAACATAGTTATAAATTAATATTTGTTATAGAGATTAAAAATGACCTAATTTAGACCTCCATGGTCTTAATTTGGTTAAACAAATAGGGGATATGCCCTCTATTTTACATAAGACAAAGGGCACTCTTTGAGCAAGTAAGCATGTAGGTTTGGTATGTGAATAGTGAAAAGATTAATCATAAAGTTTAGGTGATTATTGGATGATGTCCATAGTTTAAATGAATATAAAAATAGTGTTAAAAGGCCTTACATCCATTGGATCACCCACAATTAGCTATATACATAGTCAAACATAGTTAGGCCTAAACCATATAAGTGCCTAAATTCATCCATATGATCATATAACCCTTATAATCCATGAGATAAATTTTAGGGGAGATTGGAGAGTCAATTAGACCCATTTTTTTGCATAATAATATATAAATTTAATTAATTTGGCTTTAAAATATCTCATACCTACTCAAAATGCAGTCAAGAGCTCAAGAGGCCATTTTATTATGCTCACATCTATACAAGCAGTGTCCATGGTGCATCAAGGATTTGGGGATATTTTAGTGGGGTCATTATCTTATTATCAATGAATTTTTTTGGAGGTTTAGTGTTTGGATTGTATTAATTATTTGAACAAGCAAAAAATCCTAAAACCTATAAGAACCCGATGGATAAAAGATCATTGGAGATGCATCCAAAAGTGGTAATTTGCCTTGTAAAAACATTTAAAACATACTTGTAACTCTCTCAAGTTCTCATCATCCATGTTTACCATACTATCACTTGTACATACATGCTTAATTCTTTGTCTTTTATAAAATCTGAAGTGTGTTGTAAGTATAGAAGATAATAGATAAGTGCAAACCATTATGGGAGGTCTATATGTACTTGTTATAACTCCCTATACTAATTTATCACCCCATTGAAACATGAAAATCCATCTGCTAATCCAATCATTATAGGTAGTCTAGATAAGCACAATGAGAAGATAATGTGACTGCCTAATGTGATAGTGAGAGAGGTGACTTTGAATATTTTGAGGTCTATTTGATAGAGAAGAGGAAAAATATGTTTTTAATATATGTTATACATTCCTTAAATGAATTAATTTGAGTAACTACAATTCACTTAGGTGACAAATGTGAAGGCCTAGTCCTAGAAAGCTAATGAGTGACTGCAAATAGTGAATAACAAGTGACAAAAGGGAAGTCATCAGTTTAAGGGCATAAATGAATGTTAAAAAAAAATCAATTTCCTATACTAGGATATATGTGTCAAATAATTCCTAATTTAGTTTCAATTAGTTAGGTGACTCTTCATTATGAGGGCAATTTGAAAGAAGAACATAAAGAGTCTCTATGCCAACCTAAAGGATATTTCATGTTTGTGATGGATATTTGTCCAAAAAGACCTTTACAACCTGTTATCAAATTTATTATATGGAATTTTAACTATTTCTAAACTTATACACTTGGTCTTATGACCCTTCCACTTTTCTTCTTGTCTCTCCTCTTCTATGCTCTATATATTCAATACTTTTTGGCTTTGTAATTAATCCACAATTGGTATGATGAAGCCATACTGGTTTTGACACCTTATTTGCATTTGAATATTTATTTTTGAATTTTATTCATTACTTAAAATATCTTTCCTAAGTGTGTCAAGTGGTTTATGTGGTTGACAAGTGATGAATATGCTCTCCTTGCTTCCATTTTACTTTGGCATGTTTTGTGTGAGTGATATCTCTTCTAACAAGTTTCATAAAGTGTATGTGTTTTTTAAGTGTGTATTTAAGTGTGAGAGGGAATAACAGTGTCCAGTATCATACCTTATTTTCACCCACCTTTAGATATGCATAGCAATCTGCCTCTATGAGAAACACTTATGCTAGAAGGACATAGAGTTAAGGTCAATCTTAGTAGTTTTATTTCTTAGTGTAGATGAAAGTATGTTTTATGGACTTATATTTGGTGTATTACCTTCATTAGTTTATGTTTATTTATGTTTCCTTCTTCCATTTTTACCCCCAATAGTGATTATTCTAGTGTTTTATGAGCCTAAAAGATAAATCAGAGAAGTTATCCCTTTCAAACCTAGAGATCTATCTCTTGTAGTAGCTTGTCTATGAGGAAATAAAGTTATATGTTATATTAAAATTAAAAATGTGTACTTGAATTTTATAGGGTGAAATTTTAGGCTATAACGAAAAACCAACAAGATAAAATCCCCAAGTTAAGTGGATTTAGCAATAGGCCAAATGCAAAATTGACCCAGCTAAAAAAAATAAACTATAACCCATATTTTAAAAATAAATGATTTTTTCAAGCTAATGGTTGATCCCTAACACAACCCAACAAATTTTAAAAGACACCAACATAGATTCAAGGGCATCACCATCTAGGTCATGAAATCAAAAAAAGCATATAAAACTAACTCTATAGGAAGGTTAATCCCCAAAAACACCATACAAAAAATATACAAAACCAACAAATGGCCAAGTTTTATAAATCCAACATTACCAAAAAAAAATTTCCCATAACTAGAATAAATGGTTATAAATGATTTTAAAATGAGTAAGATGATTTACAATTTTGTCAGGAAGTATTCATGACTTCCTCATGAATTTGTAAATGCATTATTAATTTTCTTTTATTTCAAAGAATAAAAATAAATTTCTCATAGAAATATCATCCCAAAAATTCCCAATAAAAAATAAAAAATAATTACTTGAAATAAAACCTACCTTATCAAGTTCTCCCCTGATTTTATTCTTGATAATAGTCCTCTTCTCTCATGGCTCACTCCTCCTTTTCTTCCATCCTCCCCAACTTGATTTTCTTCCTCCATTAAGACCTATATATGTTTTTTTCATGAATTTATTACTTCTCATGACCACCATTTAATCTCAGGGTTTTTTCCAATAGCCAACACACCAAAAAAAAGAACACTGTCTTACATGCAAATTCACTTGATTACCCATTTTGGGTATATTTTCAGCCCTAATGCCATTATGAGACATAATACATCTAAGACTCATATTTTTCCATTATGTTGTGGATGTCAAATGATAGACAAAATAAAAAAACACTACTACATTGACCTAGATTTGGTCATTATGCCTTAGTTTATTCAAAAGACCCACAAACCCCTTTGGTCGTCATGGACTAACAAAATATAAAGTTTTTTTAAAATAACATAATAATTTATGAGTCAATTATACAGACATAGGTTCCAAGTTAAAGACTACATGGAAGTCCCAAAACATGCCAAGATGCATAGTCATAGGTCTAGTCAAGGCCCCATTGTGTAAATCCAAGTCATAATGACTAATGATCAAGAAAATTAACCATAATTTGATTCAAAAGGAAAACAAACAATCCAACACATGAATCTAAATAATTTGGCCCTTAAGCAACCAAAATAAAAGATAAGATGATAAAACTAAGTAAGATATGCACAAGGATGAAACTAACTAATACAACCCCAGACGAGACGTAGAAAAACAATGAAATTTGGACACAAAAATAATCATAATCAAGAAGTAAATAAGAATAATAGTGCCTAAACAAGCTCAATCAGTAAGCTAAGATAGATAATAGACACATCAAACAACACTAAAATTGCTCATTATGACTAGATGGCTTATTACATTTTCATCTCATAAACATGTACCATTATTACCCAATTGTTGATTGCCCCTACCATTTATTTCCATGACTATCAAAATCCACCACCAACCTAGCTCATATACCTGTGAATCCTATAACCATAAAATGTGACATCAACAACACTTGTTTGTTTAAGAATATATATATATATATATATATATATATATATATATATATATATATATATATATATATATATATATATATATATAATCATAACATAACATAAATACCTATGATGACATCATCAAATAATAAGATCATAATGTATTGTTGCATCATAACATCAAATCAAGAATCATATGCAAGTATTAGAAAAAGTTTAATTTTAGACAACTAGTAATCACATTCTATTGTCAACACATAATAAATTCTATCAAGTGCTCAAAATAATAGGTTTTGACATCCTCTTCCCCTTAATTAGGAGTTGTCTTGATGAAAATTCAAAACAACCATGGATAGTGTTTTTTAAACAATTGTGTGTTTTCTCACATGGAGTTTATTTCACTCAGAGGGTCCCATTATACCAAGACTTGTTGAATCTCTTTATTTATCAGTATAATGTTATGATGACCAAAATTTTTTATTATATCCAACTACATCTTTTCCTTTTCTATAACCTACAAAATTTTCCAACCTAACACATGAAACAAATCTTTTACATATTTTCTTAACAATGTAATGTGAAATACATCATGGATATTTGATAGAAAAGGTGGTAAAGCCATCCAGTAGGAAACATTATTGATCTTATCTAGAATGTCAAATGGTTTGACAAAACATGGATCTAACTTAGAGTTTTTTCCAAACTTAAACAAACTTTTCTACAGTCTAACACACAGAATAACCTTGTCACCAACAACAAATTCATGGCATTCTCTTTTGGCTAGTATATCTCTTTTACCAATTAGAATCAACCTTAAAATTTTCATGTATTAAGGTCATATACTTATCATATTCTTTTAAAAAAATAGTCCCAACAATAGCCCTATTATCCAACCAATCTAAGCCAAGTGGGATTCTACATTTTTGCCCATATAAGGTTTTGAAAGGGGCCATTTTCAATACCAGATGGTATGATTTATAAAATAAAAAATCAACCAAATGGAGGTAGTCCTCTCATTTATAATGTTAGTCCATAATATACATACATACATAGCATGCCCTCAACTACTTAGTTTAGCCTTTCAGTCTCATCATCCATTTCTAGGGTGGTATGAAAATCTAAAATTTAGTCATGTGCCAAATGATGTAGTCAATGTTTACCAAAACCTTTAAGTGATTAAATTATCCCAATATTAAATAATTAATTATGATACACCATGTAGTCATAACACTTTATTGATTAACTACTTTGAAAATACAAAATCATCATCCATTAGATTGATTTCTATAAAATGGCTAACCTTGGTTTCTTTGTCAATCACCACTAGAATGGTGTCATGTCTATTATAAGACTTGGGTAGGCCAATAATAAAATCCAGTGAAAATACTACCAATTTATCTTTGGGTATAGAAAACCTTCTTGATGGTAGTGTTTAACCTTCACACATTAACATTCTAGACATCTTGCCATAAAATTGGCAATGTTTAGCTTCATCCTAAGCTTAAAATAGTGCCTCTTCAGTTCATGGTTCATCTTCATGACATTAAAATGAGAAAAATGGGGTGTTGTGTGTACCTTATTTATCACAACATTACATATATTACATGTTTTAAGTACAAAAAGTTTACCCTTATGACTTATAAGGCCATCTAATTTAGTATAAAAATTAGTGAATGCCTTTGCTACATGTTTAAAAACCAATTATCTTCTTATTTTTATACAACATTCATCCTAAAGTTTTTTTAATATAACATTTCTAAAATTTCATTGTAGTACTGATAGAGCATTAATGTGGGCATGTCTGTTGAGTGCATTATCCATTTGATTTTATTTTCCCTTCACATAAGATATGTCCATGTCAAAGTTACTAATAAACTCTAGACATATACACTAGTATGCATTCAAATTATCCTATGAAAAATAGGTGTTCTAAACTACGGCGATTAGATTTCACCTTAAATGGCTTTCCTAGCAAGAAATGTTTCAACTATTTAAGTTTGTGCACTATGGAATCAAGATATAAATCATTATTAGGGTAGTTATTTTTATCTTCTTTCATCTTGCAAGACTCATAGGCCACTATCTTCCATATTGGGTTAGTATTCAACCAAGGCCTTCTTTAAAGGCATCAACCCACACTTCAAAGTTTGCATTAGGATCATGTATGATCAAAATAGGTGTTGTGATTAACAACTCCTTGATCTTATTGAAGGCATTTTCATACTGAGGCATCCACACAAATTTATTACCCTTACATTACAAAGATGTAATGGGGTTGCCTATGTGGGAATTTTTTTCAATAAACCATCAATAATTCCCTACCAAGCCCATAAAACTACACACTTCATGCACATTGGAAGGAGAAGGCCACTCTTAGATGGATTGTTTTTTATCTAGGTTAATTTCAATGCCCTCCTAGATAATGAATTTTAATTTTATATAAAGCACACTTAGAATATTTTCCATATAGGTTGTGTTGTCTCAACCTTTTTAGAACCAATCTTAGGTGTTGATCATGCTCAATTGCATTCTTGGAATAGACAAGGATTTCATCATGAAATAAGAGAATAATTTTTTCCAATAAATCCTTAAGCACACTATTCATTATATTCGTAAATGGAACTATCATGTTTGTTAAGCCAAAAGGTAAAACTATGAACACATAAGTCCATATTTATATCAGACAGCTATTTTTTGAATGTCTTCCTCTTTGATCTTTAGTTGATGATAACTAGAGCTTAGATACATTTTTTAGAATAATGATACACCTTTTATTTAATCAAATAAATCATTAATCTGAGGTAGAGAATACCACTTTTTGATCGTCACCTTTTTGAGCATCTGATAATTAATGTATAAACTTCAGGTGCCATATTTATTCCTTATAAAGACTACCAAATCACCCTATGGTGACACACTGGATCTAATACTTTTATTATCCAAAGTTTTTGTATCTGAATCTTCGGCTCTTACAAGTCTACCACATTCATCTTATAATGAGATTTTGATGTAGGGCCAGTCACTAGTATAACGTTAATGAAGAATTAAAACTTATATTTAGGGAGAAAACTAGGTAGATTTTTAGGAAAAATTTCCATAAATTCTCTTATGATAGGAAAATCTTGGAATATTTCCTCCTTTTCTAGGTTCTTTCTTGTAACTATACTACATGAAGTTTGTAGCCATTTTTTTTAGCCTTCTTCAACCAAAAATATAAAATTAATTTTCATGGTTTAAGCCCTTAAATACCTTGAAATTTCATGATTTTCCATGCTCACTAGTGCATTGCATTCTTTTCTTAGAATAGTCAAGGGATGCATGGTGTTGTTGTAACTAGTCCATGCCCAAAATAACATCATAAGACCCTAAGGGGGCCTAAAAAAGTTTACATTGGTTCTAAAAAAAACAAGATCAAGTTATTTTTATTCCAAGCAATCCTAGATAGGCACCCTTTTTCTAGTGCCAAACTCAAATTCTTAGCCTTTTATTAAATGAATAGGTTTATGATTGTAGTAATTTACTACATCAGGTGTAATAAATTAGTCTATTGTAATAAAATCAATTAAAACACTCACAGGATGTCTAGATAAAATACCTCTTATCTCTATCAGGATGCATTGGTAATCAACCTTGTGATTTTCCACTGCTATATACACCAGATGTTCTATTGGCTATCCATATTTCAATTTTGGGGTCCTTGTGGTAGTGATTATCACCACACTTCCAAAACAAAACTATCCTTTGTAGTGCTATAAGAATAGTATTATCCCTTATGGCTGGCCCACACTATCTATTTCAATCTTGGTATTTATTGAAATACCCTATTTTAGTAGTGTTTATAGGCTTATAATTCTTGTTCTACCCTTAGAATCAATTGTAACCTTTATTTTTCCCTTGGAACTTACAATTTTGATATGATATCTTAAATTTTTTTGGTGTAGGAGATAAAATTCTACCCCTAGAATAGGTTATAAAATTTATTGATCCCTTGAAACCTATGGTTCTAATCTAATCTCTTAATTTTTTTGGTTTAGGAGATAGATTTTTTTTTAGTTTGTTTCCTACTCAATTTGATATATTTCTCACTTTCTACTAAGACTTTTCTTTTTCTTCTACCCTGTGATTATATTTTATGGTAGTTGCTAGTGTCTTAGGGTTGGTCATATTAACATCATGCATAATACTTATTTCAACCCCAATTTAAATTTTATCACCTTTGTTTCTTCATCATGCACGTATTGACATGACATTGTAGGTTTAAGAACTTATTTTCATACTTTGTAACATACATATTTTTTTTATTTTAGTATATGAAAAATATGTTATTTTCAACTCTATATAATTTGCACTTAAATATCTCTTTGAAACTGGTTTTCAAAATTAGACCAGGTAAGGGTCATAGGATGATACCCTTCCATATCACATAGATGGTTCCACCATAAGGTAATGGGCCCATTGAATTGATAAACTACCACTCTTCCATTTACATTGGAGGACATGTTATGTAGATTAAAAATATTTCTATAGATTTTTAAGCTATGCATTAGCTTCATCTCTAGATTCCTCAACCATGAATATAGGTGGTGGAGTCTTATTTATTTCTTGTATGATACAGTTTACCATTTTTAAAGGTAATTATTGGAGTACTTGAACTTAAAATTATTCCACCTCTAGATGGGGACATCCTCATAGAAGGTTTCCCTCAAGGTTTTTCATCCTGAGTTCTTGATTATCTAACCTACCTTGGATGGTATTCAATGTTATTAGGATCCCATTTAGAAATTTTGTATGCTTATCAGAAGGGTTTTCACCAATTGCATTTGGGTTTTGTGCCTTTTGGGTATTTTTGTCATTTTTTGGTAGAGGTTCATCCCTATTTTGATTTTGATTTTGGGATATATGGCCTCTACCTCTACCTCTACCTCTATCTCTTCCCCTTATAACTATCCTATGCTCATTTTGGTCATCAACACCCTAATTACCACCAAATTTGGTCGTAACCATTTTTTATTTCCTAATGGGTCACACAACCAATTTTAAGCATGTTATTATAATAATCATACTTATTCCAAGTTTTTAAGAGATGTAACTAACTTGTTAATTCAAGTACAAGATTTCATACCTGGTGAAATCACCCAAAAAAATCTTGGGCATCATTACTTTCAGAGTTTAAAACAAGACTATGTGTAGGGCCCATTATACCTAATTATGTTATTCATAAGTAACTCTTCAATTTTCATTATAAGATACCCGTATCCTATAACCAAAGTTACATGCATGTAAACCTTAATTAGGGTAATTACCTCTATAAGATTTTATGGGAAAGAATAATTCCCCTTGGAGTTTATATACATCTTAGGGCATTTCAGTATGTGGATCCATAATGATAAGCTCTGAGCTAGATGGGGGCACTCACCTCCCCAATAAGACCACCTACATGTCCTTACCCTACATAAGAGACTCACACCATGGAAATATAGTAATTTTATAGGGTAGGTAAATATCTATTACCACATTCAAGATATTTTTAATATTCTAATAAGTGTCTCAACCATCATATAATATTTACATCATAAGGGATGGAATATCAAAGTTTCTAGTTATTCATAAGATGACCCCTCTATTCCCAAAATTAGAGAAAAGAAATCAACATTTCATACATAAAAGTAAAGATTTATAATGTATAAGAATCATCATACTAAATAATTTAGTCAAAGATTTATTTTAACATACTCAAGGTCAACAAATGAAAGTCTACACTAATAAAATCCACAAGGATGTTAATAAGCTTCAATTTGATTTTAAATCTTATTACATTTTTTTATAAGAAGAGACCCTCCTATCAAGTTATCCCCTTATAGTATTATACCATGATCTATAATTCAAGGGATCATTGCACTACCATTCTTTCATTGATCACTTAACACAATTTAAGATATATCCACATTACACAAGAATAAACTAGTATTTGTATTTAGACAAATCACAATGATTCTTATCAAGGATAGATGACATCACACAAGTGAACATCTCACTAATTTTATATACCATTGACATATAATAATTAACTCATACATGTGATAATCACAATCATCCTATAGGTTAACAACTAGATATCTAGTCCCTACAGTGTTGCCCACTTATCATTTGATAGTTATACATAAGAACTAATTACACATATCAAGCTAGATCAACTTCCAGTAATATAATATTACATTAACTATATTTAATTTATTCCATTTCCTTTCCTTCATTTTCACATGAGTTATCTTTGCTTGACTTGGTTATATATATGTAAGCTATTATTCAATTTAGGAAATTCATAACTAGCAATTTTTACATGTATTATAACATTTCATGCCTAACACACTTAACATGCATATTACATCATATGTCAAAACATACATAAATATAAAAATAATCCTTTTACATAGCTTACATGAAACCTAAATAAGTGTGAAAAAATTCCATTTAAAATCTATAATTTTTACTTACAAATATTTACATGATATCAATCTCATACTCTATTACACTTGAATTTAATTTATAAATATCACTAATGTGATAACTACCTTCCATATAAAACTAAATCTAGATAGTATACATATAATCTATACTCAATAGTCTATGCTACATGAACACCATAAATATTCCATCATTAATTGTTATTAAAGCATTACAACCTAAAATTTGTGTTAGTGTAAATATCATATTAATACTTGTAAGTTGAGATAAAAATGAGGTTCTTATGTGAAATATTTATCTTGGATTATATTCTTTACATGGTTGTTTATTTCAAATTTATTGATTAGTAGTTCTTTGGGCCATAACATTAATAACCATAGCAGTTACACTCAACACCCAAAATAAATTAAAAAAATCACAACCAACACCCAAGTATTACACTCAACAATATGAACCTAAGTAAAATGATTAACTTCAATAAAATAATAGTAAGGACACCAAAGGTTTAATTAATGAATAAGCACAATTAGTTTTTTAATGTATTAGGAGTATAAAAGTGATAAAATAATTACCATTAACCTCAAGAACCTAAAAAATCAAAATTCATAAAATAAAAATAAGATAAGAAACATAAAAAATAAATGTACTTGTACAAAGTGCCAAAATTTCTCAGCACATAAGTAAAAACTAGCAAGATGAAACCCCCAGTTACTTTAGCAATGGGCTAGATACAAAATTGACCCATTTCAAACAACTCAACTATAAACCATATTTTTTAAATGCCTAATGTCAATCCCATGTTTGATCCCTAACACAACCTATCAAAGTTTAAAATAGCCTTGCATAGCCTCAAGGGCATCACATAGTAAGGGCACGAGTCAAAAATTACATATCAAACTAGTTCTATTGGAAGGTTGAGCCTTAAAAACACCATACACAAAAATATACATAACCCACAAGTAGATAGGTTTCATAAATCCAAAAATATTAATATTTTTCCCATAACTAGAATAAATGGTTATAAAATGATTTTAAAATGAACAAGAGGCTTTACAGGTTTGCTAGAAAGTCTTCATAACTTCTTCATGAACCTAAAAATGAACTATTAATTTCTTTTATTTAGCAGAATACAAATTGATTTCCCATAATAATGGCATCCCAAAATTTCCATATAGAAATTAAAAATACATTACTTTCTTTGAAAAAAATCTCCCTTATGAATTTCTCCCCTAATTTTCCTCTTGTCAAGAATCCTCTTCTCTCTAGGGCTCGTCCCTTCTTTTCTTCCATCCTCCCTAGTTTAATTTTCTCCCTCTATTGAGGTCTATAGACATTTTTCTCATTCCTCCATTACTTTTAAAGGATTCCTTTCCTCTTAGGGTTTTCTATAATTTCTAACACACCCAAAAAAATCATCTTCCATAGAAAGCCACTCAATTACCCATTTTGGGTAGAGAGTCAACCCTAATGCCATCATGAGCTCTAATACAACCAAGGATTGAATTTTTCAATTATATCATAGATGTCAAATGATCCAAAAAAAAAAAAAAAAAACCTAATACATCAACCTAGATCTGGTCATTATGCCTTAGGTGAGTCAAAAGTCCCACAAACCCCTTTGGCCATCATAGCGTAACAATTTTTTATTAAATCATTACAACCTAAAATTTGTTAAAACAACATCATAATGCATGGGGTGGATTCTACCCATATAGGTTCCAAGTCAAAGACTATGTGGAAGTCCCAATACATGCCAAGATGCATAATCAAAGGTCTATTCAAGGCCCATGGTGCAAATCCAATTCATCAAGACTAATTATCAAGCAACTTAACCAAAATGTGATTAAAAAGGTAAGCAAACAAGACAAAACATACTTCTATGTAACTAGGACCTTAAGCAGTCAAAATGAAATAGAAGATAACTAAAACAAAGTAAGATATTCAAAAGGATAAAATTATCTAATATAACATCAGATAAGACATAAAAAGATAATGAACTTTGGATATGAAAGTAATCACAATTAGGAAGGAAATAATAATAATAGTACTTGAAGAACCTCAATTTTAAAATCAACAATCTAAGACTAGAAAAGAAATACATCAAGTAATATTAAAAATTCTCATTATGACTAAATGGCTTATTACATTTTCATCTCATATACATGTGCTATTATTACCCAACTACTAATTACCTCTTCCCTTTATTTCCCTGACTATCAAAGTTCACCACTAGCTGAGCTCATATACTGATGAATTTTACAACCATAAAACATGACATCAACAACATCTATATATATATATATATATATATATATATATATATATATATTGATATATATATATACACATATATATATATATATATATATACATATATATATATACATATATATATATATATATACACATATACATATATACATATATGTATATATATAAACTAAATTGTAATAAAATCATAACATAAAATAAATATTTATGATGATATCATCAAATAATAAGATCAAAATGTTCTATTGCATCATAACATTAAATCAATAACCATATGCAAATATCAGATAAAGTCTAATTTTAGATAACTAGTAATCAAATTCTACTATAAATACCTAATAAATTTTATCAAAGAGTCAAAATAATAGGTTTTGACAAATTAAACCCTAACAAAAATCATTTACTATTGCTAAAAGATAAAAACTAGTATATGATCAAAATGATGTCTTTCCAATATATATAATTGATGATGATAATGTTTATGAAACTAGTAATTTATGAATATATTAGATAACTATTTTATACTTTATTTTGATCATTATAATAGTTTTAATAAAATTCAACTATTTTTAATATTATTTTACTCTAGTTTTAATTATTACAATAATAAATCTCATCTTAATCAATAAATTTTAAACAACAATAAAAAATTACAATAACCATAATTATGTAACTAATGAATCTTATTTAATAAGATGATTTTACAAATTTAAAAAAAAAACTTTAAAAATATAAATTTATGATAAAAATCATAATTTAATTTCTCAAGCAAAAAACTTCCCATTACAAAATAAATTTAAATCTTCTTACCTAAATTGTAAATTACATGCATCTAAAGAAAAAACTAATGTTAATAATAACAAGAACTAAAATCTGAAAGCAATATACTTATTTTTGGAAGTCAGAAACAATTGGTTGATGTAATCATATGAATCAATCTATACCAACATGCTTATGAAAAAACATCACTAAATTTAAATCTAAAAGTGCCACCCAAGTATTTTCTTTCAAAATAGTGAAAATGCATTAGGTATTTATGTAAAAATTAATGCTAATGAGGCACAATGTAGTATTTTAGTAATTCTAATATTTATCATTAAATTATAGCAAAGAATATTTTTATGTATGTCAAAGACACATTGGATTTTGGAATTTGGTAGTGTTTATGATGAATTTTAGTTAGTAAATATATAAATCTATATTAGGTCAAATTGGTTGATAGGAAGAAGTTATCAACAATTGATATATTTTTAGTATTATACTAGGTGAAATATTTTGAGATATATATATATATATATATATATATATATATATATATATATATATATATATATTATAATAATAATAATATATAATATATAAATGGTCTCAAAAACTTATTTGATTTTAATGAATTTATCAAGGTGCACACTTATCTATGTATATAATTTAGTTCATATCAAGTGATCTATTTACACATTTTTAAACTTATGATACTTGAAAATCCTTATTTTCATCACCAAAATACGTTTTGTTACATTATTTCAATGCTTGATCTCACTTTGTATATCTATCTAATCTAAAGTGTGGGCTCTATAGATTTATTATCCCACTCCCTTGTGGAGAATTAGACTTACTTTCACCTACTTATATTTCCCATTTATGTTCATTGGAAGTCAAAACATGACTCAATATTAAGAAATTTTAATTCAAAGTCAATTATAATTATTTAATTATTATAGTTCATTTTGGGTACATGCCAAAATTATTTATTATTATCTAGTTACAATTTACTATGAATTATTTTTATAGACACTAATATTTTTCCTTTTATGATTTTTTTTTTTTGAAATCTTTGTTTCCCACTTAGGGCTTGATAAATAAATTAATTTCCATTGACCACAACCTCTAAATATACATTATTTTCTATAACACTATAAGGTACAAAGAATTAAATATTGCTTGTACACATGGGCCACAATGTGATATTTGAGGGTAGGAAAATTGAAGGTGAAAATAGGTGAATAAAAATCAAAAGTTAAAACTCATTTTTTATCACTTCATCTATATTTAAAGTTTAGTCCAACTAATAGTCTTCGATCATGCCCATATTTTTGGGTTACAATCATCTTATCCCTAATTGTGTATTTATAAGTTAATATTTTATTTAAAGGTATTCTATAATGAGGTACATACCGATATTCCACTTCTATCCTCAGGTATTTATATTATAATGTTTAATTTGTTAATTGGGTAATATTTTTCTAGTGTACATGTATTATTATGCTTAGTTTTATTAGTGATTTATTTATTTAAATACATTTTAATGAAATTGAATTTTTTTCACCTCTTAAGGTTAGATATTAAATTATGTTGTGATTTATCTCAATTTTATTAGGGTTAATATTTTTTTCATTATTTTATATTTTATCCCAATTTTATGATTGTTATGCTAGGTCTCAAATCCTTTGTCATTTCAATTTTTTGAAAATTTCTCACACCTTTGTGTGTGTATGGTGTGTTTATTCATATTTGATTTCTAAAAAAAAATAAAATACATATATATGGAATTGAAATTAGATGAAGTGCTAGATTAAATGTGAAAAGTATCCATATTATGTAAAAAAAACTTATTTCTATATCTAGATTAGACGTGAAAATTAAAATGAATTCCACTAATGTAAATGAATACAAAATTATAATTTCCTCAACCAAATGTGTGAGTGTGAATGAATTATTTAGTGATAATGATATTGAGAAAGAAGTATATTTAAATTAACAAATTAATAGTAATGATAATAAACCAACCACATATAAAGATTTATTGATAGAGTTTTTTAAACCCTCAAAGCATCCCCAAAATAATGAATACTTTGAAATGTTTTCTTGTGATGGTTTAAACATTTCCAATTCACTTCAACACACTATTATTTATTCTCCAAATCCCTTCCAAGTTCCTTTAAATTCCTATAAATTCCTCTCAAAATATTATAAACTCTTCCTAAAAGCTTCCAATTATTTCTCAAAATTTTGGATGTTTCACTCACATTCTTCTAATTTCATCTCAAATTTATATAAATTATTATCAAGATTTTTCCAATAATTCTAAAAATATCCTAAATTCCTCTCAAACTTATCCCATTTATTCTCATTTTTTCAAAAAAAAATATCAACACTTATAATTTCTTCCTAATTTACTCAAAATTTGTTGATGTCTTCTCATATTATTTAAAATTCTTCTATGTTTCATAATAATTCAATTCTTCAACACCAAATTAGTCATTTGTATCAAAAATTACATACCTATATACCTCTAACATCTACCACTCCCTATGCTACCCATCCAATCACTACTTATAATTCACATTTATAAATAGATACCATGATGTATATCCTTAGCTATATGTAAAATAAAACAAAAAAACTTTCCTTTGGATTGAATTTTATTTCTATTCCCTATAGGCTTAAGACATTAGCCCTCTTTATTTATTCATATTAATCCTCATGCTTGCTCTTTATTGATGGTACTCCCATAGTTGAACTTACAGGGGACTTCGCTGATTGAAGAGGGTCTTGAGACTTTTCACTTGTATCAAATTGTTGACTTTTCAACAAGGAGAGGAGTTTGATGAGTGGTGGAAGGTACAATGTTCAAATTTATAGCAACATGAATTGAGAAATAAAAAATAATACTTTTATCTTAGGAGTTAGAATAATCAATGCAAATTAGTTCCTATGCTCCTCCCAAAGAGCTTATAGTAGCAAGTATTTCCTCCATCTCTTGATCTTACTTAACTTGAATCGTTTATCTTATGAATTTTTTTCCCAACCTCTTCCAAGTGATTTTGTTGCTCCAAATTTTTAATTGTTTAAAATAAATGGAGATCCATCACATCCTATTATATCATTTTCTTTTTGGTTAGTATTTTCTCATGATTGTAGTTTTCTAACCCAAATTATACATATAAGCCTAGAATATTATTCTCTTTATTAATTTAATGTCATAGCATGCCTAATCTAGTCTATTTAGGTATCAAATAAATCAATCGAGTGCTAATCAAACCAAACCATGATCACCCTTGTCCTTTCTTCCAACTATAATAGTTACAAAGAATATGGGAAGGGGAGTTGATTCCCTTGAATAATTATTTTATTTATAAAAAACCTCGTGGATAAGTTATTATCTCATTCCTAAATTAACATTGGCATAAAGGTCACATTTTGTATGTAAAATCAGAATAAATAATGATCCAATTAATGTAATAGTGATTATGTTTTTAAGGTTTAGAAATAATATTAGAAATATGAGTTATCAACCACTTGATAGGGAAATTCAAAACCTATTGTTATCTAGCTTACTCCAAAAAAATCATAGAAAATAATTCCTTACATTCCTATCCTTCTTTAATGGTATTTTTATTGATATTAAATAATTTTAATTTAATAGATTAGATGTCAATATGCTTAATTATTATCCCAATATGTTATTTAATTCTAATTCTTATTATTTTATAACCATGACAAACTTTAAGTATAGGGAAATTAATATTAGATTCCCAACCAAGAATCATCATAAGAAATTATTCAATTCCATAGATTAATCATTTTAAAATATGATCTTAATCCCCCAAAGAGAAGGAGAGAGAGGAAAATAATTACTAGGCTTAGTGAGATTCCATAAATGTTTTTAAGAAATTTATTGAGTACAACACGATTATTTTATCTCAAGTAAGATAAAATAACCCTTTAAGATGTTTTTATAATAAATAAAATTAAATTATTTTTTAAACCATCATATAATCAAAGGACATTAAAAAATAAGTATGTTTTTTAAATCATAAGATTCAATATCTCATTCAATTTAAAAAAAAACAAATATAATGAATAAGAAAACATGTTGATAGATTTGTATCTTCCCAAAACAATTTTTAATAAAATTAACAAGCCCTCTTATAAATCATACCCAAGAATATGATAATATTTAAAATATAAAAAATGATAATTGAAATAGGAAATATAACAAATTCTTAGTAAACTATAAAAATCACATCTTTTATATGGGTTAATTGGCACAATCAAAGTACCTAATGAAGTAAAATACTCAATCCAAATTTGTTTGGTGAGAGTGATATTTTAATTAATAGTTTATATAATAATTATATATTTAAATTCATTTCATAGATATGAATTATTATGAAATATATCTTGGATGTAACTACGTAAAAGTATTTTAATCTAACATTTTAAGTCTTACATTGGACTCATTATCAAGATAGATAATGGTTCAAGTTTAATTTTTTTATTGATGATTTCCTTTACAATATTATTTTGTTAAATAATATTTAATTTATATAGATTTTTTAATTATCTAAGTATCTGATGGCATGTAAAAATACCCTGTAGGATGAATACTATTTTCTGTTCAAGTCATACCAAAGAAGTTTTAAATATTCTTTCATATAATTTCTATAGATGGATCATATAGAATTTTTTAAATTAATACCTTAGATACATAAAATATAAACTATTTTTTTATAATACATTGATTTTTGAACTTTGGACATGAATAAAATGTCACTAAAATTCATAAAGATCAAGTGTTTCTAAAAGAAAAAAAAAATTAAGTTGCAAAGAGATCAAAATTTTTCAACTCCAAAACTATTTCCCAAACTACATAATAATAAGTTGTCAATTCATGAATGTATATGGTCTCAAAAACAAATAAATTATCTTCAAGATTAATTGACACTATAAATAAATTCATGTGCACATACTAATAGACATGCCAAATTAATTCCTTGTGGTGTTCTAGCCCTTGGGATTCTTATTTTTTGTTTGTTTTGAATGTGACCCTAATATTAATTTTTAACGTCATCAAATAAAAAATAAACTTTTGAAATTAATTCCTCTACACATGTTAATATACATATTGATTATTTTTATGAAGATGTTCTTGTAAAATGTAAGTTAGACTAGCTTGACTCATGGTCACCCCAATATTATATTACTTTTACTACTCCATGTTTTTATTGTGTCAGTGGTTGATTTTTTATTACATAATTAAACATGTTACTTAACAACAATATTATTATTATTATTTTTATTATTTTTTTTTTTTTTAATAAATCATTTTATATGTTTTCAAAATATATTTTTTATTTATTTTCCAAATTATATTCCATTTAAATTTATTAGTTTTTTTATTTAAAATAATTCATATTTCCATCTCTATTTTTTTTCAAGTTCTTGTGTATGTATCATGAATTATTTTATGTATTATGGATTGAAATTTCCTAGTTATACATTATTTTACATATCTTTATGTCAAGTTTTATTTTATTTTATCCATTTTTTTAATGGACCCTCTCATTTCTTCTATATTTGATTTGTTTTTTAATTTGTGTGGGTGGTGGTGGGGGGGAGGGGGTAAAGTGAGTTTTTTAAAGGGCCTTTATTAAAAATAGATAAAGAAAGATGTGTCAATGATAACCAAAAGGTAATTTAAAAAATGGATTGAAAATATATAATTGTTAACAAATATAAATATCATATCCATTTTGTTTATGGACCCTCTCATTTCTTCTTCGAGAGATGCAAGATTAGAAACATAATTTTTTAAATTCAAACTTATAAGATTATATCTTGGATCTTAAATATTATTTGGTTGTTCTTCTTATAAAATTTTACTATTTGCAAATTACTCATAATTGGCTCAAAGTGATACTAAAAGAAATTTTGAATTAGTCACTATAATCTTGGGAGTGATTCTTAGCTAACCATCTATAGATGTAAATATCTTCTACTAAATCAATGGGTAAGTAGGAAATGGTTCATCTTTATTTTTCTCTAATTATTTATCAAGAAATTTGAGAATACCCTTGATGTCTATTTACTCATTATTTATTTTATATTTTGACTCTCTATTATATCAAGTGTTTGGTAATTTCCTATTTAATTGACCTATTTTATAACATCCATATCCATGAATGATGAGATTATAAAAATCAAGTGGTTTAAAACATTTTCCCTCACTTGATTGAATAACTATACTTTGTGAACCTATAACTACCACATTCCTCAAAATTGTTGTTCTAATTTACTCATGTTAGATTTATATTATAAATTATCTCATGTTTTGTCATTTATGTATAGGTATTGTCAAATGGTATCCTCAATTTTTGTTAATATATATTCTCCCCAAAAATATATAGGTAGAGTATAACTTTGACCCAAATACAAATTTTATCTATGTTTTATTTATGAGGGTTAAATCTTTTTGACCATGGATTAATGAATAAATCCATTTCTCCGATGAACCAACTAGATTTGTAATCCATTGCATAGTTTCCATATTCTACAAAATAAAATGTAATAACAAATAAGTTCATCGGTAAGAATATACCTTAAAAAAATTTATGGATTACATATATTATATAACATCCTTTCTTACCTTTTACAAATTTGGTATTATTTCTTTGACCTTATAGATAACTGTTTAATCCTCAAAATCACACAAATATAGCTCAAAATAATAATATGTGATTTTCATTAGTACTATTTTAGTAGCAATGGACTTATTCTATATGAATGCTACATATTGAACCTCCATGGTGTTTTTTAACCCTTGGGAATTTTTTATTGTTTCTATCATGGTTTATCCTAAAGTAACATCTCTTATTTTCTTATCTAGGAATTCTTTTTTCACCCTCGTCATGGATTTCTTGAACCCATATTCACCATTAGAATTATAAATCTTCTTGAAATATGCCCAAGTTCTTCCATCCTCTATTGTAACTTATCCATTCACTTCCTTATTTCCTACATTTATTTCCTAAGAATCTCCATCATGTTGCCCTAAAATATCTTTCACTCATGAAAAATTAATAGAATGTAATATATGAATCTATTTTCTACATATTACTTTCTAATCCAATTCCCTAATCTATTTATAACTTATTTTAGTGATATTATTAATTATTATTTCTATATATGATTGATTTTTATGTTACTTCTTATTTATAATTCCAATTACTATATTCTTAAAATTGACGATGATTTCTAAATGATGAGAACATATTCAAGCTATTGTAATAATTATTAATATATTCTAATGGAAAGAGTGGATAAAGTTCTATTTTATTTGATTATTTTTTAATTTATTATTTTTTAATCTTTAATTATCATTTATTATAAATATTTTTCATGTTTAATGTGTTAAAATTATAGATCATTTCCATGTATTTAAATTTATATATTGTTTCATGTCCCATATTATAATTGTATTATATGATGAATTGAAATGTTATGATAAAAATTCTTAAATTTTTCATCTATCTAATGATTTTTAGATCTAATTTAAATTTATTAAACTTTGTGATTATATTACAACACACTTTATTACACATGTCACATACATGTACAAAAATATAAGAAAAAAATACTTCTTTTTATACTCTTGATATGATTAACAATATGTATGCAAAACTCTAATAAAATTATGTGTCCTAATTGTAGCTTCATAGTAACCTAGAATGGGAACTTACTTGTTTAGTTGAGCATGGAGATAAGCCTTTGAGGGATTTGATTAAAATCAATTTTATTCATTTCATGTTTCATTTCTAACCCATTCTTATCTTGTGGAAACATAAGTTAAAATTTCATATTTGAAAGTAGGGTACTTATAACATAAACTATAATCTATTAATTATTTTATTATTATATAAGGAATACATATTGTATGAAAGTTTCATTATTTATAAGAAATATTCTTATGATGACTTCCATATTATCAAGTTATTAGGTTATTTTTTTTCATTATGTTATGATGCAAGTATCACTAGGAAAAATATTATGACCTCTATGTGTCATATCATGTTCATCATGTGTATATTCCTACTATGTTTCTTATCATGACCATTTCTCACAAAGTTATATCCATGTGTCTAATGTGAATTAATTGTTTGATGTACTTTCCATGTGTTTAATGTGATTTTATTGATTTATCTTATGTTTTACAAGTGTCTAATATGAATCCATTACATAATATGCTCTTGTGCCTAATGTGTTTTATGTAGCATATTCATGTTCTTGATTTGATTTCTATATTCATTTACATGTCTAATGTTTTTTATCTGTGCCCTATTACATGTATGATATGAATTATATGTTCTTTATTGTTTTTACACCATTAATATGTGCATGCCTTATCCTTCATTAAACTATCACTATGTTTCCATGATCCCTATAATATATCTAATGTGGTTGTGAATCTATTATGTGATCACATGTTCCATATCATGCACATAATTATGGTATATTATGTAGATAAACCCCACGAATTGTATTATAAACATAATTTTTTAATATATTTATGATTAATATTTATAAATATAGTTTTCCATTTTACATGTTGTTATATTACCATTTATTTATTTCTTTAGGCAAAATGGGTGAATATATCTTTGGTGAATGTTAGTTCATGCCATATATTTATACATTTTTATTATATACTTTTGATATCTTAATGTTATATCTAATATATATTTTTTGATATATTACTTTACTGTATTCATGCAACATCAAAAAAGGTAGCACATATATAACATACTACATCTCTCATGGGCATTCTTTCCTTTAATGATACGACATACCTAAAGGGTGTTTCATTTCATGTCAAGCACAAAGGGGAATGTGAATTAACTTATTTAGTATTACAGAATTAGAGACATAGAGTTCCATTTTTAGTTCATAATTTTCAATACCCACCCAACATTTCATATTCACATGGATGAGAATGCACATAGGTAGATGACACATAGGGTTCCAACCTCACCCTATATTATACATCCTTAAATAATATTAAAAATATTAGTTTGTTTAATTAATCATATACTATTATATAGTTTTAATATGCACTTGTAATATTTATTTGTAATTAATGGGTAGGCACCAATTGATAAATACTTATCCGTAACACTTTACTAAATAATATTATTAATTAAATAAATAATTTATTATTTTCTACTAATAATAGTTTTATCTTATTATATTTTTAATGAATACAAAAAACCCTAAAACTACCCCTACTCTCATTTATTATCTATATAACAACACACAATAATATTAAGTGAGGAACATCATGGATGAAAGTTTATATTATAGTAGTAGTTTCAAGTTAGTGTTATTAATCTAAAGAAGTAACTATACTTCTTGGATAAATATGTGTTAATTTTTACAAGCTTTCATGGATTTATTTATGGTGTTTTTATTAGGATAAATAACATTATTTGTATACCTAATCATTTTTCCATAATAAATATCAAAGGCTAATACACTATTGTAGCCACTGGTAAGGTTAATCATCAAGCACAATTTTATAAATTTGATAAATTTATGTCCACTCAACCTTTAAAAATAATGATTGGACTTGCTAATGACTTGAGTAAAATTTAGCATGAGGTTTATGGGTACCTAAACTATCACTAATTTAAGGACCTTTGTAAGCATAATATGGTTATTAGTTTGTAGTAAGTTTCTTTTAAAGATGGACTATGTGCAAGTTGTGAACTTAGAAAATTATTTTTGGTTCAAAATGATATTATGTCCTTTCCCAATGATTAATTTAAAAACATATAAGTTTTATTACATTCATTGTTTATTTATCTCATACAACTTGGGTCTACTTTCTAAAAATATGAAATAATTTTTTTTGAGAGGTTAAAAATTTCAAGGCCCTTGTTAAAAACCTATTCAAGAGAAAACATTTAGTGTATTAGAAAAGATAATGAATGATATATTTTCACTAATTAGATGATTATCATATATGAATAAGTATGTATTAATTTAACTTATCATAACTTACACCGCAATAAAAAAATGGTGTATGTATAGTGTGAAATTTATAATGTAAATTAAGAAGACAAAAATGCAATGCAACTCTTTTGAATCTACACTAACCTCTTGATAGAGCATCAACTATAAGAGAAAGGTAACTAAAGAAATAATTAAAACACATGAAATGTATAATCATCACCTTCTCCATTGGGTGATCAATGGTATATTTTATTTTTATTGATTGATTTAGGTGCTTAACTCTTCTCCAAAAAAGGAAATTGGGTAGCATGTGGTTTCAAATAGATTTGATCTCAATGGATTCACATGAATAATTTGATAGAGTTTGGATGGATTGAAGGTGTATGATTTAAGTGTAGGATTGTGTGTCAATTTATAGGCTTGAGGGTGGTGAGTTGAATAATTGAAGATGATATGAATTTTTTGAATTATTAAAATAATCAAAGGTTGGATTTGAGTCGTCACCAATGGATGATGAATAATTCATGTGTTGAGAATAAGGCAGAGAGTTAGTTGGTATTTGAGTGACTTAGTATGAATGGGTCAAGATAGCTGAAAATTAAAGGGATGAATCACTAGTTAGTGGAAATATTCTAATATGACTCATAAGGAAGCTAAGGAAGTTGAGGAAAGTGGTTATATGAGTCAACATTTGGTTGAGAAAAATGTGAAGGATGCTTGGATGAGGTATAAACTCTAAATTTTAATTAGTAAATAAGTGTGCATGATTTTATTAATTAATAAATTATAAAAAAAATAGATAAAAATTATGTTGATATGAATTTTAATTGGATAATGATAAATAATTAGTTTGTCAATTTTAATCAAAGCTAGTTATGCCACTAAATTAGTAGAATTCAAGTGTCTAAATTTGCCTCTCTTTAAAATGGTGTTGTGACTAGAAAAAGAAATATAGATTCAAAGAAATAAAGAAACAAGTAGAGAGAATATTATTAGAGAGAAAAAATTTTCCTATGTGATTTTCAATCAGTGAATTATTCCACCTCAAGTTTTTGTGTGAGAAAAATGGATTTAGATGAACACTAAAAAATGATCAAAATAAAGATGATGGTGTGGATAGACTTAATACCAATAATAATGGAAATAATAATATAAATAAAAAAAATTAAAATTTTTAGATAGTATGTTTAAAATGTATTTCCCTTAGCCATGTAAATTCTAGAGAGTGGAATGAAAAAATAATATTTCTTGTTTGTAGACTACACACTTAGATGGTGCCTTAAGAATCAGGGTTTGTGGGAGTGGATATGGGAAAAAAATATCCTAATGGTGAGTTGTGGGCCATAAGATGGAAAATATAGATGATCCAATATTTAATAAAAGTTTACAAATTTGATAGTTCCAAGAAAAAATAAATATTGATAGTAATTGGATTAGTTATTGGTACCAAATTTGGAGAAATTTAGTTATGAAAGGTGATATTAATGATTTGGAAGGGAAAATTTTTGAATGATGGGTTTGAATATATAAGGGTAGGGGTAGTTTGAAATTAATATTCAAATTAAATTTGATTGAGTTGATTTTATAACCATTGATATTGATTGTTTTGTTATAGGTTGCAAGGAGAAAATAGATCAGATTCTAGTTGATAGGCATCACAGTGAGTGCATGTGAACACACTAGAGGCCCAAGGGGAGTGGTGATGTGGTACGTAACATCTTAAAATTTTGTGTTTAGATTTTTTTAGCATTTAATGCTAATAAAAAATGAATAAAATGGTTTTTATGTTTACTAAATGGTGAATTTGGCATCAATTGTGGTAAATTTATCATTTAAAGCATGAAATCATCAAAAATTATTGTGAGGGATATATTAGGTGAATCCACCAAATTTTATGATGAATTTATTGAACATTTTAATGAAATAATTGATAAAAATAGAGAAAATGTTTAAATTTTTAGTGAAACCATCTAAAACTATAGAGAATTCAAAAAATATAGTGGTGAAATCATCATGAGAAATGGTGAAATCATTAGTAGAAATGAAAAAATCAATTGAAAGGGATAAAACTAAAAGAGTGGCATGCTATGAAATGATTAAGATAAGTAGATATTGGAATGTAAGAGGAGTATCTAGCTAAATAGGACTAACATAGTGTTTATTTGATTTTGTATAGGAGATATTGTTGATCTTATGTACACAAGAGCAACACTTGAGAGCTTTGAAGCTAATAGAGAGATTTAATTATTATGAGGATGGGGTACTAAAGGTGACATAGATAGAATATATAATTGAGATGCTAGAGATATAGGTGGATAGGTCCTCCCTGAGTGTATTGGTGAAGTGTTTTCATAGTGAGACCAACACATTTCACCTACTAATGGGTGAGGTGATAGTTATACTAGAGTATGTATGGAGGATTTTGAGTATTACCATATGAGGGACATAGGTTTAATGGAGTGAGGGTGAAAAGGAAATGACACTATATATTATGTTTAATGAGAACTTGATTTTGATGGTGAGGGATTGTATAAACATTGACTACTACATGAGTTTAAACACAGATGCATTTATAATTGTATTAATGGTTGTTGTCAATGGCATTGTGCTACATGATAATAAGAGGAGATTATTTATACCTAGTTTTCTATATGTTATTGGATACATGTTGGATAACATGACATAGTTTGTATGGGTCCATGTGTACTTACAAATTTATACAAGGATTTACACCATGTGGTGTACATAGGTGGTGTTTCTATAGGTTCATCCACACTACTAAAAGTGTGGGCATGGGATCACTTAGTTATTAGGCACCCTATAGGCCAAATGAAGAGGAGGATGGTAAAGGAAACATTTGAATATGAATCACACATGAGTATATGACACATTTGGGATACGTTGACTTATACATGAAGGTGTTAAATGAGCTAGGAGATGATTAGGTGATTGCTGGACACTTAGATTATGTGATGACCCATTTATATATTATTGGTTATAATGATTATATCATTAACTAGTATAGACTAGATAAGGCAATGATGTATTTTGGTAGTAGATAGGGTATCCCAGTATGTCATCATGTATTTATGCAAGTATTATTAGAGATAACATAATTGGGTACATGGATTTACTCTAGGGTCAAAATGAAAAACTTGGCATAGTTATATATAATGACTTTTCATTATAAGAGGGATGTGGTGTATGCATACATGACATATAACTATGCAACATGTTTGGATCAACAAAGACTATCGAGGTTGATAGAGCCACACATGCCACCTAGGACATGGAGGAAGAGTTTATAAGATCCATTCAGGGCATGTCCATAGAATAGAGGATTACAAACAAATATTATGAGATATGTTCCAACATAGGGTGTTGGAGGGGGAGGAGATAGAGATAGAGAGTAGATATTTGAAAAAATATGAGAAGATGGAGGAGATCATATCCATGACATAGAGATGGGAGAGTCGAAGGATATGGATGAGAAGGAAAGACTTTATTTATTGTGATTGATATAATTAGAGAGGGAGATGGTGATAAAGGTGATTTAGATATGAGGCCTGCACTAGAGGCACATATAGAGGGAGGAGATAGAGTAGTGTGATCAGGATCGATTAGGTCAGCACAAGATGAGTCCTTGATTATCATGATAGAGGTGGTATAGATAGATAGGTTGAGATGAATTTGATAAATATTATATAGATATAGGGAGTGTTTGACATACTATAGGGTGAGGTAGATAGGATTATAGTTGAGGGATATAGGAGAAATGGAGATCTATTGACATAGGATGTAGTTACATAGACCCCAAATGATACAAGTTTGAAATAAAGGTGTGTGTGTGTGTGTGTGTGTGTGTGTGTGTGTGTGTGAGAGAGAGAGAGAGAGAGAGAGAGAGAGAGAGAGAGAGAGAGAGAGAGAGAGAGAGAGAGAGAGAGAGAGAGAGAGAGAGAGAGAGATTAAATATGGGTAGATATTATGGAGGTGAAGAAGATACTTACAATACCTAGTTAGTTATAGGCATTGAATAGTGTGGTGGGATCCATAGAGCATGCTAGCCACTATAGGAGTCCTTATGATAAGGTGGTACCATTGGGGCATCGACTGTCATTATTCATAGATTAATTTTCTAGGTAGACAATGTCTATGAAGACAAGATAAACTATTAAACTATTGATATATATATATATATATATATATATATATATATATATATATATATATAATAGATAGGTCAATATGTTATTTGTCATCCGAGGAGTACACCATAATGATATGGTCTAAGCCTATCTATGTTTTCCCATCTAAGGGATAGGGAGAGACATTGAGACATGACTAGATGATGTATACATGATTTTAGATGTATCATTATATTGACGCACTTTCACACATTTAATATATAAATATGATTCTTCTTGGCTTTGGGCTTGTGTTATGGATATGTTTTGACTTATGGATGTTTTAAGTTTATATGCATGTTAGATGATGTAGATCGATAGATGTTACTTGTCTATACATTATTTTTCCTAATTTTAATATGTTTGAGCATGTGCTAATCCTTTTAGCATTTATTATTATATAAAATAGCATGGAACAATGTATGTATGGATGATTTAGATATCTTGTTATAAATAGTATTTTTACCTACCAGTTAATTGATCTGAAGTGTGCAACCCAAGCTAAATGGGATAGGGAAGCTATTGGTAACATAAAGTAATTATCTCATTAATTATCAACTTAGGGGCATAAGCTTGATAGGATTACTTTACTATATGTGCACACTAAATATTGTAATTTGACTCTTATCAAACTTATGGAAATAAATTACATGAAAAAGGATGATTGTAAAAGATTGACACTTGAAGGAAATAAATTAACTGAATAAATAGATTGAATTGGAATCTTAATTAAGACTATTTTGAATCACATAAATTAAATGTACTCATTCATACCCACATATAAAATCTTAACACATAATTAATTAAACAAAACAAATTACTTAATTATACTAACAAGTTGGATTTCTACTACAAGTCCTACTGAGGGGCCCCTCTTCTTCTTAATAGAAAACTCAATTAGTTCATAATGTTATATTCATTAAATTAGGTAACAACTAAATATTTATATAATATATTATAATAACTCTTGTTGGATTAATTTTCTATGTTCTACACACTCTTAATCTCAAAATAACTTTTCTAACTAGTTCCCACATCTCTACAATATTATATTTATACCAAAGATGGTGGTTTACATTTATGGCCTAATTAAGAATACAAAATTAATACTTTAATGAGATAATTTGGCTACAATAACAGAAAGTGGTTTCTAAAATTAAACTTTGCCCAATAGAACTCATAAAATCTATTAAGTTATCTACAACCTAAGGTGGTTAAAGACCTATTGTCACCAAATCTTGCACCCTAGAGGAGGGTGTTCAAACCTACTCTAATTTGGGCAACATGGGAATACTTTTAAGTACATGGGTTTACCTATGGTAGAAGTAGACCTCTAGGTTTAAGGGCTAGCTCCCTAAATTTACCTTGAAGTGCTTATCACCTCCTTAAATAATTACTTATAGGAAAAGGGATACAAGTTTTCATGAAATAAATTTAATCTAATGGGGTGATACACCAAAATTATTTCCACAATACCATCATTCTTCTTTCACTAAGAAATAAGAGCTACAAACTAACTTCAAAGTCTTAAAAGGTTCTAACATAAGTGTTTCAATATAGGGGTGATATGCATGGGGAAACACAAGGTAAGTGAACCAGAGGGCATATTTCACACTCTAAGTTCAATTTTACACTTAAAATTATCCTAACACACTAATTACACTTTATATGACCTATTATAATGTTAACTCTTTCATAAATATGAAAGGATAAGGAGAATCAAGGATAGAAGATTATCACTTAACATCACCATATATTAGTGTGCACACTTAGAAATAATGTTCATGAACTCAAAAATATATTGAATTTATTATTCAAATGCAAATTACAATGTCAAAAATATCAGGGCTTCATCATACATGGTGTGGTATTAGTCTACAAGAGCCAAAAGGGATACTAATAGAATTTGAGAGAGGAGAGAAGAAGATGAAATCCAAGAGTCACTAGAATGTGTGTCAAGGTAAGAGGAGTTAAATATTCATGAGAATATAATATGTAATATAAAATGCAAGGTATACTTGGAAAAATGTCCCTAAAAGCATGAAATTCTTGAAATGTGGCATATGACTCTTCATTTGCATGCTTAGAAATTGTCTTCATCATTTGGCCTTCCTTGAACATCCCACACCAGACTAAGGATAGATGATATTATTTCACTAATAGATATGGGTTAAAAACAATACCCAATATGAATTGGAGGTTTCCTTAATCATAAGGATTATTTTGGACATGAGTTATCACTACCTGCAGTCATAATCACTCCTCTTTCACTGACCTCTCACACTTGGCATTGAAGAAATATTTAGTTTTAAAAACTAATACATAAAAGGGAGTCCATGATACTTGTCAAGTATGATCACACATTTATATTCATCATTTAAACCTTAAAATTCCTCCCACTTAAAGTCCTCACTAACTTATTCACTATGCTAGTTTGGATTGGATGAGATGAAGGTACTTATAGAGGAACTTTTAGGATTATATATAACAATAAATGGATATTATAGGATATATTAGGTATCAATATACCTCTTGAAGTGATTTTCATCTTTTGAAAATCCCTTAAACCTGAAAAAATACCAAAAACTATCAAAGAAACTAGTTTTTTACCCTATCCATAAAAGTAGGATACTAGTCAATATGATGGGAAGGTGCCCTAGAGAGTCCTCTACAAGATCAAATAAATTACATGTGCATTATAGTCCTATTGGATTTTTTTGACTCTTTATTTTCCTCATCAGGTCACTACTAAGGGTTTTGGAGGGTTTAGAGATGTTTTGGTTCTTAAGGATTGTTCATACAATCTTGACATCTAATATTTTGACCAATGCCACTAAAACCTTCCTTGTGACCCTACTAAACATATCTAAACTCCTCAAGATCCCATGATTTATGTATGTATTGGGTATGAGTCTTGAAAGTTGACCTTTTGAGCTCCTTAAGGCATTTTGTGCAGGCTTGAGTTGATTTGAGCCAAAATATGGCTTCACTGTGGTCTCTTCTATAAATTAAAGGTTCATATGCACCTTATGGCCTCCAATTAAGGTGTTATAATTCCATTAAATTCTCATATTATGTTATAAAAGAGAGTACACCCATTTTAGGCATGAGACATAGATTAAGCCTAATAGGCTTAGTCTATGTTTTGCTCCTTAGTACCACCTCTGAGTGGTTGTTCATGTTCATGGGGGTCTTTTTAGGTTTTTCAATGTCTATTACCACTATGTAAATGATCATCTATAATACTTAAGACCTCAATCACATCATTTCATCATGTACTCCCCAAGTCTATAATTTTCCTACTTCCTAGAGTACCCTCTATTTGAGATAGAATAGAGGGTATCTCCCCTATCTATCAAGGAAAAAAATGGTATGGTGATATAAATTAGGTCTTAAAGACCCTCATTTATTGATTTAAATTTTTTTTCACACCCATAACATATCTAAGTATCATATAACTCAAGGAAAACTTATTGAGCATCACTGATTGTGCAGGATTTCTAAATATTGTTTACAAGTGCATATTGAGGATGGATTTCATGATCTATTTATTACTTGAGAGGATCTTATGATATATATATATATATAAAATCATTTTTAATGTATTCATAATGATTATAAACTCCCCATAATTAATTCTAACTTCTTGAGCCTATTTCTCTATTCAACTAAACTTGACTGATAGACTGTATGCTTACTATAGGTTTCTTAAAAGCATCTTTGGCCAAATTTTACATTGTCTTAAGAATCATGAGGTGATAATTATTGTTGTTGGGAGACTCCAAATATTCTCATATTTAAAACATATTATATATTTCTCAAGTCAGACCTTTCACTTGATAGGCCTAATCAATAGTCAATTGTACATTATGTTCTTTCTTAGAAAAGGTATGTACTTGTAGATATGCACTACAGGATTAATATTTGTTTCATTACTATAATATCCTTTTTAGATACTTTAGTCTTATGATTTAATTTATCCATATCATGCCTTGATTTAGGCCTCACACATAAAATTTTAGGTCTAATATGTATAATTACCCTACAGTCAACCTATAGGTGTTATTTTGTGACCAAGAGGAGACCATGTAGGCTATGATATGGGTGGAGACCTCAATATTCAACTCCTCTTAATGTTATTCAAAAAATTAGTGTAATTTTAATTATAAAGGAGTGGATATGTGTAAATGTTCTACCATCATCATGTCCTATAACACTATGATATAATTTGAAACTCAAACTACTATATAAAACATTGGGAACTTATAATGAAAAATTGTATGGGATAGAGGATCTAAAACATCATGTTCATTTAACCAAACCCTATCTTCCTTTAGCAAGGTGTTACCCTTTAATGATGTATACAATATAGATCCATTTTTACTAGTCATTACCTTAATATGATCTATCATGAAAGTATAAAAAATATTCCAAGGCCTCTATTTGCAAATTTTAAGGTAACTAGTCCCTAAACCTATTTTCTTGCATCATGAACCATGACTCAACTTTGCCTACATCTCTATGAATTGGAACATGACTCTTAAAAAAATTCTCAACTCTTCATCACTTTATGAGGATTCTCAACATGTTCACACACTTCTATTCACACTTTCAAGTCTATGTTAGTGCCACCTATATGTGGACATTCCAATACACAAGTCAATGGATGTCAATCATCAACAATGTGCATGGTTATGGCCTTAAAATCAATCTTATAATTTCTCAAGATCTCAAATGGATCCTTCTAACCTTGAAAAACTTAAAACAAGATCAAATGATCTCATTCTACATGGTTATTCTCTTGTGAAGTACATGTAGATGCACTTACAGGTATGACATAGAATAGTGAAGGTGTATATCAAATAATGTGTATAGTGTATGGGATCATAACCTATCCTAGACCTTCTAAAAATACCCAAATGTATGATTTTCACCTTGATTTAATTTAAACCAATTAGATACCTCATGTTAATGTGTTTAACCCCCTATATGTATGCTTTAATATTGTAAGCCTATGTATATGGCTTGGGTTGGTTCTCATAGTCCATCAAATTCCACTTGAGGGGCTTGGCTTAACTATTCATGTTTTAAGAGTATGATCAAAACCTCATAACTCTTCATTAAATTTTAATGTGTGTTTTCAAAGCATCATACACCTCATTTACTTAATTGTATATGACAATCATATAAAGGGTTGATTGCATTCTATGTATCTTGACTGAAACTCCATGTGAAAACCATTGGATTTGAGATTGAAAGGAATAGGGTGAAACAAATAATGAAAAACTTGAGATAAAACATATCACCATCCTTTGGAGCTACCAAAAGGACATGAAAACACAATAAATGGTGAAAACCTATGTTTAACACAACAATATTCCTTTACCTATAACTTGGGATATTTGACTTGTTAAATAAAATCTAAACATGAATCGAAATCTATAAACCATAATTTAAATATGTACACATCCTCTATAATAAATTTTAATAATTAAATTGCACAGAACTACTCAAATAAAAGAAAACCTATAGGGAATGGGGTTTAGAATGTAGAATGATATAGTTAAATTATAAAGGATTGCTCATAAATCATAAGTGATCAATATTTGAAAGCCTAACATTAAAATAAAGTATACCAAGTTTTCTATCTACCACCAAGATCATTTGACTTGAAACCTCTTCTACTGGCGATACCAAGAAGAAACCTATTGACCAATTTTGTATGCCTAATGGAGTGATGGAAGATTAGAATGGGTTTTAACCAATTTAGTGAATTTAAAAGATAATAAATCATGGAGGTTAGTATAGAGGAATTTAAGAGGCATTCCATAAGCCATCCACATGTGTCACACTCCTCTAGAGACTATACAACTTCCAAAAATGCCCAAACTACCACTTTTCTTCTTTATTTAGCATATTACCTATAAGATTCAATTAGAAACTAATAATGATTGATATTATCTAACATGATGGACATTGGAAGAGATTTTATAACACTTTTATTGCCTAGAAAACCATACAACCTTCAAGAATATCTCTATTATGCACTTTAAGTGACATATAATGACCTAAGAAATAAAATGACTAAAACCAAGGTGGTGAAACATATATGACATAATATAACACCATAAAACACCATATATGACCTTGATATACCAATATAAAATATTTATACTATATCAATTTTGACTTATTTTGACTTGTGGTCAAAGTAATCAACATTTTGGTGGTTTTTAGGGGTGGTATGCTTGTTATGCCCAAGACCAATAGCCTTTTCCTATTCATTTAGCAATGGAGTCACCTATGAATATATTTGAAACTAATCCTACCTTTTAAATATACTAAAACAAAATAAACAATAAGAACAATACACAAAATAACACACCACACACTTGTACTTCATGCACAAACCAAATAAACTAACTCAAACACATACTAACCTAAAATAAAATTACTCCTAGATCAAAGTGTAAGTTTGAAACCTTTCTTAATTTTTGGAATGAATTAATGAATGGGAAATGTTCCCTTTTGACCCTTGGTATTGATGCCTTCATCTTCTTCATGATACTTTGTAACTTTATTGGCATGATGCTCAATGAAAACAAAGCAACTACATCTAGATCAGATATAAAAATGAATTATTCTTGCATCCAAATAACCTAAAATTTATCATAGGACTCCTTAAATAAAACCTCAAATGGTTATTAAAAAATAAATACTTTTTTAGTTTTCATGGTGTTCTCAATACGATTAGGTTTCCTCTTAGTTGTAAGTTCTTCAAGCTCATCAAGGAGCTCTACATAGTCCACCCAATATTGGTCATTATCTTCCATGGAAAAATATTTCTCCAACTTATCATGTATTTGTAACTCAACTTGGAAAAGATCTTCAAGCTCTTTAAATAGTTCCATTTGCTATTACCAATCATTTTTATCCTCCTTGTCATCTAGAACCGCCACCTCTTCAACTTTCTCTTATTGATGTGCAAGGTCATAAAGTTGATCCTCAATATGCTCCAATGCATCTAAGGGTGATTCCACATTAGGTATAGGCATGGAGTAATCTTCAAGGACTACATCTTCTACCTTGGTCTTATGAGACTCTTCTATAAATTCAATCTCTTGAGGAATGACTTCAAGTTCACCTTCATTTTTGATAGCACACTTAGCCTCATTATTGAGATGATCATCAAAAAGCTCATGACCAGGTGTATGCTCCTTAAGAGAATAATTTGAATCATTAATTTGTTTAAATTTTTGATTTATGACATGAATTTTCTTCCATAGTTAATCATTATCATGACTATCATGTTCAGGAGCTTCTTCATCATGGAAAATAGGTATGGGGTCCTTATCAATAAATTCTTCCTTCATGTTTTCATCAAATTCTATATGGATAGATAAAATACGATCTTCAATGTCTTTAACTTCATTTAATAAGGTAGAGTTACATTTTTGTTCACCAAGGGGATTCCCTATGATGATTTATTCTTCATAGTTACTCATGACATCTTCTTGATCAACTATAGCTTGGGTTTACTCCTCTTCATTTTATTCCCTCAAAATAGGTTCCATTTCAATAAAGGGAGGGGTGGGATATTGATTTATAGGATCATGAATTAGATATGAGTAATGAGGTGTATTAGAGGGATTGTGAATGTATTAGGAAAGAGGAATTTACTAGTAAGCTCATGGGGAAGTGGAAATTTGGGTTTTTTAGAAGGAAAAAAACCTACTTCAATAGAAGTTTCACCTTTCCAATAGCCTCCTTAAGGACCTTCAACAACAACATGTTCATTATTAAGCTCTTTGTCTTCCCACATCCTTAGCCTATCTATTGAGCATTGGGAATACTTCTTTACCAAGTTCATTTGCTCCTTGATCTCCCATTAAGTTCCTTCTAACTCTTCAACCATATCCAAAACATATATATAACTTTGGGAAACAACTTTTAATAGTTCCATCAGATGGTTAGGAAGCACATCAAATTAATCATCCCATGTTCTCATATAATCTTCATTAACTAGCAACACTAGTATGTGTGCCAATAGATATTTGATATAAGATGGGATTAATAAAGAGGATGAATGTGATATTAGGGATTATGAAGGGATTTCATAATTATTACTATGATTTCATAATTTGTCTTGTAGTATCTTTGTGTACAATCAATGAGATCATCTAATTCTTCATTACAATAATGATAAGAATCCTCTTGATGTTGATAAGAATACTATTATGCTTGGTAGGAGGCATATTGGGATTGATAAGAATGAATTTTTTGATGGTATTCTTGATATAATTCCTCATACAACTGCCCCATAACATGGTGTCCATATGGAGATGGAAATGGAGGACTATAGGGCTGCCATGGATCATAGAATTGGTATCCATTGTGATAGGACTATTGAGGGGTATAATATGGTCCATAACAATGTTTATAGTGAGGTTTATTCACCATATCTATTTATATCAACCTCATAGGTCAAAAGAAACACAAAAACAAATCAAAATATTCAATAAGAGATAAATTGTTTGCTTAAAACTAGAATAGAGTTACCATTGGTGCTATCTTTTTGCCTTCCAAAAGATGATTAGAGGAAAGGCACACCAAAAATCTTTTTACATTTTTGGACCTTGGTCCCACTAGGCATTCTAGAACTATTATCACTAAATATTGAATTCTAGAGGAGGGTGTTCAAGACTCCTCTAGATTTTGGAAACATGGGAATACTTATAGGTATGTGCTATTACCTATGGTACAAGTAGACCTCTAGGTTTAAGGGCTAGTTCCTTGAATTTACCTTGAAGTGATTATCAACTAGTTAATTAATTTCTTATGAGAAAAGGGATAGAATTTTGCCTGAAATAAAGTTACTATAAGGGGTGATACACCAAAATTATTTACACATAACCATCATACTTATTTCACTAACAAACAAGTCCTACAAACCAACTTAAAATTCCTAAGAGGTTCTAACACAAGTGTTTCAATATAGAGGATATGCATGGGATAACACAAGGTAAATGAACTAGAAGGAAGATTTATCACTATAAGGACATTTTAACACTTTAAAAGAGCCTAACATACTAGCTACACTCTATATGACCTGTTATAATGAAAAATCTTGCATAAACATGAGAGGATAAAGAGAAGCAAGGATAAACAATTATCACTTAACATCACCATACATCACTTTGCAAACTTAGACAAAATGTTCATGAAATCAAAAACATATTTCATTTATTTTCTCAAAGGCAAAGTACAATGTTAAAACTAGCAAGGATTATCAATAGATGGTGTGGTATTAGTCTAGAAGATCTAAAATTGTTACTAATAGAATTTGAGAGAGGAGAGAAGAAAATGAAATTTAAAAGTCACTAGAACATATGTCAAACTTAGAGGAGTTAAATATACATGATAATAGAATATGTAATAAACTATGCAAAGTATACTTGGACACATGTCCCTCAAACCATGAAACTCATAAAATGTGGTGTAGGACTCTGCATTTGCATGCCTAGAAATTGTCTTTATGATTTGGACATCCTTGAATGTCCCATAATATATTAGGGATATATGAGATGATTTCACTAAGAGGTAAGGGTTAAAAAAGATACCTAACATGCATTATAGGTATCCATAATCATCAATATTCTTTTGGACATACATTATCACTACTTGCAGTCACAATTACTCCTCTTTCACTCACCTCTCACACTTAAAATTAAAGAGGTGTTTAGATTCCCAAACCAATTAGTACAAGGGAGTGCATGAAACTTGTCAAGAACCCTTATGCCTCTGGATTAATTATTTAAACCTTAAAATGCCTCCCACTTGAATTTTTCACCTTATCACTAACTTGTTTACTATGCCAATTTGGATTGGCTAAGATGAAGGTACTTGCATAGGCACTTGTAGGCTTATTTGGAAAAATAAATGTATATGATAGGATATATCATGTCTCAATCTACTTCCCTAAGTGATTTTCATCTTTTGAATCTCCCTTGAACCTATAAAACATAATAAACTATCAAAGAAACTAGTTTTTTACCCTATCTATACAAGTATGGTACTTATCAATATGATGGAAGGGTGTCTTGGAGAGTCCTCTACAATCTCAAATAACTTCCATTATCATTATAGTCCTCTTATATGCTTCTCCCTCTTCATTTTCCTCATTGGGTCACTACCAAGGGTTTTGGAGGGTTTAGAGACATTTTTGTTCTTAAGGATTGTTCATACAATCCTAATGTCTAATATTCTAACCATATTAAACATCTCCCATCTCCTTAGGCTCCCATTATATATGTCCATATAGGTATGAGTCTTTGAAGTTAACCTCTTGAGCTCCCTAAGACATTCTTTGCAAGCCTAAGTTGATTTAAGATAAAATATGGCTTCTCTATGGTCTCTTCTATAACTTAAAGGTTCATAAAAACCTTATGTCCTCCCATTAAGGTGTTTAAATTCCCTATAATGCTCATAATATGGTATAAAATATAATACACTCCTTTTAGGCATGATACTAAGACTAAGCCTAATAGGCTTAATCTGTGTTTTGCTCCTCCCTATCACCTCTGAATGGTTGGCCATGTTTTTTAGGGATTTTTAAAGTTTATCCATGTCTACTACCACTATTGAAACCATCATACATCATAATTAATACCTCAAGTACATCCTTTAATCATATACTCCCCAAGTCTACACATTTCCTATTTCCTAGAGTACCCTCTGTTTGAGATAGAATAAAGGGTATCTCCCCTATTTATTAATGAAAAAAATGGTATGGGGATCTCAATTGGGTATTAGAGACCCCTTTTTATTTATTTCAAATTTGGGTCACACCCCTAACATCTCCAAGTATTTTATAACTCAAGGTAGACTTATTGAGCATCACTACCTATGCAAGATTTATGAATGTTGCCTGCAAGTACATTTTGAGGATGGAGTTCATGATATGTTTCTTTCCTAAGAGTTTCATATGATATGGACATCATATTAATTAAATAATTCATAATTATTAAAAACTCCCCATTATGCATGTTATATTCTTGAGCTTATTTCTCTATTCAACTAGACTTGACTGACAGGCTATATGCTTACTAAAGGTTTCATGAAAACATATTTGGTCCAATTTTCTATTGTATTAATAATAATGAGATGATCATTATGGTTTTTTATAAACTCAAAATATGATAATATTTCAAACCTATGATATATTCCTCAAGGTATACCTTCTAATTGATATGCCTAATCAATCGTTAATTGTACATTGTGTTCTTGCTCAAAAAAGGTACCTACCTGTAGATGTGCACTGTAGGATTAGTATTTGTTTCATTGATACAATATAATTTTGAGATCCTTTAGGATTGTCTTATGATTTAATTTTTTTATATCATGCCTTGAGTTAGTCCTCACACACAACTTGTTAGGTCTAGTCTATATAGTTACCCTATAGACAGCCTGTAGGTGTTATTTTGTGACCAAGAGGAGACCAAATAGCCTTTGATATGGGTGGAGACCTCAATATTCAATTCATATTAATGTTATTCAAACAATTAGTTCCATTTCAATTCCAAAATAGTGTCTAATTGCAAATTTTCTACCTTCATCAGTTCCTATAACACCATGCGGCCATTTGAAACTCAAACTACTGTAGAAAACATTAGAAACTTATAGTAAAAGATTGCATGGGATATAGGCTCTAAAACATCATGCTCATTTGAATAAACACTTTATTACTTTAGAAATGTGTTACCCTTTCATTATGGATGAAATATGGATCCATTTGGACTAATCAAGACCTCAAGTTGATCTATGATGAAAATATCAAAAACACCACAAGGTCTCTATTTCTAAATTTCAAGGTAACCGATCCTTAAACCAATTTTTTCCCATCATGAACCACGACTCAAATATACCCACATCTCTGTTAATTAAAATATGACTCTCAATAAATTTCTCAAATCTTTATCCCTTTATGAGGATTCCCAACATGTTCACACACTTCTATGCACACTTTCAATTCTCTATCAGTGCCACATGTAGGTGGACATTTCAATATATAGGTTAGTGGATGTCAATCATCAAAAATGTGCATGGTTATGGAATTAAAATAAGTCTTATACTTTATAAAGGTCTCAAATAGATCCTTCCAACCTTTAAAAAATTCAAAAAAGATCAAATTCTCTCGTTCTAAATGGTTTTTCTCTTATGAAATACTTGTAGATGCACTTGCAGGTGTGATATAGAATAGTGAAGGTGTATATCAAGTAATGTGCATAGTGTATGGGATTATAACCTATATTATACCTTATCAAAGTATCCAAATGGATTATTTTTACCTTTAGTTACTTTAAACAAGTCAGATACCTCATGTTAATGTGCTTAACCCCCTGTAGGTATGCTTTAATGTTGTAGGCCTGTGTATATGGCTTGGGTCAGTTCTCAAAGTCCATCAAATACCAATTGAGGTCCTTGGATTAACTGATCATGTTTTGAAACTATGTTAAACACCTCAAAACTCTTCATTACCTTTCCATGGCTATTTTTAGAGCTTCATACACTTCGTTCAATTGATCGTATATGACAATCATGCAAAGGGTTGACTGCATTTTGTGTTTCTTGACTGTAAATTCATGTGAGAACCTTTGGAGTTGATATTGGAAGTAATGGGTGAAATAAATAATGGAAAACATGAGATAAAACATGTTACCATCCTCTAGAGTTACCAAAAGGAAATGAAATCTCTAAAAATGGTGAAATCCTATTCGTAACATAACAAGATGTATTTACTTGCAATTTGGGATATTTGACTTATAAAATCAACTCAAAACATTAATCAAATTTTTTAAATAATAATTTAAATATTTACACATCTTATGGAAGTAATTTAAATAATTGAATTGTATGAAATAACTCAAACAAAAGAAAAACCTATAGGGTATGGGTTTTAGCATGTAGAATGAGATAATTAACTTGTAAAGGATGGTTCATAAATAATAAGTGATAAATCCTTAAACTCATTATCTAAAAATTAACTATACCATTTTTACTATCTACCACCAAGATAATTGCACCTGAAATCTCTTCTATTAGTCATATCAAGAAGAAACATGTTGACCAATTTTGTTTGCCTAGTGGAGTGATGGAAGAATAGTATGGGTTTGACCAATTTATTGAATTTCAAGGATGATAAATAATGTATATGAGTCTATGGGAGCTTAATAGTCATCCTAAAATCCTTCCACATGTTTCACACTCCTCTAAAGACTGTACAACTTCTAAAACTACCTTAACCACCACTTTTCTTCTTGTTTTAGCATAGTACCTATAAGTTTCAGTTAGGGACTAATAATGATAGAGATTATTTGACATGATGGATGTTGTAAGAGATTTTATAACACTTTTATTTCTTATAAAACCATAAAACCTTCAAAAATAGATCTAATATGCACTTTAAGTGACATAGAATGAACTAGGAAAGAAAATAGCTATGACCAAGGTGATGACACATTAAATGACATCAAATAACACCATGACACACCATATAAGACCTTAATATACCAATATAAAAGATTTATACTATATGGGGTTGACGTATTTTCACTTGTGGTCAAAATAATCAATAATACCCTAATAGAATCGATCTTATTGTTACAATCTCAAAGAGTTGACAAGTAGTGGAAGCTTAGGTGAGTTTTAATTTTTTTCACATTTTATAAACAATAAGAATTTTTTAGGTTGTTAAATGTTGTGGTATATTTAACTAGTAGTTATGATCTTCATTTTTTTTCTCTATTCTCATTAGCTATATGATATGCTGATGTAAGATCCTTCAACTACAAGATGTGTTTTAATAGGATCCTTTGACTAAAGGATGTATTTTCTTGTGTTTCTATAAATAATATTCCTATTTTTCCTTTGAAATTTCTCACACAAATATTATAATAAATAATCATATAAAAAAATATAATCATAATTACTTGAATCATAAAACATAATCACATTACTTGATGAAATATAATAATATATATCTATCATGTATTAGACTTATTCAAGTATGAATATATAAGAGATAATATCACAAATCACATATTAGATAAGGTTATGGGTAAGTAATAGGTGTACAAAACATAAAATTTATAGGGCACATCACACCCCCAAACTTAATCTATTTATTATCCTAAATTAACTATCCTTTGTATTTACACATTACATATAATTCTAATGTCTTATGGTTCTTAAGAACCACTATATCTTTCACCATAAAATATTTATTTTTCCTCATACCTTTTCCATCTATTATCTTCCCTATCATTATCAAATGATTTCTTACCTTCCTATTTTGGTATAGGGTACTATAATGGGGGAGGTTGTAACATAATGGCCAATAGATTTGTTCTTTTCTTCTTAGAAATTTTGATGTATGTGTTTACTCTATGAAAATTTATTGTTAAGTTGAAAGGTGAGTAGGTTTCCTTCTTATTTAATTTATATAATGAGATAGACCCATCTGATGTTGTAGGCTCTGCATGCTTATATCCCTATAGAATATCTCATCTCCAAGTGTAAATTTTGTGCCTTCAATGGTTTTTCCATAAACTAAGTGGAGATTTCTATTAGGTTCATCAGGTGAACCCAATCCTAAATGATGACCTCAAGAACTTTAGATTCTCTACTAATTTCCAATGTAGTCTCTTGATCTTTCTATAAGTATTCCACCATTTCTTGTCCTCTCTTACATTCATTGACCATATAATAATATTTTTTTTATTAAAACATACCCTCCATATAAGTTAGGATTCCAATCCTAGTCATGGGGTACAACATAATTATGTATGTAAAACTCACATAGTTGGTTTTGTCTCAGCTTAACTATTCTTATATATATATATATATATATATATCTTTAGAATCCAATGTTTGATAGGGGAAATAAAAATAGAGTCTCATAAATTTAAATTTTAACCATTGTTCCTCTACATATACAAAATACACCCTAGAAAGAGGTCTACAACTATGAGTTGATCTGTCAATTTAGCCATTTCTTCAATATTATATTATAGTTTCATCATTTTTTATTCATCAATCCAAGTTTTTATTTTTAGTGTAACATTTTACTTTTTCAAAATTTTAATGTGTCCAACATATCCCTATATATATTGGCTCATAGTAGTATAAAGAGTCAATGGTACATTATATTTTTCTATTTGAATGGAAATGGAAATAAATACCTTGGTTTCAAGTTGGTTATGACCCATTGAAGTTGACTGTTTGGGATATGTAGGTTGGGTGTTAGTTATAGCAAGTGGGTCCTACAACTATAAGGCAATTGCTACTAATGTGTTCCACCCATGACTTCCCTAATTTTTAGTTTCTCCCTCAGTATTTTGTTTTATTGTAATTCCAAATCCAGAGTTAAGAATTCTTATTTTAGGTATTATAGAGGTACTAATCCACATTTTGATATTACATAACCTCATTACCATGATCTTACATAACCTCATTCCCATCATCTTTTTCCTTTTATATACCTTTTTTTGGATACTCTTTTTCATTAAATGAATGTTTTTCCTTCTTAGTTGAGTATCATTCATAATTTTCCTCTGTATCTTCTAAGGTAAGTTACTTCTCTAATATATAATGGGACATCAAATTATTGAAATGACTCTTCACTAATATAAATTATAGTAGGGGTTTTGGATACTTTTCTTCTACCATTTTCCCTTCAACCTATGTGATATTCTCCTAAATACTTGTGTTTGATTGGTATTTTTATGAGCTCTAGGTTTTGAGGGAACTTCCTCTTATATCTCATCTAATGAATAGGATTGAAGGATCAAATTTATTTTTCTCTTTATAGTCTCCTTGCCTTTTGAGGATTATGTTTCAAGTTCTTGTGTGGTTATAGGCTCTTGTGTGGCTGCAAGTTATTATGTATTTTTAGCCTCTTGTGCAAGGGGTATTTCATATTCATATATTGGGGTCTATCTTCCCTTTATTCTTATTCAAATTCTTCCTTATCCTTTACTTCTTACTCAAATTAATCTTATGCTTCCTCCTCAAAATCTTCTTTTGCTTCCTCTTCAATATCTTCTTTTGCCTCATATTCAATCTCTTCTTCTATCTCCTCCTCAAATTCCTCTTCTTATTCTACTTATTATTGAACATTATTACCTCTTCATTATTAATTTTCCACTATTGTAGGAAATTATAGAAAAGCTTCCCATCTTAGGTTGGGTCTATTTTGTTAAGCATGGAATATACTGAGAGGGGGGGGTGAATCAGTATACTATATATCTTATAAAACTTTCCCTTTATCAAATTCCACTTAATCAAACATTCAAGATATGCAATAAAACTTAAACACCACACAAGATAGAGAGAAACACCAGATATAACATGGAAACCCAATGTGGGAAAAACCATGGAGAATCAATCTCAAATATATTAGTGAGAACAAACCCATAGGAGCACCATACTCCTTTGCCGAGTACATTACAATATTTTTTTGCCAAGCACCAACCCAACACCTATTTGAATAGGATCACCGACCCCTGCCAAGCAAACCTAGTAACAATTCGTGAGCCCTACCCACAAGAGCACCAACCCCTTTTAGTTGCTATCTCAACAAATGATAGTCAATATCTCCTTCCTCTCTCTCACCTTTGCTCTTCTAAGCTAGATATAACAAATACAAATCATATTCATCTCTCACAATTACTCTTCTGAGTTAGACATTATAATATCAAATTGACCTGTATCTGGGTCATATGTAAAAATGGGTACTCAAGCCTTATTTATAGCTTTCAACTGACCTTTGGCCTTCCCCCTTTGTGACCTTTCAATCCTCATGGAAAATGGCTACCAATCTTGGATGAATATCCAAGCATTTGACCTGTGGTGACCCTATGACCAAAAACGTCCTTCCCACTTTTGTCCTTATCTTTGGTGAATTTTAGTATTCTTGAAAGTTCCACTTCATGACCCTTCCTCTTTTGTCTTCACTTGGTTCTTGGTATTCCCCAAGATGTTTCATGGGAAAATACATCCTCATCCTTCTTTTGTACCCCATGGCTTGGGCCCTTCTTTTGTTATATGCAACCAAAAATATATTCATTAATATTAAACAAATATTAACTCATATTAGCCAAGATTATTTATTACCAACAACATTGAATGCAATGGGGCCTTTATCACCAATAATACTAAACCTTTGACATCAATGACAATATTTCCAACAATATTAATGGCAACCTCTCCTGAAACTGCCAAATCTTAGGTCATTTGAAAACATGTAGTAACTCCCCCTTATTATAGTAACCTATACATGTGCTATTTTCAGCACCTATACCTATACCTGTATTGTACCTGTATGTTATTCTCCCCCTTTGGCATCAATGGCAAAGGGCCTACCTAGAGCTAAAACTTAGCCCCTCTCACTTGATGCTATTAAAGAAATTACTTTCTCCTTTGAATGTATATCGTGCCTTTGACTAACAAAATTATTTTTCCCTGTCCTTTGATCTGCAATCAACTCATTTGAAACTTTTCTTCTAATCTCAATTCTTTATGAAACCTTAATGTTTATCTTTGATCATAAATTTGACTAACACTCAACAGTTTATGCTTAGACCTTTTACATACAAAACATTTTTAGTCTTAGTTCTACCATAATCCAAACTCATTTTTTTGGCTATCTAGCAATGGTTTTATCTCTGAACCTCATTGTACCACCATTGAAGAGATATGAATTTACTTTTATCTCATGTCATATGCCTCAAACTTGCTATCTAATATACCTCTTACATGGAGCTATCTGCACCATCATTGAATCTTCAAATTTTTCTTCTAATGAACATGTCTAAACTCTTCAAGATGAATGGATCTTTGACACTCTGATATAAATTTTGAAACTAGTACTCGAACATACTTCTGCAATACCGATTGTGTCTGAAGTTATTACACTTTAGCATACTATGGTTCTTCATCAAAGCTTGATAGAGGAGAAAAAGAGTTGTGGCCCTTCTGCTTGACTCTATGTGACTTTCCTTCTCCTTATTTCTGAAATTGTAGCTTCTCCTAATATTGTGACCATATCCATTACAATAAAAACTATAGCCATAGGACCTGTCTGTATATCTCTAACCTGATTGCCTTTTGTATTTTGTTCCTTCTAGCCTTCTCTATTTGGAATGATTCTCTTCTCACCTTTTTATTTCCTCTTGAGTAAGAGCTTCAACATTCTTTTTCTTTTCAAAACTGATCTCTGTAGGGAACTTTCCAATATCTTATTCAGCATGTTATATCTTCAAATTTAATCACTGACTACTATCACTGATTGCTTTCTTAATATCTTCTTTTAAAGAGGCAATTTTAATAACATACCTTTCACAATATTTTCTTATTATTTCCAACTATGCTGTGAGATCTTCTTCATTTTCTCCTTCAAAGTGTGCTTGTAGATCTTCAATCATTGACTTTGATTTTTATAGGGCACTCTATTTGATTTTCTTCTGAATAGATTCTAACTCTTCTAGGGCAAAATTGAGTTCTCCTTCCATATCTACTTTAGCTTCCTTATTATCATGTATGGCCATGAATAGAATCTCTTCTTCTTCTGAACTGACTCCACTATCTTCAACTGAGCTAAGATCCTTAGAATAGCTCTTCTTCTCGAATCCCTTCTTGGATTTACCTTTGAAATTCTTCTTGGTAGGCTTTTCTTCTTCATCATCATTAACCTTATCTATTAGCTAAAAAATATCTTTCCACAATTAAAACATTTAAAAGGTAATTTTCCTTGATATTTACTTGTTCCTCTTTTTAGCCTACGAATGAAAAGTGCTTCCATCTTCATCATCACTGGAACTATCATTCTTAAATCTTAGCTTTCTCCTTATTTTATGTCTTAAAAGCCACTTCTCTCTTGGAGGGTTTACCTTTTTCTATCTACATCTTATGCCATTAGAATACCATGAAGCTCATCCATCTTATTGGCTAAATCTTCATTCCTCGATTGCTAAAACCTTTGCATCATATCTCATTAGTAGAGATCTCAAAACCTTTTGCACCACCATTGACTTCAATGTTTCTCCAAGACCTTGAATCTTTTATGACCAACTCGCATATTCATATCTTCTTCTTCCATATCTTCTAAAAGTCCTTAGCTTGTTGAACCTTTCCATTTTGTAAATATTCTCAAGTTTTACCCAAGTTTCATTTTACATTTCATAACTTTATTCAGATTCACATAAACCACATCATTTAAAGCCTCTTCACTTGCCTTCTTTTTTACTGGAGTAATTGTAGATGTCTGTGGCTCTTCATATTCCTCCACCACTACTTTCCATATGTCAAATCCAAGGGCCATCAAATAAACCTTCATTATCATGCTCTAAAAATCATAGTTCATAGCATCAAATAAAGGTGCCTTATTTGTAGAAAATCCTTCCTGTGACCCAGCCATCATGCTTTCCTGATCTACCTTCAAGCTGTAAAACTTTTCAAAAAGGAACTTGCTCTGATACCAATTGTTAAGCATGAAATATACTAAGATGGGGGGTGAATCAGTATATTATATATCTTATAAAACTTTCCCTTTATCAAATTCCACTTAATCAAACATTCAAGATATGCAATAAAACTCAAACAATAAATACCACACAAGATAGAGAGAAACACCAAATATAACGTGAAACCCAATGTGGGAAAAACCACAGAGAATCAATCTCAAATATATTCATGAGAACAAACCCATAGGAGCACCATACCCCTTCCGAGTACCAACCTTAGCTATAATTTGTGAGCACCAACCCATAGGAGCTTCAAACCCCTTTTTCAAGCACCAACCCACAGGAGCACCAACCCCTTTGCCGAGCACCAAACCAGCAACAATTCATGAGCACCAACCCATAGGAGCACCAACCCCTTTGCCGAGCACCAACCTAGCAACAATTCGTGAGCACCAACCCATAAGAGCACTAACCCCTTTGTGTATACCACACACCTATCTCTCAATGTTGCTATCTCAACAAATGATAGATCAATACAACATCTCCTTCCTCTCTCTCACCTTTTCTCTTCTAAGCTAGATATAACAAATACAAATCATATTCATCTCTCACAATTGCTCTTCTAAGCTAGACATTATAATATCAAATCAACCTCTATCTATCATATTACAAATGGCTACTCAAGCCTTTATTTATAGCTTTCCAAATGACCTTTGACCTTCCCCCTTTGTGACCTTTCAATCCTCATGGAAAATGGTGCCAATCTTGACCCTTCATGACCAAAAATGTCCTTCCCACTTTTGTCCTTATCTTTGGTGACTTTTCATATTCCTTAAAGTGTATGAGAAATTCTCCCTTACTCTTTTGTCTTCACTTGGTGACTCTTGGTATTCCCCAAGATGACTTTGCATGGGAAAATACATCCCATCCTTCTTTTGTCTTTACCTCGTGGCTCTTCGACTTCTCCATGGGCCCTTCTTTTGTCTCATATACAACCAAAAATATATTCATTAATATTAAATAAATATTAACTCATATTAGCCAAGATATATTTATTACCAACAACATTAAATGCAATGGGGCCTTTATCACCAATAATAATAAACCTTTGACATCAATGACAATATTTCCAACATATTTATATTGAGGCAATATTGAACTACTAGTTGAATCAAACAATGGTGAATAAGAAAATTTAGATTTCATTTTTGGTATTCAATAGCCATTATTATTACCATGTTGAATAAAAAATTAGGCATATTTATCCTAATCTTGTGCTTAAAATTATTCAATTACTTGAAATGTGTTTCATACATCATAAAATATTTTTCTCCATAGGTAAAATATTTTACAATAAAAGCAGTTTCTCTAGCCCATACCTGGGGTAATGATAGCCTGGTGTTGCATCACTTAGAAGAGGTTACATTATCATTTCCTTGGCAAAATATTTTCCTTTATTCTATTATGTCAAATTTTTATTTCCATACATCTCTATCTTGAGGTAGCCTAGTTACCTTGCTGATGAGTGTCTCTGTAATATTAATTTACATACCTATTATATTAGCCAAGTTTTTTCTAATGAAATAGAAAAATCCTTAGATATACTCTAGTCAAAATTGGTTAATTTATGAAAATATGTAAACCATCACGTGTTTTAAAATATTTTTGTGACATCTAGTTAGTCTAAAAAGGGCATAAGACTTACAAGTTAATGTTTTACATAATTGCCACCTATGATTATTGAGTAGTTTGAAGTAAGATACTAAATTAGAATTTTGATGAGCAAAAATGTTAATGCAAGTACTGGACTTAGGTAGGCAAAAATTATGGTGCAAGGTTTTAGGACCATTTGCCTTTTTAGGCATTAAATATTGATATCCTATAGTTTGAGGTGGTTTATGTGAGATTATCTTAATCATTAAGGAAATGAGCTCCCAACTACCATATCAATCATCCTCAAGTGATGTAATATTATGGAATGTGAGGGATGGATAGGGGATTGGAGATTTTGGTGGTGAGAAGGATTTTTCAACTTGTTTAATGGAAAAAACATGTAAAAGAGATTGTTACAAGGGTTATTGTAGAAATAAATACTTGTTTAAATCATAATGATAGAATAATTAATATATATAATGAATAATTAATACAAATTCTTTAGAAAAGTAACATTAATACCTTTAATTACCATTATTAGTTATTCCATGCATGCATGGAAAGAGTGATCCTATATGACATCATGATACCACAATGGAATGATGATCTGGTAGCTAAAGATATGTGGATGGTTGAAGTGGTAATCATTATTTATGGTTAATGATGATGGAGGATGATGACAACTAATTAAAGGTGACTTTAGGTGGATGAGGATGGTGTACTACTATGGTCCTTCATGTATTATAGTGGTGATTATTCCCACTTATCATGCAAGTGACCTAATTTTGATTCCTAACAATGACACCAAAATGATAAGTAGTATTTTTACTTTCCATTTAACTAATGTGAAGCATGAAACCTAAGCCTCATGGTCTAGGGTAGACAATATTAACCTAAAAAAACTATCTCATTAATTGTCAACCCATGGGTGTAAGCTTGATAGGATGAATTCATTGTATGTGCACATCGAATGTTCTAATTTGAATCTTATTAGACTTATGGAAATAAATTACATAACACAAGGATGCTTGTAAAAGATTCACACTTGTAGGAAATAAATTAACTGAATAAATCAATTGAATTGGAAGCTTCTTTAAGACTATTTTGAATCACATAAATTAAATTTACTCATTCATACACATTTATAAAATATTAACATAGATTTAAATTAAAAAAATTAATTACTTAATTATACTAACGAGTTAGATTTATACTATAATTCATCCTAAGGGGGCCCTCCTCTATCGCCTTAAGCTTTGACCTTCTTCTTAACATAAAACTCAATTAACTCAAAATGATATATTCATTAAATCAAGTAACAATTAGATATTGCTATAGAAGATTATAATAACTCTTTTTGGATTGCTTTACTACACTCTGCATAGTCTTGATCTCAAAACACCTTTTCTAAATATATCCCACATCTCTACCATATTATATTTATATAAATCCTAGGAATACAAACAAAACATTTATTCAATGAAATTATTTGACTACAAGAATAGAAAGTGGTTTCTAAAGTCAAACTTTATTCAATAGAACTCATCAATTATATTAAGTAATTTAAAACCAAAGTTGGTTAAAATTTACCTTAATAAAATATGTATTACATTAAAATCTTATTGTTACAACCTCCAAGAATTGATAGGTAGTGGTATCTTATGCGAGTTTTACATTTATTCATCTTTTAGTAACCAAAGGATTTTTATAGGTCAATAATTGTTATGGTAGAATAAAATGACCATTATGATCTTCATGATGTTTTTTTGTCTTCTCATTGGCTATAGGATATGTTGACATATGATCTTTTAGCTATAGGATGTATTTGAACAAAATCCTTCAACTACAAGATGTATTGAATTGTGTTGCTATAAATAATATTCTTATTTTTCATTTAAACTTTCCTTACACAAATATTAGAATAAATAATCATATAACAAAACATAATCATAATTACTTGAGTCAAAAAACATAATCTCATTTCTCTATGAAATTTAGTAATATTTATCTATCATGTATTAGAATTGTTTGAGTATGAATATAAAGGGATAATCTCAAAAAACACTTATCAAGAAAGGTTATAGGTAATAAATAGGGGTTTAAAATATGAAATATATGGGTCTCATCAACTTATTTTGTTTATTTACTTTGTTTTGAGTTTTAAGAATAATCCCATCAGTAATAACTGATTAAGAGTTGAGCAACATTTATTTTATATATCATAAGACAAAATGCACCAATGGTATGGAAATACCATGATGAAAATTAGGCTATATGCATAAATAATTGATAGATTCATTTGTTCAAGACTTAGTGCATCATGATATGGGATAAAATAATCACATCATTTATAATACACATAATGATGTCAACTCACAAGAAAAAATAATAAATGAAATAAAACACTTGTAACAATAAAAACCATGTAAGTATGATTAACAAGGAAAAGTAACACATAATATATAGAAAATCAAAGTACACACAAAATATAAATAAATGACTATCAATTAAACTACTAAAAACATAGGCAAATAAATGATTTGAAAACACACAAGATGTAAAATGACACACAAACCAAGAAAATGAATTCGTGAATGTCCTAGGTCATATTTTAACCTTTTTAAAGTGAGATCCATGACAATGTTGAACATATGATAAGGAAATCCTTAGAATGGATTATGGAAAAAAAATGTATTTTTGTGGATGGGGATGAGTGGTTGATGGTGGTGGCCAAGTTGACCTTAGAGACCCCATGTCTCTAAGCACTACCTACATATTTTATTGTGGATAAATTAGGATGGGAACATCAAACTAGACATAGTTATCCCAATATGGGAATGGATGAAAAAGTGATGATATAATGTATTGGAAAGAGGAGATAATAGATTTCCTACCCAAGTAATGACTATCTAAATGATGAATGGTTAAGAGGTGGAGATATGTAATTTATGTTTTAATATGGATCAATAGATAAAGTGTTTTTTTAATTAGTGGATAAGTATTATTGAGATGATATATAATATGTCACTAAAACATGAATAATGATATATTTATACAATGTACAAGGTCAAACCTAAAATTAACATGTCATGTTCAAACTAAAATATGGAATATGGTTAATTGAATAAAGAGATGTAAATGACCAATGGATATATATACAAGTGACTTGTGTGATGAGATTCCCCCAAGTAATCAGGGTGTGTATAGATAATGGATTTACAAATGGCACCAAAAAATATATTTTACCATGGTATTTTACCAAAACACCATAATAATGGTTTTCACTTTTGCCCCTCCCCCCCACCCCCCACTTTTTATTTTTTAATTTTGTGACATATGACATATTTACAATATCACTAGAGTTACTTAGGCATAGAAAAACTTGAGGTGCATAATGTTCATGGGTTCATAAATATCCTCTCTATATTTTGTGGCCAACTTCTAAGCTCTGGATCTATATTTTTCAATGATTGTGTATGGACCCAACCAGTTAGGTTTGAAATTTCCTCTCTTCTCTTGATCATGTTGGTGTTTAGTTGATATTACTTAAGAACAAGATATCTATTTTTAAAAATCTAGTTTTAATCCTATTATTATATCTATAGGAAGTTGATTTTATTAGACTTGTAAATGGTTTAAGGCATTAAGGCATTTCTCATCAAGAAATTCAAGATCGCATAAGTGTGAAATGTAATAAGATTCATCATCAGTTAGGTTTTTAAATATTATTCATAAGTATGGGATATAAACTTTGATTGGTAATATGGAATCAATATAGTAAACAAGGTATTATGGGGTTTCCCTTGTGGGTGTGAGGATGCATGTATGGTATGCCTACAAAGCATGATAAATTTGTAGATACCAGTCATGACCAAATTAATTTATAAATATTTAAAAAATTAAGATATTTTTTTCCTCATCTTGTCTATTACCTTGTGTATACATCCAATTCTCACCACTATCATGTTGAAATTACAAGTCTAAATGACTTCCCACAATATCACACAAATGAAACCAAATGCCATTATAATGCTTTGATTCATACACACACATCACATGAAATTTATGATTTGAATCAATATATCCCTAATGAGGGTATTACCATTTATGAATCATCATTTTTCTCAAAGTCATCTCTATTCAAGTTATGACCTAGCAAATTGATGTTTTTGACCAATAGTGAAAGATAACTTATTAAATTCTAAAAATTACAAAATGGTTAATCATAATCACTTAGATAAGTAAATCCAATAAAATTCTTAAGTGAAAAATACATGAAAAATTAATGAATATCTAATTTTGGAAAATGAAAATTCAAATATTTGGGCCATGACATCACCTATGACATCAGTAAAAGGTTATCATGCACCAAGCATTTATATATATATATATATATATATATATATATATATATATATATATATATATATATATATATATATATATATATATGAATTGAGGCAAGCCATGCCTTATTAATTCTCCCTCTTTCCAAAATATTAATTGATTTTACCTTTAAAATTGAACTTATTTATGACTACTCATCTCATTCTTGATCCAAAAGCCATAATTGATATGGGAAATCTATAAATACAATGGCTACCATAGATCAATGAAAAATTTTTAGTACAAAGATATAATTCAACTATTTATTCTATTTTCAATCACAAACCATTGAAAATGTAACATGAGAGATGTTGGAGGAAATTTCCCAACCACTTTTCTAAAGATCTTGAGATCCATATCTAGGCACAATCATGCTTGTGGATTGTCCTTAAAGATAAGTCACATAAGGAAGGTATAATCATCTTGTTGTGATTCTTATTAGTTTCTTCACTTCATTAACCTTATGCAATCAAGGGAGTAAGATTAATATGTTTGTTCTTATTGATTATTATTTAATTTATACATTAACTATTGAACTAACCTATTTTTAAATTTTATTTCACATTTGGCATGATCTATGGGACTGCACACCCCACAAGACTCCTTGGAAACCTTCCTAGTCTTCTAATTATTAAATTTGATTACTATTTGGCATTCATTTCACTTTTTTCTTCTCATTTTATAGTATTTTATGTTATTGGTTATTGGTGAAGTCACCTTGTAGATCATCAAGGTAACTCACATAATCAATGAAGTTTCCCTATAGATTGGCAAAATTATTTTTAACACTCATGTATTACATGTGTATCTTAACAGATCTATTAACTCACACTACTAAATGGTGAACTTGACCAACATATTAGTGAGGTCAATAGACAAATTATGAACTCTACCTATGTATCGATGAGGTCGATAAATAAACAAAAAAGTCATTTATCTATATTTTCCTATTTTTTCTTGAAAATAGTGAACTCAACCTACTAATCAATGAACTCAGCCTAAAATTGATGAGGTCAATACACAAACAACAAAATTGATAAAAAGGTAACCAAGTTTTCTATTATTATTTACTAAAAATGGTGAACTCATAATATAAAATGTTGAGGTCATCCTACTTATTGTAAAATTAATAAAATATATGTTTGTGACTATCTACATATTGGTGAACTCACCCTGCTAAATGGTGAAGTTGACCTATGTGTAATTTATTGATAACTTAAAAATATTGAAATCATTTTTATTGGGTAACCAAAAATATTTTTTTAAATGCCTAATTATATTTTTTTTAGGTTTTGACATATATTTTTTTTAATTACATCTAATAAGTGTTGAACATTATCATTGATGTCAAAGGTGCATCTTGAGAAGGTTGATGCCAAAGGTGACTAAGCTTGGTTAGCAGTATGTGATGTAACAAGGTGCATTGAGATATAAATGTAATGAGAGATTGGTGTAATCAGAGAAAGATAAGGAGATAATTTCAATCCAAATAAGAGAATTTGAAGGCAAAAAAGAGAGAATTTGAAGGCAAATAATGTCTTATGTTTGCATGAAGTTATATGTCATTGATGTCAAAGTACATAGGAATCCTATTCATGACATGAAGAGGTATCTACAAGAAAATGAATTAACATAGGCATGTGAAGGTTGTTTTGCACTATTTGATCATGTATGTGAGGAATTTAATCATTCATGAGAGTTTTTGGGTGAGCTTATAAGGGTAGGACCTTTAGACTAATCCTACACCTGGATCTCTCTTAGACCCTTCCTAGCCTAATGAGATATGAAGATAAAATTTCAAGGAAAAAATGCATATTTGATCATGGACATAGGTGATAATTTTTTTAGGAATGCTCATAAATTTTGATGTCATGGTTTGAAGGAAATTATATGAATCAATGTTTTAAGCCTTCTTGAGTTCACAGAATGATGTCTCAAGACCCAAAAAAAATAATTAGACATTAATTGGAATGTGTAACCTTTAGATAGGAACTTTATATGTTAAGTAGATATGGTTAATGGTCATATATAATATCTCTAGACATTAGTTTTGGATTTAAAGGGTAGTCCTTTATGAATAATTGTTAACACCAAAACCTATGTTAAACCTCCCTAAAACCCTAATAAGGACCCGATGAGAAATATATTGTTCAAATAAGCTTAAAATGGATTAAAATTATTATATAATATAGTGTATAATGTATTAAAATCTCCTAGGTACCTCCAAGTGGTGGTGGTTAGTTAGATGAGAGAGAGAATGCATAGATACAAGCTTATTTATCAATAAGTTATTGTAGCTCTCAAAACTTATATTGGTCAAGAAAAAATGGATTTTAGAGGAATATATAGACTCATAATAAATTACCATGATAATTTATAGGTAGGTTACACAATTTAAGTGTGTTAAATTGGTCATCCAAGTAAGCCAGTCATAGATAGACCTAATTGTGAAAATAGTGAAAAACCCAAACAAAGATGGAAAGGTAGATTTGTGGGTCTAATCATGTCATATTGATGTAAAAAATTACATGAATATTTTATTTATGAATTTTAATTCATTTTAATTCATTTAATAAGTTTTGGATGTTAGTGAATATGATGAAAACATTTCTCACAAGATGACCTATCTCGTTTAGATAGGACTATGAAACATAGGATTAAGAAATTAGTTTGCAAAACCAATATTTGGAATTAGACCATATATTTTTTATATATTATGATTTTATAGATATATATTATGATAATTTACATGAATAAATATTTATTAAAAGTGTCTACATAGGTATTGGAGGTCTAAGTCACCTGACTAGTTTTTGATGTAAATTGGCAGTTCTGAGTAAGTTGCAAAGATGTTCTTGAGCCTCTATCTCCAAAGTGAAAGCATTAAAATAATTTTATGATGAAACTAAGGTTATTTATAATATATATATATATACATGTTTTATTTTTCATAATTCAATATCCTAATGTTGTTTAAGCTTCATTTTTACAAGATAGACTTTTGAGGCACACAGGCCTAATAGGGTAATTTGTCCTAAAAGAGCTTTCATGGTATGAATGAAAGATAAATGTATAACCAATAATTTAGGAGGTTATTAAATATAATTTTATAACTTATTTAATGGTTTTATATTTTTTTAATAATCCATATGGTCCCAATAATATCAAGTTTGGGCATTAAGAGGATAGACCTAATGCAATTAGGTCTCTATGAGGCCTAAAAGAGGAATAAGGCCTAATTAAGTTGTTAAAGACAAAAAGGGGTAAAAAATTAATTTTAATCATGTTAATAAAGCTTTATAATACCTATTATATGGCTTAAATAATAGGTTTAATGTGTGTGGCTAACCAAGTGGTGTGTGACCATGAGACTTATATATATACAAGGTAGTTTAGGCCTATTTGCAAGTATGTATATGAAGTGAAGAAAATTTTGATAGGTAGAGAATAAATAGGTACTTAAATGAAACAATAATAATGTATAATATATGTGGTGATCAAAATACATGAGGTGGTTGACTTGGTGTTGAGTCACTTATGGAGTTTGTGCTTCCTTGCAAGCAAGTACTTGTTAAAGCCTAGTTAAGTGGGTGCTTAACTTCATTTGGGTTGGTGATCCAATTTGAGTTGGTAATAAATATTATTATTATTATTTTTAATATGATTATATTCCATTTTCAATTATCTATAGTGGGTTTTATTTCCCTTGAGGTTTTCCCATTCATATGTATGTTTTCTTGTGTTGTGCTCATATGAATGATCTTTATACATTGCTAGATCGTAATGTTACTATGATAATTCATGAATGATTGAATATAATTGAAAGAATTTTTTTGGTAAACTAATTCACTCCATATCTTAGTTTTTATGCTTCCAATAATTTGTATCAGGTGTTGGTACTTTGAATTGGGCCTAATAATAAAGGAGCTTCTAGAAGCACAAACATGTTTATTCATCAAGTACAAGGAAGTTTCTCAACCAATAAGGATCCTCTATTCAATGGAACTAACTATGAATTTTTAAGTATTATAATGAATACATATTTAATTTCCTTAGTATATGACATATGGTAATCTATTATTGATGGATTTACTCCACCTTCTACACCACCAACTAATGTAACATACAAGATGGCAAGTGAAAACAACTATAAGGCAATGAATTCCATTCTATGTGGTCTTTCAGAGGCATAATTTGTAAAAGTCATGCATTTTGGTATATCCAAAGGTATTTGGGAAAATTTATAGACCATATATGAAGGAGACACCAAAGTCAAGTTGGAAAAGTTGTATACTCACTGAAGGTAGTTTGAAAGTCTAATAATGAAGGAGGATGAAAACATTGCATCTTATCTGTTAAGAGTGGAAGTGGTAAATGTCATTAGAGGTCTAGCAGATAAGTTGTAAGAATTAATAATAGTATAAAAGGTATTTAGATCCTTGACATTTAAGTTTGATTCAAAGATTTCTCTTATGGAGGAGATCAAATATCTTAACATACTATAGATAGATGAGATTCATGGCATCTTGACTACCTATGAAATGAGACGAAGTTATGGAAAAAAATCATAAGGAAAAAATACCAAGGATGATGTTGACATAGACATTGATGATGATAGTATAGAATCTATGTTTGTTAGAAAACTAAGGAAAGGATCAGGTAAGTATAAGGGCAAGTTACCATTAATGTTATTTAACTATGGTAAGATTTCTCATTTTTCATATAAATGCTCTAACAAAGATAAGCATGCGCATGATGGAGAACATGACAAGCATCATGGTGATGATAAGAAGGTTTAGAAGCCTAAAAAGAGCAAAAAGGGTTTCAAGAAGTATGATTGCAAGAAAGTATCATTCAAGAACAAGATAAATTTGTGTACCAAGAAAGATAGTAGCTCATTTGATGTGACACAACTAAATATGATTGTGATGATGATAGTAATGATCATGATAAAAATAAAACCTTATTCATGGATATAAAAGCAAATAATGAGGATTATTCAAAAGGGAAAAGTCGTATGGATGATGAAGGAGAGTTTGAAGTGAACGTTGAGGTAGAATTAGTAAAAGCTTTATAGGATTTAAAATTCCAAAAAAGGAAGAATCATAAACTAAGATCATTAGCTAAGAATTATGAGGAACAGATCAATATCTTTGAATAAAGACTAAACAACTACACCAATCAACATGAGGAGATGATCAAATAGTTGGAAACTAAGATTGAATTTATCACTTCAAGTCTTAATACCAAAGAGGAATAATGCATCAAGTTTGGAATAGAAATAGATTCCTTGAAGGTTGAATTGGATCAGGCAATAAGCAAGTTGAAGACACATCAAAAATTTGAAAAGAGTACTAAATTTCTTAGTGATATTTTGAATAATCAAAGGTCTCCATATGATAAGATATTTCTTAGGTTCAAACAAGATAAACAAAAATAAGGATATTTATACCTCAAAGAATAATTGATCATCAACAAATGATAGTACTAACAAAGTAAATACCTATGCAAAAACTCTCAAATTTCAAACTCAAGTTGTTCATCAATAAGTCAGGAACTTGACTCTTTCAAGAGACAACAAAGGTAGAAATTCATCATTCAACATCAGATAAACAAGGTATGTGAATCCTTTCAATGATTAATGTTTCTCAAGAAATCAATATGGACATAGGGTTGTGGACTATAAACATCATGCTAGAATCAATTATTCATAGAGGAATATGATGAATACACATTTCTATAATAGAAGAAAAATTATATGCTATAATTGTGATCAAAGGGTACATATTTAAAGGGACTACAAGATGAGGCATATGAGGAAGGTCAGTCAAGATAAAAGGGTATATAGTCATGCCATTGAAAACTAGATCAAGAAGTTAGATCTTGTAGATAAGGTGAAGAAGGATTAGAAGACAAAAGATGGAGAATCTATGCTAGATCAGACTACATTTCACATTCAATATGAAGGCATGAAATGGTATATTAATAGTGGTTAATCAAGCCACATGATAGGACACAGTATCAAGTTCATCTCATTAAAGAAGAATGCTATTAGAACAATGAGGTTTGGAGATAACATAATAACTAATATAGTTTTCAAGGGTATCTTGAGTTTGGATAATAGAAAGAACAAGATAGAGAATATGTTATATTTGGAAGGTTTGAAACATAAGTTACTTAGTGCAAGTAAAATGTGCAACCAAGGACACACACTAACCTTTCATGAGAGGGTGTGATATAAAGAGATCCAAATCAAGAAGGCTAATTGCTAACGCTAAGAGGACTAAGAATAATCTATATGTATTGAATGAGATAAAAAAGGATAGATGTTTTATGATCAATATGGATGAATTTTGGCTATGGAAAAAATGGTTGGGCCACCTAACATTTGGAAATCTGGACAAGATAGGCACTACTATGTCTGTGGAGAACATGCCTAAGATAACCAAACTAACAAACACACTTTTCAAGGCATGTCAACATGGTAAGAAAACTAGAATAAGTTTCAATTCCAAGGATTAATTTACTAAAATACCTTTAGATTTAATACACATTGATCTTAGTATGTCTATAATAATATAAAGTATTAAAGGAGATAACTACTTCATGTTACTCATAGATGACTACACAAGATTGACTTAGGTAGCATTATTGAAAGAAAACTTAGAATATCTTAGTAAGTTTAAGACATTTAAGGCTCTTGTTGAGAATGAGAAGAATGGGAAGATCAATTGCCTAAGATCTAATAAAGTAGGAGAGTTTTGGTCCAATGAATTTGATGACTTCTATGAGGTCTATAGGGTAAGGAGATAGTTCTCAATAGCTAGAACACCTCAAAAAAATGGGGTAGTGGAAAGAAAGAATAGGATAGTTCATGAGATGGAAATAATTATGCTAAATGAGTCAAGGTTAGATGATGGATACTAGAGATAGGTAGTGAACACTATAGTCTACAATATAAATAGTGGAAATATAAGGACTAATGGTAACAAGAACCATTATGTACTATGGAAAGACAAACCTACTAATATGAAACACTTCAGAGTGTTTAGAAGTAAATCCTTCATCAAAAGAGATAAGGATGACTTAGGTAAGTTTTATTCTAGGTTTAATGAAGGTATATTCTTAGGATACTCATCAATGAGCTCAACCTATAGATTTTATAATAAGAGGCTTTAAAAGATAGTGGAAATCACTAGTGTGAAGGTTGATGAGACAAGTTCTAAGAAGTCACACTCATAGTCAAAGGATACATTAGAAAATCTATACTTCAATAATGAAGAGGAAACAATAGAGATTAATGATGAATAAGAAGAAGTTGAGGAAATATAAGACTCAAAAGGTCCTTAAAGACAAATTTAGAGAGACCATCCTAGTTAACAAATCATTGGTAACAAGGATGCATGTATGTAAATAAGGAGAAGATTGGTAAGTAACCTAAATCAAAAGAATTTTTCTCTATTGTATAATATTGAACCTAAAAACCTTTCAGAAGCAAGTAAAGATAAGTTTTGGATAGGTTCTATGAATTAGGAGTTAGACTAAATAGAAAATAATGAGACTTGGTAACTAGTTCCTAGGCCTAAAGATAATAATGTCATTAGTACAAAATGCATGTTTAGAAACAAGTTGAATGAAGATGGAGAAGTAACTAGGAACAAGGATAGATTGGTATGCAAGGGGTATGCACAAATTGAAGGGTTATAATTTTAGGAGACCTTTACTCCAATATCAATATTGGAGTCCATTAGATTGTTTATAGCATATGCAAGATTCAAAGGGTTCAAGGTGTACTAGATGTATGTCAAATTTGCTTTTCTAAATGGAAACTTAGAAGAGGAGGTGTGCATAGAGAAACTTGAGGGTTTATTAATATTAGGTAATAAGGACTACATTTGTAGATTGAAAAAATGCTCTTTATGGTCTAAAACAAGTTCCTAGAGCTTGATATTCTAGATTAGATAAGTATGTATTGTACCAAGGATTCAAAAGAAGAGTTAAAAATAGTAATATATATATATATATATATATATATTTATATATATATGTATATATATATGTGTATATATATATATATGTATATATATATATGTATATATATATATATGTATATATATGTATATATATATATATATATATATGTATATATATATATATATATGTGTATATATATATATATGTATATATATATATATATATGTATATATATATATATGTATATATATATATATGTATATATATATATATATATGTATATATATATATATATATATATATATAAAGATAGAAGATGACCATCAATTGATAGTAGTTTTTTATGTGGATGATATCATCTTTGGTGGAAATAGTGAGAATATGACTAAGATCTTTGTAGATTTTATGGAGTTTGAGATATCCAATCATTAAATCTAAAAAATATATTCATTTTACAAGCCAAGTACATAAGAGATATATTGAAGAAATTTGAGATGGAAGATTTCAAGGTTGTTATCACACCTATGATCATAGGGTGTAATTTAAGCAAAGAAGATGAGTCTCCAAAGGTTTATTAGACATCATATAGATCAATGATTATAAGTTTGTTATACACTACTACCTCTAGACTTGACATCATTCAAGTAGTAGATCTTGTGGGAATATTTCAAGGAGACCTAAATGAAAATCATTTGAAATTAGTAAAATGGGTACTTAGGTATCTCAAGGGGAATAGGTATCCCAAAGAGCAAGGATTTTAAATTGAAATCCTATACATATGCAAACTAGGCAGGGAGTCTAGATGATAGGAATAACACTAGTGGAGGAGCTTTCTTCTTAGGAGAGTGCCTAATATCTTGAAAAATAAATAAAAAACCATTAGTAGCATTATATACTTATGAGGATGAATATATTTTAGCCAATTCATGTTTCACTAAAGTCTTATGGATGAGATAGACATTAAAAGAATACAAGGTAGAGTATGATAGTCCCAGTACTATCTATTATGACAATACAAGTGTAATAAGCATCTCAAAGAATATTGTCATGCACTTAAGGAATAAATTCATTCCTTGTTTTAATCACAATGATTGTGGGGTGAATCAATCCTCAAAATCTTTCTTTCTATTACACTCAGGCAATTATGAACCATTCAAATAAATATATAGATCTTAGTAAGCATAAGTAACTATCCACATAAGTATGAAACATAAGAAAACATAAAATATGTGGGAAACCCTCAATGGGAATAAAAACCACTAATATATACAAATGTAATATAGTATTATAAGACAAAAACCAAATTTATCGAAGCACCAACTTTACATGGATCACCAACCCCAACTAACCAAGCACCCACTTGAATAGGTTTTAGAAAACACCCACTTGCAAGGAGGTAACACCCCCCTAGATGACTCAACACTAACTCAACCACTTGATTTATTTGATCACCTTCATAAAACTATGTTTCTAAACTAGTAGATGATGACAAAATCTTTAACTCTTTACACTTTTATCCCTCTCAGACTACTTTTTAGGCCTCTTCAATCAACTAAGTCACTTCAAGACTAATTAGGTCATATGACCTTGATCTTCATATGTAAAAACACTATAAAATATTCATTATAGATCCTATACACTCTTATTATGGTCTATAATACCTCCTAATGCTCAATAATTTACTCTTTCATTCACATACATTCAACTTGCTTAAATAGTCCTAAAACTACCTTGTATATATAACATTCCTTGTTCATATACTACTTAGTCAACCATACACCATTAACCTCTTAGGTCATCCATATGATAGGTATTAGGACATATTGTTTACATGAATCAAATGAGCTTTGAGTCCCTTTTGGTCTATCATGACTTAATTAGGCCTTATTTCTCTTGTAGGTCTTATGCAGACCTAATTACATTAAGTCTATCTCATAACACCAAAAATTCATTCTATTGGGACCAAATATCTTTTTCCAACACTTGAAAACCATTCAACCACTTATTCAAGTAACTATTCTGACCTCCTCCATGTTTGTTTAGATATGCATCCTTTTTTCATACCTTAAAACCTTCAATAGGATAAATTTCCCTTTTAGACCTCTGTGTCTTAAAAACCTATCTTGAAATAATGAAGCTCAAACATAATTAAGACATTCAAATATGATAAAATAAGTATATAGATAGATTATAAATGACCTCAAGGTCATCACCAAATACATTAGACACTTTCACTTAGAAGATAAGGCTTTAAGAACACCTCTACAACTCACTCACTCAGAATTACTAGATTACCTCAAAACATAGTCATGGTGACTTAAACCTCTGATGCATATAGAGGATCCTATGAGATCATTAGACCATCCTCAAATATAAATATCATATGTTATAATGGAAAATATTGGTCTTTTAGAACAATCTCATGACCTTATTTCTCACTATCTTATATGAACCAAACAAGTTAACTTGTGAGCACTTTTTCACCATATTCACGGACCTCAAAAAATTATACAAAATATAAACATGTCTTACAAGTATTTAACACCATATATATGAAATTGGTTTTATCATTATATCATGAAAACACATTCTAATTCATCTTCTCACTGTTGCCTAAGTTTTTCATTATTTATACCATTAGGCCTATTAATGACTGACTAACTTAGATGACCAATTTAGCACACTTGAATAATTGAAACTATCTATAAACTTTAATGGACATATATTATGAGTTTTTACCTTCTTCCTACATCCATTTTCTTACTGTGTCCAATGTAACTTTTGACTTCTATAATAACTTCTTCAAAAATAAGCCTATAACTCAACATTTTCTCTCTCCTCTCTCTAACCAATACCATCTGGTATTGATGCTTAGATTTTCACCCTTGAAGAGATTCTCAACTCTTTTCATCCAAGAAAAAAAAGGAATCATCTCTCTTGTTATGGGTGAAAATTTTGTTGAGATGAATCTCCAGATTAGGGGCTAGCTCCCCTTGATGCACCTTTTAGGCTCTCTTTAATCTATCAACTGTGTATGAAAATGGAGAAAGAAAACACTAATAAAATAAGTAGTGATGCACCAATATATGATTTTCCTCTCACTTGATTGAAATCACTACTTAAATACAATCAAACTTAAATACAATCAAATTTTCCTCACACAAGACTGACAATTCTTTGTGCATTGTCACATCAATGTTTCATGTGTTAAATTCAAGAAAGCATTTGACATTTAGGAAAGTAACAAACAATTTCAAGAAATAAAATAGTATTAAAACACTTCTAAAATTTCTATAAACTTATGAAAGAATACTAACAAAGACCTATAATAATTTTTTTTTTTCACATTGGTAGGTAATCGAGGATAATAGGTTAGGAAAGATAAATTTTTACTAAACAAGAATAACACAATTTGGATCAATACACATTGATACAACATGTGAGTGGAAAAAACTTGTTTTATTTCTTCAAGAGTTTCCAAGTATAAATCTAGTTAGATATTCCCAATAACTAGTGGAGGCTTCTTAATGAATTTAAAGAATGCATATATATAGCCTTGAGAAAGAGGTCGGGCAAAAGGAAGTCTAAAAATGATTCAAACATGTGTCAACTTGAGATTAGAATAGTTATGTTGTGTTCTTTAAGATGTTCTCTTTATGATTACACTAGAAAAATTAAGATATTCCAAAATATGTTTTGCAATAAATAGATCCATTGGTTAGAGTTTCATTTAGATGCTAGCTATTCTTTATTGGCTTATTGAGCTATGAAATAGTGCAACAAAATTGAACCATTGACCTGCTTATTTCTACTTGATGTACACCAGATGCTCAAGATTCATGCCATTTGTCATTTCCACATTTATCTTCAGGTTCCCACACTTTTGTTTTTAATGCCAATGGTTATTACTTGCAGAACTTGATGTTCTATGGGCCATCACCTTGGGTATTTTCTTCGAACTACTTATCTTCAACATTTATCTTTGGCATTCTTTTAGACAATTTGTTTTCAATATTTTTTCAGATAATTTATTTGAAAGAATTCATTTAGGCTCTTCTTCCTTTTCTTTCAAATTTGTTTGGTACCTTATGCCTTTTAGAATTTTCATGGACAAAATGTCTGAATGAATTAGACCTTGGCACCTCTTCAAGTTTTTTGAAGGAATTCCTCAGACAATATTTTTGAAAGAATTCATTCCTTTAGAGTTTTAGAAATGGTCCCTCAAATTATTGGAATGTGCCCTTATAAATATTTTAAAATTCCTTTCAAAAAAATGTTTAGTCCACTCATTCTTTTGAAAATTCCTTTAGATTTATGTCATGTGACCCTTTGGCAAAAATTAAATGGATTTTTTTGAAAGGAAAATAGCCTTTTCACTTTTTGAACTGCATATTTTGAAAGAACATACTCTTCAGATGATTCAAAATGATTCTTTGAAATATTGATTATGGTCCTTCAAAAAAATGTAAGGTTCCCTTAATAAGAAATTCAAGTGACCACTTGAAATATTTTAAAGTTTATTTTCTTGGAAAAATTCATTCGAAAAAGTTGTCACCTACCCTTCAAAAAAGTTGTTTCAGACAAAATGTCTGAAATAATTCCTTTGGAAAAGTTACCAGCTACCTTTCATAAAATATATAAGTGACCCTTCGAAAGAAATGTAAATTTCCATTTTTCAAAGGAAAAACCCTTTGAAAAAGTTCAAAGGGTCCTTTGGAAAGGCAAGTGTCCTTCGAAGAAATTGTAAATATCCCTTCAAAAAAATTGTGCAGATAATTTGTCTAAAAGAAATGTACTTAGGGGAAAAAACCTTGGATGAAAAGTTTGAAAGAATTATTTAAAGTCTTAAACAAGAAACATGAAAAAATTAAAAACCTGAAGATGAAACCTCTAAAAGAATGAACACTTAGTTGAAAACAAAAGACCTAAAGGCTTAACAAAAGACCAAAATACACTTCCTGAAAGAATTAAACTTGTGTATTTGTTGTGAGTTTTGTAAAAGATACTTCTCCCAAATCCAAAATTCTTTACTAGGTCCAACCAAAGATATGATAGGTGAATGAATGGATAGGGGTGCACAATTTTGGCCTGAAAGGCCAAAATTTGGTCAACAAATTGGTGACTCGTAAGGGTAATATGCCTACTATACTGACCAAACTAGTAGCCTATATATCCCATTGGTCATGGAGTCAATGGATTCTTGAATGTGACTAACAAGGATATGCCAAAATAAAACACAAGGAAACACACCTCACAATAACAATAATACCAAGCAAAGACGACACAAAATAAGACAACGACAACTCACACATGTGCATAAGCACTTAAGAAACACAATAAAAATAGGAAATTATGTACAAAATGAAATAGAAACTTAGTAACAATTTTTTTTATATATCCCATTAATTGGGATATTTAGCTCCTCTCCATTGAAGGTGAAACCAACATGGTTCCACCACCTACCCCAATCTTGCTTCTAGATCCATCAAAGAAGAGCTACCATAAGCCATTCAAATATTCATTTGACTTCATCAAATTGGGCATGAAAGAGTCCTTATCATGCATATAATATACTCAAATAATATATTCCTCAATAAAATTGTAATGATCATGCACATAGTTTTAATTTCTCCACTCATCTAGGAATAAATCATAAACTCCTTCAAGTGAAGATGATGGGGATTGGTCAATGTGAAACTCTTCTTCATCAATAATAGAATATTTTAACATTTAATACCTTAGGTGAGTATGGTTCTAATTTATCTATATGGATAGGTTCTGACTCAATATTCACTTTAGCACCATATTTTGTTTTAAACACCATGTAAGACCAATTAGCTACCAAGTATCCACCTATCTTGGATGTAAAGTCTCTTGACAAGCAAAGAGAAAAATAGGGAGGTAAATCTGCTACCACCACATCATGAAGAATTTAAAAATTAGGACAATAATTAATAATTATATTCAAACCTTTCGTTACCCCCAAATTTTTGGTTGGTGATCCATCCAATTGCAAAACTCCTTTAGTCATTGGCTCATATTTGATGCCTAGCTTATCTGCTATGCATTTTGGCATAAATAATATGCTTGATCCATTATCAATGATGTAATTATGAAAAAATAAATCACCAATAATCAAATATAGGTATAAAGGAGGAGTCTTCTCATATTTATTTTCCTAACCATCTATAGATTGAGTTCCATTGACCAAAACCAAATTATCACTTCTAGATGGGCTAACTTGTGTACGTAATCCATAAAATTCCTTTTAGAGTATATATCCATAACATAGTAATGATATAAAATACACATAATTATATGTTCATATTAAGCTTAATCATTTGGTACGACAACATTAATGGAAGTATTACTTACCTTGGGGTTCTCTTTATGAACATTTGCACCTTGTGATGTAGCTTGTGGAGGTAGCATTGTAGCAACTATCTTAAAATTTGTAATCCTCTAATTTTCTTATGATTTAGGATATTAATTAGGCCCTCTTCCCATTTTATCTAATTTAGGATTCAAAATAGGTCCTTGATTAGTTCCTTGAACTTCTTCAGTGACCCTTTTCTTTGATCTAGTGTTGGTAGCCACACTAGCATTTTGATTGCTTGTATTCCCCACATAATTAATGGCACAAAACTCACCCTCAAAATGATTCATGAGAGTTAAATTATACTAAACCTATATAATCTCCATCCCAAATTGTGTTGGCATCTCAAAATTTAAAAATTGAGATGTTTGATCACCTTGCGTAGTCATGACTTGATTTTGCATCTCATTGGCATAAGCAACTTGTTCTTGACCTTGTTTAAAAGAAGGGTAGTTGGTCTATTCCTAGACCCATTATTTTGAGTGGGAATAAGGTATTTGGAGTATGAGGGAGACATTATGCTTATAAATTTTATAAGGCTTAGCATGGGTGATTTGGCCTTGTCCCTAATTATTGCCCTAAAAAGGAGGTCTATTTGTTTATCCAAACTAGTTATAGGATTGATAAGGCCTATAGCTTTGGGATTATTGCCTTTTTAGAGAAACTAATTCATTAGTAACACTTTGAAGTCAATATTTTTACTTCATTCATTTCATTGTTAGGGGCAATGGTATATTTTTATTAACCAGGCAAAAGAGCCAATGGAGGAGGCAGATCTTGCATCGGTGGCTATAATTCAAGAAATAAGGGACATGGGAGGCCTAGGAGAAATTTTCACCTAATTGAACAAGACAATTTTCATGCATTTATGGAAATCTCATAGGTAGCATGGAGCATATTTCCACCCATATATTGAATCATCATGACAATGTCAGTATTCAATGCTTTCAAGTAGTACAAAAATGAATAGTTTGGGGTAGGTCTCATAAGGGCTAGGATTCTATCCCATGTCTTTTGGAACCTAGTATTGAAATATTTTAAGAATTCATGAGGTTCCCTCTTTATTATGATCAATTTATTATCTAGATATAAGTGATCACTCTTTTCCCCAAACCTATTAGTCAATAGGGTCCCCAACTCATCCCATGAGCCAATAGAATTTACAAGTAGGGTCGCATACTAGTCCAAAAATTTTCATTTAAAGGTCAAGGCCAACAACCTAATAGCTACATTTTTTTGGGTAATATTATGGATATTACAAAATCTTTCTATATTCTAAATGTGTTCAATGGTAGTAATAGGACCATCCCCACTAAAATATGGGACACTTTTGAGAGTAGCTCCTAGAATTTGATCATATTAGGCAAGATGCAAGCGGAGATGCCCCCTTAAAAGACACAAAAGGTTATATTATAGCCATTTTTTAATGTAACACTATGGATGTTAGGAATGGAATGTATCACAAACTTAGAATATTTTAACACAAAACCTCTTTTTTAAGGATGAGTATTGACAAACTTGGACCTTTTAGTGGAATATGGAGGTAATTTCACAAACTCAAAGAGTACACATTTAGCAACAGACCTTGTGGTCACCATTGTCATGGAAATAAGGATTGATCATCAACCAAAAAATTTGAATTATTCAATGGAGTCACAATGTACTAAATGTAGATGCTTCTTTTTCTACAATAGTGTCAAGACCAGCACCAATCTTGGACAATCTTCTAGGACTTAGAATCCCACCATGCATGCTAAAAACTATTGACACTTGGATTTACACCCTTGAAGAAATGCTCAGATCTCTTCATCCAAGTGGAAAAATAGAATCATCTATCTTGTTATGGGTGACAATTTTGTTGAGATGAATCTCTAGATTAGGGGATAGCTCCCCTTGATGCACCTTTTAGGCTCTCTCTCTAATCTATCAACTATGTATGAAAAAGGAGAAAGAGAACACTAATAAAATAAGCCATGATTCACCAATATATTATGTCCTCTCACTTGATTGAAATCACTACTTAAATACCAATAAAGTTTCCTCACACAAGACTCATAACTCTTTGTGCATTGTCACATCAGGGTTTCATGTGTTAGATTCAAGAAGGCATTCGACATTCAAGAAAGTAACATATAATTCCAAGAAATAATTGTCTTAAACCACTTCTAAAATGTCTATACATTTATGAAATAATACTAAAAAATACCTATAATAATACTCATTTTGCACATTGGTAGGTAATCAAGGATAACAAGTTAGGAAAGATAAACTTTCACTAAACAAGAACAACATGATTTGGACCGATACACAATGATACAGCATGTGAGTGGAAAAAACTTATTTTATTTCTTCAAGAGTTTCCAAGTGCAAATCTAGTCAGAGATTTCCCAGTAATGAGTAGAGGCTTCTCATTGAATCTAAATAATACACACACACACACACACACACACACACACACACACACACACACACATACATATATAGCCTTGAGAAAGAGGTCAAGCAAAGGGAAGTCTAAAAATGATTCAGACATGTGTCAACTTGAGTATAAAAAATTTATGATACATTCTATAAGATGTTTTATTTATGGTTACACTAGTAGAATTAAGATATTCCAAACTAAATTTTTCCACAAATGGATCCATTGGTTGGAGTTTCATTTGGATGCTAGCTATTATTTATTGGCTTGTCAAGCTATGAAACGGTGTAATAACTTGAACTGTCAACCTAATTATTTTTTATTGCTATGTACTAAATACTCAGGATTCATGTCATTTGTCATTTTCACATTTGTCCTTAGGTTCCCAAACTTTTGTTTTTAACTCCAAAAATTATTCCTTGTAGATTGAACGTGATGTTATATGGGTCTTCACCTTGGGTATTTTCTTTGGAGTTCTTATCTTTGGCATTCTTTCAGATAATTTGTCTTTGGTATTCTTTCAAACAATTTTTCCAAAAGAATTCTTTTGGGATCTTCTTCCTTTTCTTTTGGATTTATTTGGTCCTTTATGCCTTTTAGAATTTATGTGGACAAAATGTCTAAAATAATTGGACCTTGGCACCTCTTCACATTTTTTGAAGGAATTCCTCAGAAAATCTTTTCAAAAGAATTCATTCCTTTGGACTTTCAAAAATGGTCCCTCAGATTATTGGAATGTGCCCTTTAGAATTTTTGAAAAGTCCTTTTGGAAAAATGTTTGGTCCACTCATTCTTTCAAAAAGTCCTTTGGATTTATATCATGTGACCCTTGGGCAAAAATTAAATGGATTTTTTTGAATGGAAAATAGCCTTTTGGATTTTTAAACTAAACCTTTTAAAAGAACATACTCTTTGGATGATTGAAAATGATTCTTTGAAAGATTGAAATGGTCCTTCTGAAAAAATGTAAGGTACCCTTCAGAAGAAATGCAAGTGACCACTTGGAAGATTTGAAAGTGTCTTCTCTTGAAAAAGGTCCTTCAGAAAAGTTGTCACCTATCTTTCGTAATTATTATTTCAGATAAAATGTTTGAAATAATTCCTTCAAAAAAGTTGTTAGCTGCCTTTTAGAAAATTTGTAAGTGACCCTTCAAAAGAAATGTAAATTTCCATTTTCCAAAGGAAAAACCCTTAGAAAATTTGAAGGGGTCCCTTGGAAAGGCAAGTGTCCTTAAGAGAAATTATAAATGTCCTTTCCGAAAAATTGTGTGGACAATTTGTTTGAAAGAAATGTACTTAAGGGAAAAAAACTCATATGAAAAGTCCAAAACAATTATTTAAAGGCTTAAACAAGAAACCCAAAAGAATTAAAAAATCAAAGATGAAACCTTCAAAATAATGAACACTTAGTTGAAAACAAAAGATCCAAAGGCTTAAAAAATACCAAAACACACTTCCAAAAAGAATTAAACTTGTGCATTTGCTATGGGTTTTGTATAGGATACTTTTTCTAAATGTAAACTTCTTTACAGGGTCCAAGCAAAGATATAGATAGGTGACTAAATGGATAGGGGTGCTTAATTTTGGCTTGAAAGGCCAAAATTTGGTCAACACTTGGAGGTACCTAGGAGAGTCTAATACAATCTCTAATATCTTAATTGAGTAATTAAATCCATTCTGAACACTTTTGAGAAACATATTCAACATAGGCCTTTATTAGGGTTCTAAGAGGGTTTAAACCAATTTCCACTCTTAATGATTGTTCATAAAGCATATCCCCTCAATCCAAAAACTAAGGACTATAATTTTGATCTAGGATCCTTCCCCATATACCATGAATATCTTAGGTTCCCATTTAAAGGTTTGAAAAGCTAACGAGAATAAGAAAATCCTTCTTAAGTTGAGAACCCTTCATTCCGAGCACTCGAGAGACCTCAAATTAAATTTTCATTCCTTGTCCTTAAAAATATCACATCAAACTATATGAAGAAACCTAAAACCTCTAATAAATTCTTACATGATCTAAAACACCTTGAAATATGATCATGACCCTTCATTAATCCATAATCTTTCTCTTTGTTTTATATACCTTCACCTACAAACCATATTAGGCCTTACAACTACCTTCATGCTTATTTTCATGCACTCAACACATCACTATCATGATCAACATATCACTTTCATTCCATACAACCTATCTCATTCTTAAAAACTCCAATACATCCTTCACATGCCTTGACAACAAATCATGATACCTCATTAGGCCAGACAAGGTCCAAATACAGACTAAGATAGAATGCCTTACCCTCAAACACCCACCTTAAAACAATTTATGAAGGATTATAAACCTAAATAAAAATCCCATAAAATGCCAAAAAACGTATCACTTGCCTAAGCTTGCTCACTTCACCATGATACCTTAACATACCTTCTCACAAGGTCTAGCCTAGGCTTAACAAGACAACTTGATTATGCTCAAACATTCTAACCTCAATCATATCAATCAAGATAACATAATATAATACACCACAATCATATCACTATACCATTATATTTATAATAAAAAAATCTCTCATAACCTTATACAGACCTAAAACCACATGGCCAAGCTTCATATGACTAGACATCTCTCTTCCATGCATGTAAACACTTTTTACATCATCCTTGACATCAACCTTGACTTTCATGAAACCATAATACATTATTTGACTTCAAATTCTCTCTTGAATTCAAATTATTTCTTTCATTCAAATTCTCTCTTGCCTTCAAATTCTCAAGATCACACTCTTCTTAATGCATTTTGACTCATCTCATACTGCCAACTAGGATTAGTCACCTTTGCTCATTAATTTCACTATGCTTCATTCACATGGCTCATCATTCCATGATCTATACCTTCCATTCTCAAAAAAATCATGATAATATCAATATTGATCACTCATTACCTTTGACAACATCATGCTGCCAAATGAGAGCACATTCTAAATAGGTTGCTACCATGCTCAATAGATCTTTGACATCAATGACCATTATGCCTTTACATGATACATCCTTTTGACATCAATGATAATAATATGCCAATAGACTCCCCCTTGTCATTGATGCCAAATACATTGATGGAAAACATACTACATAAATGAATTCACTTAAAAATGGTACTTTTCCCATTTACTCATTCTCTCCCTTTTGACATGAATGATAAAGAATTTTCTACAAATTACTTTATGATCCTTAGACCTTAATTTCAATTAACAACATAGTTGAATGCTAATAAAAATCACCGTAAGCTCATGCTAGTTATTGTAGACAACTTCTAGAACATTTTAACTATACCTCAAGAAACCATACTTCTTATTAATGTCTTGAGACTTCCCAACATAGAGATACAAATCTCCCACTAACTATATACTCTCCTCTTGAATCATAAGATGCAAATCATTATTTGAAACATTTTCAAACAAGCTACTTTTCCCATTCTAAAATTTCTCTCTTTCTGAGCTCTCTACCCCTTTTGGTAACAAGATCATAGAGTCTATGAAGCATAATATAAAGATGCTCTCAATCTTGGACACATACTTCAACCTGAATTCATGTTTTCTATATACCTTGTTTGACATCTACCATTTACTTATCTTCTCTTGAAATAAATTAGTCATCTGATTATCTCTCCTTTTTCCTCATATCTTTTACTCATCATATCAATCATTAGGACTCACAAACCTTTCTCAACCTCCTTCAAGTATCTTGATATAAATACCACTTCTCAACACAAATCAAGATATAAATAAAAAAAATCATACCTTGCAACATAGACAACCTAGAATCCTCTCAAGATGAGTCCTTCTTTGACTATAACCTCATACTTCTACTAATAGAAGAGTGTCTCCATGAATCCTAATAGAGTGACCCCTTTTCATAGGGCTCTAAAACTCCATGAACTCAGGTGATTCATATATCTCCAAACCACTTTCCTCAGCTATCTTGCAATCATGAGATTAATAGTACCTCCTTAGAATCCACTTAGGCTTGACTAAAGCATTTGAATCATCCATCTTGTCATCCTTCTTCTTGTTTTTGACTACTTTGTCAATACATGTAGATAATGAGTGTTCTTGACATTCCTTCACTTCTAATCCTTGCTCTATCTTAGTAAATAATCCATCTTAACTATTGGTTTCAATATGATCAATCTTGACTTTCTTTGGCTTCCATACCAATATTTGACCCTTCTCATTCATTCTAGGATCTTCATATACCTTGTTAAGTCTTGAGGGCCTCCTAACTCCATTAGGATAGAATTTTTCAATGTGTGATATATTGTGAAAACTATATCAAACAACATTTATGTATATACCTCTTGATTGATCACTCCTCCCATGGTCCCATGATAAATCATTCTTTTAGACCATTCTACAATCACTTGATCTATGAAAAAATTTATGACAAATAAAATAATAACCATTGAAATAATTGAGATACCTCATTGCATTGGGATACGTGATTGGTCTCTTCATGTTGGTATTCTTGACTTATTGATGATCACTAGGAGTCTCAAATTTGAGAGTTTATACATAGGTCTTTGAGGTCTAATTTTTATTATAATCTTTTTGGTCTTATTTGAAACAAATACCTATCTTGTCATGTACATACCTTTGAATACTCAAAATATCACTAATAACTTTAGTACTCTTCTCAAATATTTGATGTGTCTTCAACTTGATTGATGCTTGATCTAGTTCTGCCTTTAAGGACTCTATTTTTAATTCATACCTAGTGTATTATTCTTCCTTATCCTTTATTCTGTAAGTGACTATCTCCATTTGAGATTCAACTTGATTAATGATCTCATTATTCTCCTTGCATGTGTTACTTAGTCTCTTCTCAAATAAACCAATATAATCTTCATAGTACTTGACTAATGACTTCAATTTATGATTCTTCTTTTGTACAAGTTTCAACTCTTACAATGCACTTATCAATTATGACACAAAGTTCAGCTTAGCTTTTTCTTCATCTGATTCATCAACCAAAACTCCAAAAATCATACAATCTTCTTCTTGGGAGAAACTTAGTTATTTGTCCATGAAAAGTACTTCATTTATACCCTGATCAACACCTTCATCATCACTTTCAAAATCAATCTTTTCATTCTCATCAGAGGAACTACTATCTTCTTTGGTATAAAATATTTTTTTATTCTTGAAAGACTTATTGCCTTCATAATTTCCTCAACTCTTCTTATTCTTGTTAGATCTATAGGACTTCTTGTTCTAATCATGAGTCTCATCAACTTATTCATCATTTTCAACCTTATGCTTCTGAGGATAATTTATATTAAGACATCCAATCTCATCACATTTGAAACATTTGAAAGGCAACTTACCCTTGTACTTTCCAAATCCAATCTTCAATTTCCTAGCAAACATGGCTATCAATTAATCATCATCAATATATAAACATACCTCATCCTTGACATTTTTAGATTTGGACTTCTTATCATATTTTAATGTTGCTTCCTTCTTGGGATGTCTTCCTTCATTTTTTATCATCTCATAGGCAATTGAGATTCCATAAATCCCATCCATCTGAAGTGTGTCTAGGTCATGTATTTATTTTGATAAAACACCTTTAAATAAAATTTATAATTTAGGGATATCAATATATTTTGTACAACTATAGACTCTTTCACTTCTTCAAGACCTCTGATGACATTGACAACTTCATCAACCCTTAATAGGTAGGATGCAATACTCTCATCTTCCTTCATACTTAGAATTTTAAACTACCTTTTATGGGTCTATAATTTAGCCATATTCACCTTGGTATCTCCTTCATATTTAGTCTTCAACTTTTCCCATTTCACCTTGGTTGACTCATAGTGCATGACCTTCACAAACACTTCCTTTGATAGGCCACATAAAATGGCATTCATTGCCTTAGAATTACTCACTTTACTTCTTGCCTATTGTATCAATTGGTGGTGTAGGAGGTAGAGTGTATCCATCCACAAATTAATTCCATATGTAAAATTTAATATATTCCTATACGACAAAAACCAAATTTAGTGGAGCACTAACTCCACATGGAGCACCAACCCCAACTAGCCAAGCACCCACTTGACTAGGCTTTAACAAGTACCCACCTGTAAGAAGACACTAACCCCTTAAAAGAATAAAAAACAAACTATCCATTTTATTTCTTTGATTAAATTCAAAAAAATATGTTTCTCAACCAACAAATTATGATAACCTCTTCAGCTCTTCACACTCTTATCCCTCTCAAACTGTCTTTTATGCCTTTTTTATCAACTAGTTCTCTTCAAGACTGATTAGGTCATATGACCTTGATATTCATATGTATACACAATATAACATGTTAATTATATATATTATATACTCATTTTATGTTATAAAATACCTCATTACACTAAAAAAAATTTTCTTTCATTTATATACATGTAGCTTGCTCAAATAGTCCTAAAACTACCTTGTATATATACCATTCCTTGTACATATACAACTTAGGCAACCATATACCCTTAACCAATTAGGTTTATCATATTATAGGTATTAATACATATTTTAGACATTAATTAAATTATATTTTATTCCCATTTGGTATATCATGACATAATTAGGCCTCATTTCTCTTTTAGGTCTCATGGAGACCTAATTACATTAGGTCTATATCATAATGCCAAAAATTGATTATATTAAGCCTAGATGGATTTATAAAAAAATTTAAAACCATTAAAAAAATTATTCAATTAAATATTTTTACCTTCTCCATGATTTTTTTATATCTTCATCCTTCGTTCATACCTTGAAACCTTCTTTAGGACAAATTTCTCTATTAGGCCCATGTGCCTCAAAAACTTATCTTGCAAGACAAGATCAAAAATACTTAAGACACTAAAATATGATAAATTAATTATATAAAAATATTATACATGACCTTAGGGTCATCACCAAATTTATTATACAATTTCAATTAAAATATAAGTCTTTAAGAACACCTCTACAACTCACTCACTCAGAATTGTCAGATTACCTCAAAACATAGTCATGGTGACTTAGACTTCCAACACCTATATATACATTTTAAATGAATTTTTATGCATGTATATTATCCTATGAGATACTTATACCATCATAAAATATAAATATCATATTTTCTAATGGAAAATATTAGTCTTTTAGACGAATCTCATGACCTTATGTCTCACTGTCTTATCCAAACCAGAGAAGTCAACTTGTGAACACATTTTCACCATATTCACTAACCTAAAAAACTTATACCAAACATTAAAATGTATTAAAATTCATGAAAAAACATCTATATTCACTTGTTTAAATCATTATATCATTAAAACACATTTCAATTCATCTTATCATTGTTGCTTGGGGTTTTCACTGTTTACACCATTAGGCATGTTAGCGACTAGCTAACTTGGATGACCAGTTTAGCACACTTGAAGAATATAATATATCAATAAAAATTTATGGACATATATTATGATTTTATAACTTATTATTCCATCCTTTTTATTACTTTTACCAATGCAAATTTTGACTTTTACAATAACTTCTTCATAAATAAGTCTATAACTCAACATTTTCTCTCTCCTCTCTATAACCAATACCACTTGGAGGTACCTAGGAGATTCCACTAAAATATTAAATATATTAACTAATAAATTAAATCCATATTGATCATGTTTGATTAACATATTCAACATCAAGTCTTTATTAGAGTTTTAAGAGGGTTTAAACTAGTTTCCACTCTTAACGATCATTTATAAAGTATAACCCCTCAATCCAAAAACTAATACATATAATTTTGATCTAGGGACCTTAAAAATATACCATGAATATATTAGGTTACCAAAAAAAGGTTTAATGGTATAATTAACATATAAAAATCCTTCTTGGGTTGTGAACCCTTCATTCTGAGCACTCGAGAGACCTTCAAACAACTTTTCATGTCTTCTCCTTCAAACTATGACTTAAAACTATATTAAAAAACTTTAAAGAACATACCTCACCTCTAAAAAATCTTAAATTAGCTAAAACACCTTTAAATATTATCATTACCCTTCATTAAGCCACACACTTTCTCTCTTTTCTCTCTATACCTTGACCTACAAACCACATTAGGCCTTAAAACTGACCTTCATGATTCTTTACATACAATCAACACCTCACTATCATGATCAAAATATCAATTTAATGCCATATAACTTATCTCATGATTAAACACTATAATACATCCTTCAAATACCTTAATAATATATTATGATACCTCATTAGGCTAGATAGGGTGCAAGTGCAAACCAAGATAGAATGCCTCACCCTCAAAGACCCAACTTAAAACACTTATGAAGGATTATACACCGAACTCACAAGACCATACAATGCCAAACAATTTCTCACTTTTTTGAGCTCACTCACTTCACCATGCTACCTTCACATACCTTTTCATAAGGTCTAGACTAAGCTTAACAAGACACCTTGACTATGTTCAAACATACTGACCTAAATGATATCACTCAAGCTGGCACAAGATATTACACCACACTCATATCATTGAACCATTCTCTTTTTGATGAAAACATTATCTCATACCCTCATATAAACATAAAACCACATGACCAAGGTTCATATGACTAGACATCTCTCTTCCATGTACTTGAACACTTTTTACATCAACTTTGATCTTAATACAACCATAATACATTAGTTGCCTTCAAATTATATTTTTTCTTCAAATTATTTATTTCCTTCAAATTCTTTCTTTCCTTCAAATTCTCTCTTTCATTCAAATTATCAAGACCACACTCTTCTCAATGCATCTTGACTAATCTCATACTACTAAATAGACTTATTCACCTTTGTTCATTCATTTCACTATGATTCCTTCACATGGTTCACCATTCCATGATATATACCTTCCATGCTCATGACATTCATGACAATATAAATCTTGATCACTCATCACCTTTGACAACATCATGCTACCAACTAAAAACACACTCTCAATAGGTTACTACCATGCTCAATAGATCTTTGACATCAATGACATTATGCCTTTACATGATATACTATTTTGACATCAAGGACAACACTATGCCAACATTCCCATTACATATCATTTATTAAGAGAATAAGTAAGTGAATAAAGTGTTAATCTTGAATATGTTACTAAAAAGGATCAAATTGTAGATATTTTGACCAAACCACTTCCAAAGAAAACATCTAAACATATAATTTATGAATTGGGTATAATTCTTTCCCCTAGCAGTAATTAAGGAAGTCAAGTGCTTAGGGGAAACTAGTCAGGAGGCTTATTATCTCCAAGACTATGTGAGTATGTTGAGAAGGTATGTATGGAGATAGGGGTATCATGTTTTTATGGTGTTTCATAAACTTATTATCCTCTGTATTGAGTGTTTTGGTTACAATATTTGTGTTCTAAGAAGTTACAAACATCTCTTTATCATTTATGCCAAAGGGGGAGAAAGTTTAGAATGAGGGAGAAATAGTTTGTTGAGAGAAGTTTCTAAGAGTGGTTTCATCAATGACAAAGGGGGAGATTGTTGAGTATTTTCATTGATGCCAAAGGTGTATCTTGAGAGGGTTGATGTCAAAGGTGACTAATCTTAGTTGCCAGTATATGATGTAATAAGGTGTAATGAGAGAGCATTATCATGAGAGAGTATTGATGATAAAAAATTATACAATCAACTAATCAACCCTTTTACCTATTGAAAAGGTTAAGTTAGAATCATACCATTATAATTATAAGCTTATAAAGGTTTAATTATTATCTTAAAGATGCAAGGGGTGGGGGGTTTAATGTTTTGGGAAATAAAAAATAAGATATTGAATATAACATATTCCATTAAAATTATAAAAATCCTCTTATCAAATAATGAATCAATTCATGTATGAATGTGTAATCTATCTTATCCTATAGAGATATCCTATGATCAAGACAGTCTCTTGAAATAAAGAAATATGATTTAATAATATAATATATTTCAAAGTAATATCTTTTTTCTACTATAATAACTTCCAAATAACACCAAGATAATAAACCAGGAATACAAAATAATATAGAATTGAGATGAATTAAAGATGAATAGATATTCAATAAAGTAAGCAATCAAACATAAATCAACACACAAGAGACAAACAAAAGTAACTAGCAAACTAAAGATAAAAAATAATTAATAAAAAGTAAAGAACTAAATATAACTAAAATAGAACAAAAAAAAATCTAGATCTAACTAAGTCTAATTCGAAAAATCTAAATCTAACTAAGTCTAACTCTACGAAAATAAATTAAACTAACGTAAGAAACTAAAATTAAAGAAAAATAGAAATAAAGAGTAGGTACAAGAAAATTAAAATTAAAATTAAAACTAAAGGAAATAGAAAATGAAATTAGATTAATTAAAGATTAATCTAAATCAAAATAAACTAAGTGTTGACCAAATTTGACTTTTAGGTCAAATTGAGACACCCATAGGTAAAAAATTTACTTTTAGGTATTTTATGGGTCTAATATATATGTCACAAGGTGTTTTATGGGTTAATTAATGTCACTCAATGTTGTACTAGCCTTGGTCATTAGTTATTTTGGTCCCTTTAGTCATTTTGAGGTTAAAAAAGGGGCATTTATTTGACTTGTACAAAAGTATTTAGAAGTGTGAAAGTTTTAAAAGTTGAATTCACATCCCATGTGTCCTAAGAGGTCTTAATTAACTGAAACCAATTGAAAAGTGGTAGGTTCCTTAGAAAAAGGGAAATTTTCTTGAGGAAAATAAAAATGTTGGCACTTATACAATTCTTTGGGAAATGTGCCCTATGGGAAATAATCATGGAATGTCTCTTTAGCTTCCACAATCTTATTTCCATGTTTTTTTTTCTCTATAAGTGCCATTTTTATCCCAAAATTGTTTTTTTCTCTATAAGTGCCATTTTTATCCCAAAATTGTTTTACTCCTTTTTCAGTCCTCTTGGCAAACATAAGTGACCTTTAGGTTATTGCTCAATATGGACAACTAAGGAGGTTTCAAGTAAAATGCTTTTGGGAGGTTGTATTAAACTTAGATACATTAATTTATATATAAATATTTTGAATAATGGTGACATGTTATTCATGAACCATCTTCATGATGTTAACTATAATTTTTTGCTTATTGTTTCATGCACCCTATAGGTTTTGCCTTGGTTTGAGCAATTCCATATGAACCAGTTGATAATTTTGCATTAGATAATTTTTACCTCATCCTAAAATTATTATCATATTTTTTTCATGTTTCCAATTGATTTGATGATCCAATCACTTTAGGTTTGCAAATTGGTCTCATATGGGATGACAAATAAACTTCCACCATATTATACTTTTTCATGCTTTATTAATGGCTATAAGGTATTTTAATGGTTTAATTTAAATTATTTAAATGTTATATTGATTACCTCCCTTAATTTTTATCTCACTACGTCATGCTTAGAATAACTTGCAGTCCACTACCATATTTAGTCAAACTCTTGCTCATTCCCACTTACAACTATGTTGAATCACATGTGAAGAGCTTATTTAGTATGCTCATTGGGATATATTGGACGTTTAAATAGTTTTTAATGTGTCTAAAATTAATTAAAAAATAGGTCAAATCCTCCAAGGAGTGTGAAAGAGGATTATGACAATCATATTGAACATTTTCATACAGTCAACCATGGACACATACACTTGCAGGTGCTCTTATGGAGAATTACTTGATGAAAGGGATATTTAGAGATAATCATGGTTTTTATTGAGATATTAGTATATTTTTAGGTTTTGAGATGAGTATTCAACTCATAAAGGTTCAAAATAATACAAACTATCAATTTTCACTTAATGCCTATTTTTGCAAATAATCACCTATAGGTAGCCTTAATAAGGGACTAAGAGCTCTTAATGGAAGATATTAACATGTTATAATACTTATTTGGAGTCTTAACAAGTTGTTGAACCATTTCAGACCTATCTAATGTGTTTATTGGAAAATTAAAGTTGAGAACTATCCTCTAAAGACACTGACTACAAATATGGGAACCTAGTCACTAAAGAGTGAAAATAGAACACTTGAGCCTTTTTACCAAGGTCATATAATATGGTTATAAGAGGTTTTAAATAGTATAAATGGTTATGTTTTGTGGTATTGACATAATACAAGAACCATGAAAAATATGTAAGGTAGGAAGTTAATTAAGTGTAGAAGTTTGAGAGCCTGAAGTTGCCAACTTATGCACTAAACTTAGTCAGAGTCATCTACAAGATTCTGATCCAAAAGAGTCCTCACACATAATGTTACAAATATAGATCATGATAACATATTTTAATGGTTATAAATGGCTCAAATTATACCTATGATCTAAAATTTCATTATAATGAGATGATATAGGGTGTTTTACCTTTTGTACACACTTACAAGCCTCTAATTCATACAAGCATGACCCTACAGGTTGGTTGTAGGGTCACCTTGAGGAATAGGCTTGATAACTTTAGAAATAGAATCATTTCCAAGAAAAATAAGTGAGTGTATGTATAATATGGGGTTTAAATATTCAACAAGGGTTTTAAAACATCATAACCAAGTCCAAGGAGAAACCTACACCTACAGGAATCAAAAGGGGTAGGGTTTTCATAGTCAAGACAAAGAAAGCCTATTTGAGTGAATTCCAAGTGTGTATGAAGGGTAAAGGTAAGTTGAAATGATTAAATGAACTTGTAACACTTACATATAAATCTATATAACCTCCATGAACCCTTAGTAGTGCAATACAAACTTATTGATACCTCTTAAGACCTTAACACACACCTACAACCCTATGTATGATTGTGTTAGAAATAAGCATAAAGGAATGGGTCTAGGTGATGGTAAAGCATGAAGATGGAGAAAATAAATTAAAAAATTACCAAATTAATCCAAGGGTTTATAATTATTTTTTGTAATTTTTTTTTTCAATCTTTAATAATTCAACTTTACTACACGCAAAGTCGAGGAGATATGAAATACAATCAAAGCACAAAACTAGTCAACGAGCATGAAGAAGAATGTAGAGCATGAGAAGTAATGAATTGGTTAGAACACATTTTTTAAGGTTTTTCAATAGTTTATATACTCTCATACATTGTAAATCAATCATATAAATAACCTTTCAAAAGCCAAACATAGTCCATTGAAAGAGACCTTGCACACAATATTCAAATACACAGTTTGTTTTGGGTTTTAGGAAAGGTGGAAGTCCAAATGACATAAGAGAGAATTTAAATTTTTTAAATATCACCTATAAAACCTTAATAGGCCCCTAAAATATAATTTTTTGTCTTGGGAAATATGGGAGTGCCCTCTATTTTATCTCAGATAGAGGGCACTCCCTTTGTTCTTGTAACCTACAGTTTTGGAAGATTGAGATGGTCAGGTGAGTTGGGAGATATTTAGACATTTAAATAGGATTTTAAAATTTTATGTACATATATGAAAACATGAAAAACCAATCAGGGAGGATAAAGACCCAAAAATATGGTCTAAGATACCAAAGTTTGCAAGAAGGCCTATCAAACACATTAAGGCCTAGAACCCAAATAGAGAACCATCTTCATTTCTATAGAATCTATATAAACATGTAGAAAACTAAGGTATTTTTGATAATAACCATTTTTTCTCTAAGGTGCAATTTTTAGGTTCTAAAAGGACTCAAATTCTAATGAAAACAACCATTTAGATAGGAATATTTAATATTTCAAAACTATTATAACTCAAGGCATCCATTTTTAAAAACCAACTTAATTCCAAGATGAAAATCTTGATATAAGTGTGAAAATATAGCTCTCATTTCAGCCATCAAAATTGGCATATTGGAAAACTAGTGAGAAGTGTGGAGATCTTCAGATAGTAAAGTGATTTTAAGGTACCCTAAAGATGATTATAAGGAATATTTTGAAAGGTATTTAAAAGTACTCACTAAATCTATCCTATATATTTTCATGAGCTAATAAACATGGTGCCAATTTTCAAGCCAAGTGTGGTTCTAGGGTGCATGGAAGAAGAGTTTTAAGAGACTATAGATGATGATAACTCCTTTCTATTTAATGATTAAAAAATCCAAGCCTACAACCAATCTCATGGAGAGCCATTCATAAAACCATTAAAACTTAATTGGAATCATTCAAGTAACTATTCTTATTTAATGATTATGAGGTGTTTAAATAGTTTCAATCATAATCCAATTTTTCATGAGTTAGAATGAGGAGTTTTATGCCACTTTGTAAGAAGAGTTTGATGACTTGGATGGACACTTGAGATTCCAAAGAACCAAGCCTAAAACCAATTACATCATTTTCATCCCATATAATCTTTCCATGCATAATTAAATAATTTTCTAAGCTTTTTTTGACAAATGTTTTATGACACTTGGACTTTTATGACTTGGATGGACTTGAGCTTCTTGACCTTACATGTTTCATCCCATATCATCTTTCCATGCATAATTAAATAATTTTCTTAGCTTGACAAATGTATTTATGACACTTGGACTTCTATCTTCTTCTCTCTCTCTCTCAAGTTATATAAGAACTAACCATATTGGTAATTGTAATCTATGTTCCACTTGAGTATGATGAAGCCCTACTCATTTGTATACATTTTTATCAATAATACTATTTAATATTACCTATTCCATGATTTTTCTTAGTTTTTGATTTTTCATAAATGATAACTGTTGTTTCCTTAGCATGATTATTTCATTTTATCATCTATTTGTGGTTAAAAAGGTTCTTCTTGTAGGGCATGTAAAGTGTTCTAGGAAATGTCAAAGATTGAGTGAGTATTTTTATTAGTTCCATTTAATGCCTCTTGTCTAACACTCCTAGCTTTACACATTTATTCATGACCTCATAATGTAACATTGGTGTGAGAATATGTAGATTAGAGAAGTGTATGTTTAGTTTGTCCCTTGATTTAAAGTGTAATATACATATGGTTGGAATTCATCAATATATTTGGTGAATCACCTCCCTTAAGATAGTTTTTTGAGTTATCTCTCTCCCTTTTCACCCCGAAGTTTAGTTTTGATTGTAATCCAAAGTGGTATATCAAGGGAGCTAGCCCTATCTAGAGATCCACCTCACTCTTTAAGCTACCCAAAATTCTAGAGGTATTTATATTATACCACTTAGATGAGGAGAGATTTTTCATCTCTTCAAAGGGTAAAAATCCAAGTGACAACACTAAGTTAAAGTCAAATTCAATATAAATTATAATATAGATAAAATATGCAAAGTCTCAATAGAGAGATTCATCTTAATAAAATAGATAAATTTTATTTTAGAAACCATCTTCATTTACAAACTATCTTGAAAGATAACTTTTAAAATCAAAGAGATCAATGAAATGTTGCAAACAGTAAAATTTTCATCATTATTCGGGTTGAATACTTGGATTCTAAAAATAAGACTATAAGGAGCAATCATAAAAAAATGTTAAACTTGATAAATTTTAGATAATATATTATAAATAATAATATAAAAATGGATATACTTATATTGCCTAAGCAATTTACTGAATCATTAGAGAAAGTACCATTTAGTCTATCTATAAAAGTCATGATATCTTACAGAAAATGCATAGAAGAGATAGAGAGATAAATGATTGAATTCACTATGTATGAATATTCAGTACATATATTTTTTCTCATGTTCAAATAAATCCTTGTTCTCCTTTTATGCTTTAAATTTATTTGGAAAATGAAGTTGTAACTAACCTTAGTTACTTGTTTAACTTGAGTAGTTAACTTTTTAAAAGTCAATTAATATAGGTAGTTATTATTTAATGTTTAATTAAGACTTAAAAGTCTTAATACATCAAATTTTTGAATATAGACCTGGTATTTCCTAATGGGTGGGGACCCTTCATTAATTAATAATAAAATAAAATCACATATTTCAATAAATAAATAGATAAATCAAAGTTAATGAAATTCCTATTTATATTAATACCATAATGCATGTTTCTAAAAATCACTTAGGCATATTATATATATTAGGAAATTAAGGTCTATTGTCATAATAAAAATATCAAAATCTAAAAATCAAAGTATCAAATCTAAAATTACTTTAGTTCTATAAACTTAAAGTTTGACTGATAAAATGAAAATTTATCTTGCTGACATCCAATAATCATTAAAATCAAAAAGAATCTCAATTTTAGTTTTTCCTACTCATTCACATACTCATTATATTCCATCTCAACTATTGAAAACCAAACCAACTTAGTTATATACTCACTTGTATTATCATCAACATCTAGTTTAATATTATTCATAACTTTGATCTCAACTGGAGTGTTTGTGTTATTTTAACTATTTGACCATTTGTCTAAAGTGGTTGGATGAATTTTAAGACTGCATTTCTTGTAACCTAAAAGTGGCTCCTTCAAACTTTATTTTTTGCATCCTAAAATAGGATCTATCTAATATTTTGATGGTTCATAAAAAAATAAGGCATGACAAGATTAAAAAATTTCTTAGCATGGGCTATTTCAATGTCTAGTTGAGTGGTTTCATTAACATGGTGTGGCTCATTAACAACTAGATTCTCTCTGGGGTATGTGACTAAATTAGCAATTGATGTGGATGATTTTGCAAGTGGTGAGAGGAAATGCTATGGGATTAATACCTAGCACCAAATCTATGGCCATAAAATCCTATTGGAATTAAAGTGGATTGACATCTTGTCCCTTTAGTAGCATATCTAGGACCAAACCTGCTAGCCCTAAAATCCCCCCCTTAGGAATTATTTATTAGATATTTTTTGATTTACATTATCTAAATTCTAATTTCTTCTCCAACCTCTATTATCATTATCTCTACTTGATTTTAGTTGATCCCATCTTGACATCCTAAATAGTTTGAAATATATTCAAAAAATGATTATTTATGATTGAAAAAAATCAACATGAATATATAAAATATGAAATCAAATAACCATTGTATTTCAATATAGTGGATCTTCAATTACTCACAAAATTTCTCACTTTATCAAATGATTTTCCAATTTTTTCAACTAATTAAATTTTACATTCATATGAAAATGGTTATCTTTATCAAATCATTTCCAACTAAAACCTTAAAATAAAATTATATTATCATAATTTTATTTCCAAAATATTCTATCATATCTCATGATTTTTTGTTCTCACTATATGAATATTATCTAAGAATATAAATTGAACTAATTCAAATAATTGAAAGCAATATTTCTACAAATTCATATTTTTGACAAGTATTTTCTCAACTATAAAACACATATCTTTCCATGTGTTGACAAAGTAACTAAACCATCCAAAACCTTTGATCAAAATAAAACTTTAATAATAACATATCTTTCATTGTTGTTTCATATCCATGAGTTTGGGAACAAAAAGTTGGAAATAACTTTATGTGACTATAAAATCATAAAAAATACATGCGAGCCAAACTATCCATTGAGATATTACCACAATGTTTCCACATATTTTATTCAGAAAGATTTCAAATCTATTAGACTTCAATATTTCATTTTTTATAAAACTCTAAACACATGAAAATTTGGTTTCAAAATACTGAAACACCCAACATTTAAGTATAACAAAAACCCTCAAAACCCAATATTGATGTAAACATTCAGATAACTTTCATTATTTTCAAAGTTCAACATACTATATTTCCATAATCATAATCATGAATAACTTTATCCTTTAAAATATTCATGTATGTGTGAAACTCAAGTTTAGAAATACTAAAATATAAACAAAACCATCACTAGATAGTCATATTTACATGTTCAAACAACCTTCTGAAATAATTTCTTTATGATATGATGAACATAAACCATTCAAACTCTTTAAAATATGCATAAAACAAACACACATAGTTCATCCTTACAAAACCCAAAGTCTTAGCCAAACTTTTTAAACTAAAAATGGTTCATTCAAAGCACCACTGTAATATATATTACTCATAGAAAGCCAAACTAGTATGTGTATTCAAATAAGAAAAACCTCAATATTCTCAAAATACAATGATCAAACCCAAAAAACCAACATGTCTATGTTTCATCAACTACCAAGATAAATGGCTTTATCAAAAACTAAAACCCATTCGCATTAATATCTAATTCACAAAAAGAACATAACAAACACTAACTATAAGTTTATTCAACTTCTCAAAACATACATGCATATCTTAATAGATAGTCAAAAATTATCAAAACATGCAAACCAAAAACTATAATTTTCTCCATGCAACCAAAAAACTATTCAAAACAACTCATTCTTTCTTCAAAATTTTAATCACTTTTTATTGGAATACCTGTATGTGTTTCCCTTTAACTTTTTGCTCATAAATCTCTATCTGTAACTCCAAATTTTAAACCAGTAGAGTGACACTTCTGTAAAAGAGATTCAAAGATTAACCAAACCTAAGAAAATAATATTATTTTTAAGCCAAGTTCCCTAAAATAACTACCATGCTTACATGCACAATCCCCATTGGTTTATTAAATTGAGACTAATACTAAGCATGTTGCCGAGCAACTTAGTGACATCATCAAACTTTGTAACAACCAATATACTTGCTAAAACATTAACCATTTTGTGAGATTCTAAGAATGTACCAATTTCATTAAATGTCTTAAACTACCAAATGATCTTACCAGGATCTTAACACCTCTTTTATGCTTTGTATTAACTCACCCTACCAACTAACATGTCATCAAATCTACCAAATGGACTACCAACTCAACTTGCCAACTGATGAATTTATTCAATATGCCTTTAAATAAAAAAACTTATGTCATAAATCCTTCATATTACCAAATAAACTCAACTACATTACCCTTTGAAGTCATCAATTTATTCTCTTCAAAATTTTACTCCTTGAGATTTAAACTTAAGTCATCAACCTTTGAAATGATTAAGCCTCAAGTTAACATTAGAAACTTTAGACTAGATTTAGTTATATAACATTAGAACTTAAGGTATTTAAAGTAGGACCTTAACATAATGAAGTATTATGTTTTAAAATGTAGAACACCATAGGATACGTAATATCCTTAGAAAACTATTTAAGTTTTAAAAAAATAATATTAAATTCAACTTATACCAAACTCATAATGTCATATTCATCATGACACTCCATATATATATTTGTAAATGAATTTGAATCAACCAAAAACCATTATATCTAGTCAACAATATATTTCCATTTTTATCAAACCATGTTGCATACTGCCATATAAATTGAAATATCAAATTAATGATCACAATCTGATCAAACTATCAATTGAAAATTGACCTAAAACTTGTGATAAATCCATATAAAATACTCAGTTGAAGATCACTATAGATATCTAATTTCATCATGATAATTATATAATGCTTCTAATTTTGATAAACCATATAAAGTGTCACTACTTCAAAATGAAAATATTGTACTATAATTTGATCAATAATAAACTAAAAAATAAAATGACTGATCAAAAATATTTATCAATGATTAATACATATGCCTATTTTATTCATTCATCCATTTATTCTTTTTGAAACCACTTAGAATATAAATATGAATTCATAAACCAATAATCATCAATTTATGTAATTAAAAATATGCATCTAAATATAATACTAATTGATTAAGTCTTGAACACAATTTAAAATTTTATGACTAGGTCATCTCTATGGTAAATAGGAGTATTAGTTTCAAAAAATTGAGGGGGGTGTGAAAAATTGACATAACACTAGCACCCTTGTTAATCAGTTTTAAATAATGAAATTGAGTAGCAATCAAATTACCTATTGATAAAAATATAATATTGAGAGTGTGATCTAAGTAAATCATTTTTCAAATAGGTATGTACAAACCCCTTTAATAATAATTTCAATAAGGGATGAGATGTTCAACTAGTAAGACATGAAGAAAGGGAATGATATAGTAGGGAAGTTTAGGTTGGATGCATAAACTAATATAAATACCTTTAATACAATATCTAAAAATCAAGTATTACTTCAACAACTAGCTACAACTCAACATATATTATTGATGTATAAATAAAACTAAATTTATAAAGAGTAATATCTAAAAATAATTGATACTTACAGTATAATTAAAAAATCTTCACATTCTTCCTTCATAATATGAAACTTCATCCATTTGAAACACTTTATTGATCTTTTCAAAAGTAAAAGTAAACAATAATAGAAAGCAAATAAACAAAACAAAATAATAAACAACAAAAAAGACAATAAATAAAAGAAATAAAAAATAAAATAAAACAAAAAAATAAAGAAATAAATGAATATGAAAAGGAGCTAATCATGAAATAATTTTAAATGATGGCCTTTAATTGAATAATATAACCAATTTACATCAAGATCTTTCAAATTAAAATCATTATTTCTAAGTATAGTTATAACTTGATAAGGACCAAGTCATAATGAGTTAAATTTATGATGTTTACTAAGATCTCCATGACCTTTGTCCCAATATAGAACTAGATTTCCAACTTTAAACTTTTTATTAGAAACTTTTTTTATCAAAAAACTTTCTTAATTTTTATTTAGTCCTTTCTAATTTTTTTTATGCTATTACTTTAGATTCATCAATAGCTATTATATCATGTAATCTTTGTTCAATCAAGTTTGTATCTTCAACATCATATTATAAAGTAATTATAGCTAAATAAATATGAAGTTCTATTGGTAAGGTGGCCTCAAATCCATATGTTAACATGAAAGGTGAATAACCAATCACTACCTTGACAATAGTTCTATCAGCTCATAAAGCTTCAAAAAATTTAAGATGCCAATTCTTTTTATTTTCACAAACTAATTTATTCATAATTGAAATCATATTTTTATTAGTTGATTCATCTTGACCATTGTCTTGAGGGTAATATTTGGATGAATGACTAGATATAATAGAGTATTTTTCCAAAAAAAATTAGAAATTTATTCAAAACAAAATGAGGTCCATTATAAGAAATTATTTCATAAAGAACTCCAAATCTAGAGAAAATATGATTTTCTAAAAATGAGATTACTTCACTTGTTACATAATTTTAAAGTGCTTTATCCTCAGGCCACTTAGTGAAATAATCTAATTTTTTTTAATATGTACCTATGATCAGTAGATGAAGGAGGATGTATATCTAAAATAAAGTCAATATCCTATTTTATAAATGATTTTTCAAGTATAATAGGATTTAAAGGCATTACAGATAAGTTATCTTAACTAACAAATAATTGACATGGCATACAAGAATGAACTAACTTATAAGCATATTGAAATAGAGTAGGTCAATAATAACTTACTCTTAAGATCTTTTAAGCAGTTTTCTTTTTTGCAACATAATGTCCACCACAATTTCCTTTATGACAACCTCTAAAAACTTTTGAGTTCAATCATGCCTAAGTCATCTTAATAGAAATTTATCTCTATTTCAATAAAATAGAAAATTTTTAGTAAATAAAAATTTAAAGCTTTTACATTCAATGAACATCTTTGCTTTTTTTTCTCTCCCATAGACACTCCAGGTTCTTTTGTGAATACAAATAAAAAAATAGGAAGATGGTGAAGCAGGCACTATGGGGACTACTGTGGGGACCCCTAAAAATCCTTGTAGGACTCCTTGGGGTCAAGGTAGTAAGTTCCATTTGTCCACTAAGGCTATAAGGATGGTCTCTCCTCAGGAGTTAGGCAGTTGGGATAATTGCTGGCAAATTGCTCCCAAGGCTAGGCTTATTACTCTGAGAGCACCTCAGATGAAGCCACAGGATGATGAGACCAAGGACTTGGATGTTCAAGAAATATTTTACTGAAGGTAAGAAATTAATTAGAGGCTACCACTGGGATGATGTTGACTTTGCGGAAAAAGATGACAAAGTGGGAAAGATGTTTGTGGAAGAATGATGAAAGTCTAGATTGGGAGCTAAAGTTGCATCCTGAAGGGATGCATTTAGAATTTGGAACATAGCTTTTCTACTGTGTTCCAGAATTTTATTCTCTTGAACATGTCCATATTGCAGGATAACTACTGCTTCTGCTGACAATGCCACTGAGAAATTGGATGACCTCATTAAATCATGTTTAAGTAAGGAGAGATCCTGCCTCCTTATTTTTTATTTTTTCTTGATACTTTTTTTTATTCAATATTAGTCATATTATGGTTTTGTTGTGTCTGTTGGTTCACTGAATTTCATGTCGTAAGGCATTTTTGTGCTAATTGCCTTTGTGGTTTCTATGAGTAAGGGTTTATCCCCTTTTAGCACCTTATATTATCAAAAACATCTTTGATTATCATCGACTAAAAAGACCAAAACATTGATATTTGAAGAAACATTTTCAACTAAATGTTTTTTCAAGTCATTATCTTTAATTATTTTTTAAGTTTTGAATTCAAGATCAAATTATTGAATTCATAATATCCACTTAGCAAGCCTTCCTTGAATGGTTGGTTGTTTCAAAAGATAAGATAAAATATGTATGTTAGATCACATAAATTTTTTATTTTCCATTAATAAATAATGAAATTAATTAAAGAGGAAACCAATGAGAAAACAAAATTTTCAATAAGAGGGTACCTAGTTTTAACATTTTTTAGAACTTGACTCGTATAACCGATTGATTTTTCATCATTATTTTAATTTTTTTGAATGATAAGAGTTCTAATTAATTTTTAGTAGCATTAACATAAAGAATGAATGATTTATTTAAATCAAGTTTATTAAGTACTAGACAACCTATAATAATATCTTTAGCATTATTGAATAATAAATAAGCACCTTCATTCCAAGTGTAGATATTATCTTTCTTAAGTAATAATCATAAAAGATTAGACTTATCAATAAAATATGATATGAATTTCCTAACAAAGTTTATTTTATCAAAGAAAGACTTTAAACTAGATTGATTTTTAGGAGGAGGTGACTCTTTGATAGATTTAATGAATTCAAGATCTATGAAAATGTCATCCTTAGAAATAACATGTCTTAATAATTTACCTTCGGTAACACTAATTTTTTTTCTATGGATACAAAGAAATACCATATTTTTTATATCTTATGAAAACTTCATGAAAATGATTTAAATACTTTTTATATCTTTTTGAATGAATGATGAAGTCATCAAGATAAACCAAAATAATAATGTCAATAACTTCATCAAAAACAACATGCATAGCTCTTTGAAAAGTAGCTCCTACATTCATTAGTCTAAAAGACATTCAGTTACAAGCAAAAGTCCCTCTAAAAGTAGTAAAAGTAGCCTTATGTCTATCTTCAAGATTTACAAAAAATTGATTATACCTTGAAAATCTAACTAATAAAGACATCATTTTTTATCTTACAATTTGTTGTAAAATCTGATCATTACTTAGTAGAATAAAATTATCTTTAACACTAGCTTTATTCAAATCTCTAAAATCAACAAATAATCTAATAGCACTATTTTTATTTCTAATTGGAAATAAATTAACTACCCATTCAGAATATTTTATAGGTAAAATGACACCAAAGTCAATCATTTTATCTATCTCTTTGTTAATGATGTCTTCTAACAAAGTACTAATTCTTCATATTTTTTGTCTCTTAGATTTAATACCAGATTTTATAGGTATATCATGTTTAATAATATCAGTATTATAACCTTTAAAATATTTGTATGATCAAGTAAATACATCAATGTTTTTAAATAACTTAATAAATTTAACCTTCTCACTTGCAGTAACTTGAATTCCTAAATACACATATTTAGGATCATCTTTTGTGCCTAAGTCGATAGGAATAGTTTCACCTATAATTCTTCTAGAAGGCTCTTTTGTACTAAAAATCTTGGGTTAATCATTATATGTAAACATATATTCTAAACTTACTAAACTAGTAGGTAATTTGTTAGTACTTAATTGTAGATAATCTCCACTATTTAATACATAATAATCATGATCAAAATAATTACCTTCAATGAAAGAATCTGTGTGTTCATCACAACTAAAAATAGATCAATTATCATTCAAATCAAGAATTTTAGGTTAAAAAATTTTAACATAAGAGAATTTTGTGGTTGGTTCATTCTCACTTAGAGTTGGATTAGATGTAAAAACAACAATTTTATCATCTCTAATATTATATTCTTTAAGAATATGAGTGATATTGAAAGCCTTAAAATGCTCAAGTAAAGACCAAACTTTTTGAGTATAATGATATAGACATGTTTGATTAGTTTTATAATTTTTTTAAACTTGTCTAACAATTAATTTGGAATCCCCAAAGACTTCTAAATATTTAATATTAAATTCATTAGTTTTTCTCAAACTTAAACATAATACTTCAAATTGTGTGGTGTTATTAGTTTTTTTAAATGATAATTTGTAAGCATAATAAAATATTTTACCAATAGGAAAAATTAAGCAAATTCTAGCACCATTACTTTGTTGAGAACAAGCTCCATCAATATAAAGTGACCATAAAATAGTTTTCTCAAAAAAAAAATTATATTGATTTTCTAGTTCATCTAAATTCAACAACTCATAAGTTATAATTTATGTCTCAATATAAACAATAGTGGAAGAAGTGGATGATTCTATAGGTGTACTAGACCAATCTTTTTTTTCTATAAAAATAATTTCATGACTAACAAGAACCCATGTGATATCTTTTCTAATAAAATCACCAATTGCTTTTGATCAATCCCTTCCTAATAACATAGCATAATTACTAAAATTGTCTAAAACTTGGACATTAGTCATGCATCAAATTCTTTTATTTTGGTTAATTTTAATGACTATGCCTCAAACTTTATCACAAATTTTAGTTTGTCTTGAAGAAAATACAATAATTTTCATATTATTAGTTTCTTAAGAGATGCCTAATTGATCTATAATAAATTTGGGCATTATATTCTTTGAAACACCCATATCTAAGATACAATTGTGGATTACCTTATTAGTAATTTTGATCCAAACATAAAAATTAGTTATATAATCTACATGAGAATCATAATTTTAAGAAAAAATAGTAGATTGTTCATTACTGTCTTCTTCTTATAAGCTTACGTCAGTTTTAGGATTTTTAATAGCTTCATTAATTTTATCAAGTTCTCTTGAAAAACTAGCTACTTGTAATTACAAAAATTTAGTTATGATTGTAGATAAATCATCAATTATTTTATAATTTTTAGCATCAGTTTATCAAATAAATTAGGCTTATAATATTGATATTGACTATTATTATAACCAATTGATAAAGGAATATTTTGAAAAAAATTATTAGTTGAACTACTCAAAAAATTATTTTGAATTTTTTTTACCTTTATCATTAGAAGAAGATCATTATTTTCTATTTTGTTATTTTGAGAAGAGTTATAATATTTATTTCTAGTATTAAAAAGATAATCACCTTCATTTTCTAATGGATCATCAAGAGCTCACATTTATATTTTCTACTAAATCTTTAGATATAATATATTTTCCTGAATAATATTTTTAAACTTCTGAATAACAATACATGAATTGGATCATGATCCAATTCACACACAATATAGTAATATATATAATTTTTTTTAATTTTTTACTTTTAATATTTTGTTACTTTTAGATGAAGAAGGTTTATCATTTATTTGTCTTTCAACAGTGATCAATTTATTTATTAGACTTTGAATGGCTTTTAAATTTTTTACACTATCTAAATTTAGACTTATAGAAGATCTATCTTTAAACCTAATACATTTAATATTCTTTTCATATTCAATGCATAATGTTATAGTTTCATCATATTCAATAATATCTTTATCCTTTAAGTCCATTTTATATTTTAAGGGTAAATCACAGAAAAAATAAAGTCTAGATAATTTATTAGAAATTCTAAGATCACACAAAAAAATTTGGCATAATTTACTAAATATGGTAATGAAATGGTAGATGGTTTCACCTAGATCAAGAAAATAAATTCACAAGATCATTGACTAGATCAAAGTATTCTTTAGCTTTCTCAAAAGATAATTCTAACCATTCTTCAATATTTTTCTATGTGATTATAACTTTAGAAGGTATACTAATAAATGATTGCTAATATTTCACTTCAAGTGTTTGAGTAAAAACTCTTGAATAAATCTCTTCATTTATTATACCAAGAGTAGCACAAACTGACCTAAATGCTTCTAAATAATTTTCCTAAGATTCTCTAGAAGCTCTAGAAAATTCTGATATATTTAATCCTTTAAGAGAAGGTAACTTACCAAGATAATTTATAATATTAAATGGATTTATATAAATCCATATATTTATAGCTATCTATTATTTTACTTCAGCTTCATAATCATCTTTAGTGAGATTATTTTGATCTCTATTATCTTATAAGCCATGAATCAACTCTTGTATCCTATCTTCTATCTGATCTTTTATTGGAAGCTTCAGTAGTCTCCTCTACTTTAATTAGTTGATTTTATTAAACCTAATCAACTTGATTTAATTATAAACTTATATCAATAGGTTCAGATGGCATAACAAAATCATCAAAAGTAAAAGAATAGAAGAGAAATGAGTTATAAGTCTAAGATTAATAGATAAATTTTTAGTTCTATCTTTTTGAATTCATCTATTTGTATTTAAAATGTATTATTGAGTTTTATGAGTAAGATTATACTACCAACCTATCTCAAATTCTATAATTTCTTCTTATTTGTTTATGACTTGAATAACATGATGAAGATTATGAGGATGATTATACCATGCATAACATGTTAAATTAAAAGTAACATCAACTTGATCATTAACAATATCAATTCTAGGTTGGATAATATGAGGCTTTCCTCCAAGTACCATGAGAAAGAAGAAAATAGAAATATAAAAAATAAGATTTATAAAGATGTCTCCAGTGGAGTCTTCAAAAATTTTGATGATGAAAATTATACCATCAACTAATAAACCCTTTTACCTATTGTGAAGGTTTAGTTGGAATCATACCAATCTAATAATAAGGTTTTAAAGGTTTAATTATGATCCTAAAGATATGAAGTTTTTAAAAATATTCTATAAAATAACAAATAAGCTATTAAATATAGCATATTTCGTTATAATTTAAAAAATCTTCTTATCAAATATTGAATCAGTTCAAGTATGAATGTGTAATCTATCTTATCTGATAAATAAAGCCTATGAACAAGATAATCTCTTGAATAAAATAAATGTGATTCAATAATATAATATATTTCAAAGTAATATCATGTTTTTGATGTAATAACTTTTAAATAACACCAAGATAGTAAACTAAAAATACAAAGTACTATATAATTGATATGAATTAAAGATGAACATAACTTCAATAAAGTAAACAATCCAACATAACTCAACACAAAAGAGACACAAACAAAAGTGACTAATAAACTAAAGATAATAAACTAGTTAAGAAAAAGTAAAGAACTAAATCTAATAAAAATAGAACACAATAAAAAAAATCTAGATCTAACAAAGTCAAACTCTAAGAAAATAAAGGAAAATTAGAAAACTAAATGGTATGTAAAATCAAAGTAAAAGTAAAATATATTAAAACTAAAGGGAATAGAAAATTAAATTAAATTAAAAATTAATCTAAATCAAATTAAAATAAGTTAAAGTCAAAGTCAATATAAAGTACAATATAGATAAAACATGTGGGTCTCAATAGAGAGAGTCATCTTAGCATAATAGATCAATTTTATTTGAGAAACCAACATATTTATTTATAAAAAATATTGAGAGACAATGTTTACAATCAAATAGATCAATGAAATGTCATGAATAACAAAATTTTTGTCATTATTTAGGTTTAATACTTAAATTATGCATATAAGACAATAAAGAGAAATCATCAAAAGATGTTAAACTTAATAAACTTTAGATAATATATTATAAATAATAATATAAAATTGGATATACATGTGTTGCCTATGTAATTTACTCAACCATGAGAGAAAGTACTATTTGGACCATTTTCAAAAGTCATGTTATCTTAGAGAAGTTACATAGAAGAGAGAGAGAGATAAATGATTGACTTCATAATGTATTGGTATTCAATGCCTATGTTGTCCTTCCTCTTCAAATAAATTATTAATATCCTTTGATGCTTCAAATTTGGTTTGAAAAAAAGGTTGTAAATAACCTTATTTACTTGTTTAACTTAACTAATTAACTTTTGAAAATTTAATTAATATAGATAGTTATTAGTAGATCAAAAGTATTTAAATATAGACCAGGTATTGTTTAATGGGTGGGGGGCCTTAATCAGTTAATAATAAAATATAATAACATGTTTTAATAAATAAATAGATAAATCAAAGTTAATGAAATTATTTTTTATATTAATACCATAATGTATGTTTCAAAAACATTCTTAGGAATATTATATATATTAGAAAATTAAAGTCTATTGTCATAGTCAAAATATCAAAATCTAAAAGTAAAAGTATCAAATTTAAAATTAATTAAGTCATATCAACGCAAATATCAACTAATATAATAAAAATATATCATGTTGACATGTAATAATCATCAAAATTAGAAATAACTTTCATTATTGGTTTTTCATGCTCATTCACACACTCATTATATTCCATCTCAACTGCTATAAAATAAATCAAATTAGTTCTATATTCATTTATATTATCATCAACCTCCATTTTAATATTCTTCACAACTTTGATCTCAACTGGAGTGTCCATGTCAATCTGACTATTTGATCATTTATCTAAAGTGGTTGGATGAATTTCAAGACTATGTTTCTTATAACATAAAAGTGGCTCTTGCAAACTTAATTTTTTGTATCCTAAAATAGGATCTCTATAAGATGGTGATGGTTCATTAAAAAAATAAGGCAAGACATGATTAAAAAATTTCTTTGCATGGACTATTTTAGTGTCTAGATGAGTGGTTTCATTAACATGGTATCACTCATTAACATGTTGGATTCTCTTTGGGTTAGGTGACTAAACTAATAATTGATGTGGATTATTTTGTAAGTGGTGAGAAGAAATGTTGTAATATTGAGACTTATAACTAAATCTATGGCCAAAAAACACTCTATTACCCCTAGGGTTTGCAAAATTATAGAGCAAATTATTCAATACATTCAATAACTCAAGGTCAGTGGCATCAAAGTGGATTGACATCTCTGATGCCCCTACTAGAATACCTAGGGCCAAACCTCCTAGCCCTAAAATCCCCCTTTGAGAATTGTTTATTAGGTGTTTCTTTATTCACATTATCTAAATTTTGATTTCTTCTCTAACCTCTATTATTATTATTATTATTATCTCTACTTGATCCCAGTTGATCCCAGTCAGACATCCTAAATAATTTGAAATATTTTTAAAAATTTATTATTTATGACTAAAAAAATCAACATGGATATATCAAATATGAAATCAAATAACCATTTTATTTCAATATAAGTGAATTCTCAATTACTCACAAAATTTCTTACTTTATCAAATGATTATCCAACTATTTCAACTAACTATACTGTATATTCATATAAAAACTACTATCTTTGTCAAACCATTTCCAACTAAAACCTTAAAATAAAATTATATTATCATAATTTTATTTCCAAAATATTATGTCATACCTCATGATTTTCTATTCTCACTGTATGAATATTATCTGAGAATATAAACTAAACTAATTCAAATAATTGAAAGCAATATTTCTACAAAATCATATTTTTGACAAGTCTTTTCTCAACTGTAAAACACATATCTTTCTATGTGTTGACAAAGAAATTAAACCATAAAAAAAAATTCATCAAAATAAAAAATTAAATAATAACATATCTTTCACTGTCCTTTCATATCCATGATTTTAGGAACAAAACACAGGAAATAACTTTTTATGACTATAAAATCATAAATAATACATGTGATCCAAACTATCCATTGAGATATTCTCACAACATTTCCACATATTATATTTAGAATATTTTGAATCTAGTATACTTCAATATTTCATCTTTCATAAAACCCTAAACACATGAAACTTTGGCTTCAAAATATTGAAACACCCAACATTTCAATATAACAAAAACCCTCAAAACCTAAAACTAATATACAAATCTAGACACCAACTTTCATTATATTTCAAAGTTCAACATACTATATTTCCATAACATAATCATATAGAACTTTATCCTTAAAAATATTCATGTATGCGTGAAACTTGAGTTTAAAAATACTAGAATATAAATAAAACCATCACTAGACAATCATATTTACATGTTCGAACAACCTTCTAAGATATTTTTTTTATGCCATGATGAACATAAACTATTCAAAATATTCATGAAACAAACACACAGAGTTCATCCTTAAAAAACCCAAAGTCTCAACCAAGCTTTTGAAACTAAAAATGGTTCATTCAAAACACCACTGTAATATATATTACTCATAAAAATCTATACGAGTATGCGTATTCAAACAAGAAAAACCCTAATATTCTCAAAATGCCATGATTGAATCTAAAAAACCAACATGTTTGTATTTCATCAACCACCAAGATAAATGGCTTTATCAAAAACTAAAACCCATTTGCATCAATATCTCATGCACAAAGAGAATATAACAACCACTAATTGTAAGTTCATTCAACTTTCCAAAACATACATGTAGATCTTAATAGATAGTCAAAACTTATTGAAACATGCAAAAAAAATTATATTTTTCTCCATACAACTAGAAAATTATTCAAAATAACTCACCTTTTTTCAAAATTTTAATCACTTTGTTATTGGCATACCTTTTTGCACTTCCCTTTAACTTTCTACTCACAAATATCTATCTACAAATATAAATTTCAAACTGACAGAGTGATGCTTCTACAAAAGAGCTTCAAAGAATAACCAAAACTAGGAAAATAATGCTATTTATAAGCCAAGTCCCCTGAAGTAACTACCATGATTATGTGCATAATCCTTATTGGCTTATTAAATTTATACTAACACTTAGCATTCCACCAACCAACTTAGTGAAATTGTCAAAATTAGTAATAACCAATATACCTACTAAAACATTTATCATTTTGTGACATTTTAGGCATATACCAATTTCATTAAATGCCTTAAACTGCCAAATGATCTTATCAAGATATCAAAACTTCTATCTTGATTTTTATTAACTCATCATGCCAACTAACATGCTATAAATTCTACCAAATGGACTGCTAACTCAATTTGACAACTGGCAAATTTATTTAATATGTGTTTGAATAAAAAAAACTTATGTCATAAATCCTTCATATTACAAAATAAACTAAAGTACATCACCATTAGAAGTCATTAATTTATGATATTCAAAATTTTATGCCTTGATATATAAAATTAAGTCATCAACTTTTGAAATGAATAAGCCTCAAGTAAACATTATAACGTTCAGACTATATTTAGTTATATGACATTCAAACTTAGGATATCTAAAATAGGACCTTAGCATAATTAAGTGTTAGGATTAAAAACATATAACCCCTTAGGAAGCTTAATATCCTTAATAAATAATTTAAATTTCAAAAAATTAATATCAAATTCCACCTATACCAAACTCATAATGTCATATTCATCATGACACTCCATATATATATATATATATATATATATATATATATATATATATATATATATATGAAAATGAATTTGAATTAACCAAAAACCATTACAACCAGTCAAAAATATATTTCCATTTTGATCAAACCATGCCACATAAAACCATTATAAATTTAAATATCAAATTAATTATCACAATTTGATCAAACTATCAACTGAAAATTGATCTGAATCTTGTTATAATAAATCCATATAAAATACTTAGTTAAAGATCAATGTAGATATTTGAATTCATCATATCAATCATATAATACTTCCAATTTTGATAAACCATATAAAGTCTCACTATTTCAAACTAAAATTTTTGTATTGTAATCTAATAAATAATCAACTAAAAAATAAAATGACCAATCACAAATATTCATCAATGATAAATACATATGCATATTTTATTTATTCATTCATTTATGTTTTTTGAAACCAATTAGAATATAAATATGAATTCATAAACCAATCATCATAAATTTATTTAATTAAAAATATGAATCTAAATATACTACTAATTGATTAAGTCCCTGACATAGTTTTAAATTTTATGACTGGGTCACCTCTATGGCAGATAGGAGTATTAGTTTTAGAAAATTGAGGGGGGTGTGAAAAATAGGCATAACAGAATGGTGTTGTGAGAGAAAGATAAAGATATAATTTGAAATAAAATAAGAGAAATTTTTTAGGAAAATATGAGATAATTTTAAGTAAACTAATGTATTATGTTTGCATGAAGGTATAGGTCATTGATGTCAAAGTGCATAGGAAGCCTAGTCATGAGCCTAGTCATGACATGAAGAGGTATGTGCATGAAAATAAATTAAAATATGAATATTAAGGTTATTTATAACTATTTTATAATGTATGTGATGCATTGAATCATTCATGAGAGTTTCAAGGTGAGCCTATAGGTGTAGGACCTTCAGATTAAGCCTACACCTATATCTCTCTTAGACCCTGCCTGACCTAATGAGGTGTAAAGATCATATTTCAAGATAAATATGCATAATTAAGAATTTAAAGAGGTGATATAATTTTTTTAAAGTATTTTCACAAAGTTTGAGGTCATGGTTTGAATAAAATTGCATGAATCAATGTTTTAGGCCTTCTCGAGTTCACAAAATGAGGTCTCAAAATCTGAGAAGCACTTTCAAATATTTTTTGGCACATGTGACCTCTAAATTGGAACTTTAAATATTAAGGATATATTGGGAATGGTCCTATTTAATATCTCTAGGAATTAGTTTTGGATTTAAAGGGTCCAGTCATTTATGATCAAACATTAACAACAAAACCTGTGTTAAACCTCCCTAAAACCCTAATAAGAATTTGATATAAAAGATATTATTTGAATCAACTTATAAAATATTAAAATTCATAGATAATGTATTATTTAGTGTATTCAAAAATTTTATAGGTACATTTGGTTGGTGGTGGTTAGTCAGATGAGAGAGAAAATGCATAGATACATGCTTATTTGTCAAGAAGTTATTATAGCTCTCAAAACTTGTATTGGTCAAGAAAAAATGGAAGGTAGAAGAAGATAGAGCTCATAATACATGACAATTATGGTTTATGGATAGGTTACACCATTAATTTGTGATAAATTATTCATCTAATTAAGCCAATCTTATATAAACCTAATGGCGTAAATAGTGAAAAACCCAGGCAAAGATGGAAAGATAGATGTGTGGGTCTGAGCATGTCATATTGATGCAAAAAATTCAATGAAGAGTTTTTTTTATGAATTTTAAGTAATTTTAATTACTAAAATAATTTTTATAGGTTAATGAATATTTTGAAAAAGTTTCTCATAAGATGACTTATCTGGTTAAAATAGGATTGTTAATCATATGATCAAGAAATTGGTTTGCAAGACCAATATTTGGCATTAGACCGTATGATTTTTATTTATGAGGATTTTATGGATATATCATAGGATAATTTACATGAATTAGGATTCATGGAAATTTTCTACAAAGGTGTTAGATTTCTAAGTCACCATGACTAATTTTTGAGGTAAATTGGCAGTTTTAAGTGATTGAGTTGCAGAGATGTTCTTGAGCCTTTATCTCTTAAGTGAAATTATTCCAAGAATTTGGTGATGATATTTAGGTCATTTATAATATATATACATGTTTATTTTTTTATATTTAAATATATTAAGGGTGTTTAAGCTTCATTTTTTTAAGACAAACTTTTGAGGCACACATACCTAATAAGGATGTTTATCCTAAAAGAGCTTTCAGGGTATGAACAAAAGTATATGTATAACCAAGAATGGATAAGGTTAGTAAATGTATTTTTATAAGTTATTTAATTGTTTTTAGTTGTTTTATAAATCCATCTAGGCCTAAGAAGATCAAGTTTTGGCATTAAGAGGATAGACCTAATGCAATTAGGTCTCCATGAGACCTAAAAGGGGAGTAAGGCCTAATTGAGTTGTTTCAGACCAAAATGGGTCAAAATTTAATTTGAATAGTGTTCATAAAGTGATCTAAGACCTATTATATGGCCAAACTAATAGGTTTAAGGTGTGTAGTCTACTAAGTGGTGTGTGACCATGACACTTGTGTGTGTGTGTGTGTGTGTGTGTGTTTATATATATATATATATATATATATATATATATATATATATATATATATATATATATATATATATATATATATATCATGTACTTGTAAGGAAGCATCAACTCCCTAAGTGATCTAAGACCTATTATATGGCCAAACTAATAGGTTTAAGGTGTGTAGTCTACTAAGTGGTGTGTGACCATGACACTTGTGTGTGTGTGTGTGTGTGTGTGTGTGTGTTTATATATATCTATATCTATATAATAAGTACTTGTAAGGAAGCATCAACTCCCTAAGTGACTTAGCACCAACTCAAACACCTCATGTATTTTAATCACCAAAATTCTATTATAGTGTTATGGTCTCATTTCAAGACCTCCTTATTCTCTACCTATCAATATTTTATTCACTTAAAATACATACTTGTAAATAGGCCTAAATTGCCTATATATATATATATATATATATATATATATATATATATATATATATATATATATATATATATATATAGCACGTCACTTATAAGGAAGCACCAACTCCCTAAGTGACTTAGCACCAACTCAGACACCTCATGTATTACAAGTACATGCTTGATAAACCCTTGTCCAGTATCAATATTTTATTCACTTCAAATACATACTTGGGTACTTGACTTCATTGAGGTTAGTGCTATAATTTGAGTTTGTGATCAAAATAATTTGATATTTTATTTTATATAAATATATTCTATTTTTATGGATCTACAGTGGGTTTTCTTCCCCTTGAGTTTTTCCCACTCATATGTATGTTTTCTTTTGTTATGCTCATGTGAATGGTAGTTATACATTACTAGATATTAATGTTTATATCATAGTTCATGAATGATTGAATATAATTAAAAGAAATTTTTTGGTACACTAATTCAAACCCCCTACACCTTAGTGTTTGTTATTCCAATAATAAATTTAAAATTCAACCATCTTTTTTATTTTGGTGATTAATAATGAACAATCATTTTTGACTTGGCTCCTAAGTGTGCATGCATTTCATTTTTAGCTTAAGTGAATTGTTATTTATGTTATTATTTATGTAAAAAATTATGTGTATGCTCTCCACTTACCCCTTTTATGGATAATGGGTGAAAAAAAATACATAGGTTTATTTGATTGCTTGTCTACACAAAAAATCATTTCAATGTATGCTCTTCTCTTCCCCATCCATAAGGTCCTGAGAATCAAAAATGAAGCATGTTTATATATTTTTTGTTTTCTAACTTCATGGGTGGATTTCATCACTTTTCCATTGGTATTTATGGATTATTTGACCTAGGAAGTGACATTATATCATCATACCAACCTTATTATCTGATGGGATATACAAATTGAGGTTACTCCAATATTATCTTAGTTGATGGATCCTTGGAGCCTGATTACATCAATAGCACTTCACTAAGACCCTTATGGCTGAAGTGGTCACAAAGGAATTATAACTTTTGGTGAATGGACCATAAAATATTTCATCTAATTAAAATATTATTCTAAAGCTTTTATGTACTATAAGGTAGATTGAGACCATATAGAAAAGACAACAAAAAATTAGGATAGAAACCACATATATTTTGACATAATCATTGATGTAGGGGTGTAAAAATATCCACCCATGACTATAACCTTTTAGTAAAAAGCTTTTAGATAGGGGGGCTTAAAAACCCTAACAATAATTTCAAAATTTATTTAATGAACCCTTAAATTTTATCCTCTCAAATGTGAGTATATCAAAAAGAATCAATGTCATATCATAAAACCATGTTAGTTTATAAGTTATGTTTGTGATTACTTGAGTACTTATTTGAAACCAATGTTGTTTTCAAAACCACATTAAAAACATATACACCAAAATCTATAATAAAATCAAATAAAAACACATCCTTTCACATTTACACAATAAGGTGTTACATTACCCAACTATTCCAAACCATCCTTGGTCATTTTGTGGTGTTAAGTGTTCCAAATTGAAACAAAATACTTGTCTCATTTGATATCATTGTGTTAACCATTATATTATTGGTCCCAAAATAGAATTTCCTTATGTTACAATTTAAAATCTAAAGGTCCAATTTTAGGTTCTAAATTTAGGTCCAAAACCATTTGATCTAATTCCAGATTTTAAATAAATCATGTCAAAATCCTACCAAATTCCAAACCATTCTCTAGTTCAAATACCATTTGAGACATGCCTAGGTACACGTGAATTTAGGCCTCTTAAAAGCTTATATTTTACCATATCTTGATCTTGAGATACATTGGGTTTTGTCTATGAGACTTCCATAGAATATTTTTATTGATTTGATACTTATTTAGATTTTGTGTTGTATATGTGATTATAATTTTGACACTATGTTGAATTCACAACTTGCTATTATTTTGTTGATTGATGCCATTTCAATTGATTATAGATTATTTTTGTATCATGTTTACATTATATACAATTTTTATTATGTTATTTATGTAATGCCATGTTTAAATAATATTGGTGCCCATTTTCATGACTAAAGGAATAGGTTTTATGATCTAGGCTCAATGATGAATTTTGTTAGCATTGGTAATATGGAAAATACATTAAGTAGTTGGTTGACACTAGTAGTTGGAATAATGAGAATGTGATATTTATCCATTTGATTTCCCCCTCATTTTTATTATAGTCCTCATTTGATGATTTTTTAGCTTTACCTTATTTAGATGTCTTGAGTTACAAGTCTTATTTTTCTTGTATGCTTGCATTTTACATGTTGGCCTTATTAATATTGGTCAATTATTGCCTTTGTCTCTGGCATGTTGATTGTGTTAATTTATTAAATATGGCCTACTTTTTGAGGATATGCTTAATGTGGGGTTTGATTTCATTTGGATTGTGGTTATGATGTTTAACATTCTTAAATTATGTTATTTGTGAGGTTGTTAAGCCATGATTAATTGATTATTGATTGACACCTTGAGGGATCATGTTAATAGATTTATGTTTTTGAATTGAAAAGGGTTCGTAATTTTTTTTTACTATGTTGGCATGGTGGCCATGATGGTTAGGGGATTTATAGGTTGATTTTTTATTTAACCCCTCAACATTATGATGAATTTTGGTCGATGTGATTAGGTTTTTGGAGGGTGATCATAGTTTTTTTGTTTGCATTATAAAAGATTATTTATCAAATTGGGAATAGGTGTTTGTAAAGTTTTTATACCTATTCAAGCCAATTTTTTTGGGCCAGGATCCTAGGGAAAGAATAATGGTGCAAGAGTGGGAAATGACAATTTTCATTATGCAAGCCATTAATGAAAGAAAGGATAAAATGGGGTCCATGGAAAGGATTTGTTGGTTGTTGATTCTCCTATTAGTGGTTGAGAATAGAAAGGAGAGGCATTCATCATTATATTATCTACATGGATGACCTCAGCTCTAAATAAGTAATGTATTGTGAATATTTGTTTAAATAAATGGATTACACGTTCATTTTATTCTTGGGGTGAAACCATCATAAGACTAAATGTCTATAGGTTCACCATGAAGTCATAAGACTTCATTGCAAACCCACATATAATTCATAATCATGTTGAATAATGTTAAGAACATTTGTGTTGTAAATGAATAATAGGATTTGAGTTATATTTATTGTCTTGTTTCCTTGCTCCTATTTTCTTTGTGTTAGAATTAAATTATGGAATCATTATGAGGTCTTGATAAATGCTCAAATTGGGCATGGTTGTTGAATACTAGGTTTTTTTTATCTCGTTTAGTGTTTGATGTATTTGTAACAATTGGTTATTTTAAGTGAAACCTTGTTAGATCTCAAAGAAAATTTGACATTCTAACTTGGTATTTAAGTGGTTTATTTGGTGGGTTATTTGGTATATTATTGCAATCTTTTCCATGATGTATGATTTCATTTAGGAAATATATGTTGGTTGTGCATGGTTATTTCTTGTGAACGTGATGGTTGTGTTATTTTCACCACTTTTTGGAACTTGTATGGATGTACATGACTATTATTATTCTCAATTAACAAATCCATTATTAACAAGGAATGTGTAAGATGTTGTAGTCTTAATCATTTCTTGATTATTTTGGGGGTATTTAAATTGGTCAAGGTAATTGAGTGGTTGTAGTCAAGTTAGATGATTATTGTCTTTATTTAACTATGAGCTTCTTTCATTTGTAAGTTATTGTTCAAATCTATATACCTATGATCTCTTTGAAGGAGGCATTATAGAATTGATGATTGATTTTATATGCTTAGGTGACAGCTAGTTTTGGATGAAGCAAATCTTTTTGATTGCATGCATACTCTAATGGAATGTTTTATTTTTTTTAGTAATCCCTTTTGTTGAATACATATTTGAGGTTTGATTTTTGATGTTATGCCTTTGGTGTGTGATTGTTGTTTTCATTTGTGATTTGTGGCTCATTTACAAGGCACATTCTTGTGCTCTTTTTCCAAGCCTAGTGGTTGATTTCTACCATTGGTTTCATGGTTGGGGTGGTTAGGGCCACCAATGGTTTAGATCATTAGACTAGGAATGAGGATTTGTTATGCTAGATATTCTCCTCATTTTTTGATGTATTCAATTGGTGGCATGTTTCCATTTTTGGACAAGTATTTTCTTATACTTCAAGTTGTATTTTGGAAGTTATTTATACCTGTGTAGAGCTATATTTAGTCATTCTTACTTATATTATCTAGTTACATGCTTACATTATTAATATATCTGGTTGTGTTTAAGGATTAGTGTTAATTTGGATTGATTAGTGTAGGAGCATTATTATGTTTGATTAATTAGCATGATCAATGCATGAAAGGTAACTAGGTTTTCCACTTTAAAAATAGATGTTATTTCAACACATGCACGCACACACACACACACACACACACACACACACACACACACGCACACACACACACACACACACACACACACACACACACACACACACACACACACACACACACACACACACACACACACACACACACACACACACACACACACACACACACACAACATAATTTTGTGTTGATTAATAATTTAAATATGAAATATGGTATGGTTTCTTACTCATGTTGTAGTTATAGTTGATTTTTAAATTTATCTCTAAGATTAACTCTCAAGTTTTGATTACCTTGAGAAGCATATTAAGATAAGAATAGTGCAAGTAATTCATGTTTCTATTTTTTTACATGGATTATTCAATATAAAATGACAATTGTGTCCAATATATTTATAAATAATTTCCATAAATGATTTTGTGTTAATATTAAGTGTTTTTTACTAAATCAATTCATTATATTTGGATTTACCATTGACTATTAAAACTATAACCTGACTAGATAAAATTTACATCTGTTAGTATTGTGCCTATTACTAATCTTATGGTTCGTAGAGAATGAAATTTGATGATTAGTTAAATGACTTAAAAACCTATAGGGATATATTTATTATATTATTAGTTTGGTTTACATTATTTTTTCTTGTTAAGTACTATGTTAAATCTGTGCTCAAATTATAAAACCATGATATGGTGAGTAGGAAGAATGCAAAATAAGTTTTTATTTGGTTCTTATTTTTCTTTATTAAATATATCCTACTAGGATTATAGTTGGTTTGTGATATTAGAACTTATTATTTGTTGACTATTGGTTGAATGTGATTTTGATTAGAATAAAGTGATTATGTTTCAATGCAGGGTTGTTCAATTGAGTGCATAATTGGTATTTTGTCTAAAAGACTAAGTAAATGATAATAATGGCATTGATATTACAATTTTGGTAAATGAAATAGTATCTCTACTATTATATTTTTATTTTTTAGTTGGTTTATGCAAAATAATATTATATATTATGAATAAACACCATATTTAGGTCTTGTTTTATACATGTATGTTTTGACTACATTATTGGTCAGTGAGGTAACATGATGGAAATATGTAAGTTTTAAGATTTTCCTATTTTGTATGTTATTAAATAACAATATTATTGTTTTAGGTGTATGTTAAAAAGGAATGTCAAATATGCATAAGGTGGATTATTTAATATGTGTGGTAAATCATATAGTAGATATTGGCATAGTTGGTATCAATCTTTCTCAATTTAAAATAAGTCAAGATAATAAAAGGTTGAATTAATGAAGTATATGAGCATTGTTGATGGAACAATTTCCTTAGGTTTTGATTAAATTTAATATTTTCATACGTAATGAGCATGAAATCATTTATAACAACCAAGGGACAAATAGGTAGAAAGTAGAGGTAACACCTCTATTTACTAATCTGTAGGATGGTTAAGAATATTGAATGTGAAATTTGAATATTAATATTTTGTTGACTGTATAAGAGTAGATGTGATGGCCTCTTATGGGGTACTATCTATCTATAATATGAATCATCAATACTCTTGTAACATTTTGAGGTTAAATCAAATGAAAATAATTCTTCTTTGTTGATATGCTAAACCAAGTTAACCATGGTATAGTGATTCCTAAGTTTTAATCATGGTATAATGGTCAAGGGGAGATAATATGGTTGTGTGACTCATGATTGTGTAAATCTTAAAATAATTAAAGTGTTTCAAAAGATTATATTGTATTTCTTTTGGAAATAGCCATGCAATTACTGCTTGCTAATTTTAAATTATTGTAAATCTTGTCTAAACTTAGATTAGTATGATGATTCTTCAGTGGAAATCTTAGAACCTTGTACTCTAATTTATACATTTTTTTTAGTTTCATATTTGTGTAATTAGATGTTTGATTATCTATTTAGTGTTAGATTCTATTATTTTATATTTTATATTATAATGATGACTATGAACTAACTGGGGATATCTCTTATCATATGATTAGTACTACAATCATGAATAAAATATCCATTTCCCCTTAACCTTTAATTGGAATTATTAGGGAGAATGAGATGTCTACTTAGGGTTAAAGACCCTTATATGATCCTATCAAGAAGATAACTAAGTGGTGCAGATTTTTGAGTGTATTAGTGTGGACCTACACACTGATGTACTTTAAACTATATACTTTTAGTGGAAATACTCTCTTACTTATAGACCCATCTAATGATCTTTACCCCTAGTTAATAATATGCAATGACCTAATATGATTATTGGTTACTTGTTCATTAGCATGAAAAATATAAAGAGTGTATTCACATGTCAAAAAATGTGTAGTATTCCCTACATGTAGTTTTATTTGTACTTTGAACATGAATAATTCCAAATATAATAAATTTTTATTCATAATTTCGGGTTATTTCACCTAGTATCAGAGTGAGACTACTAATATAAGGGAACTATAGGAGATGATTTCCTAAATATGTACTCTACCTAAAATGTAGTTATACATCTTATTAAGAAGATGGTTAGAACTAGATTCATTGATGCTAATGTTGAAAATGATCAAGTAAATAATATACTAGTAAGAGGAAGGGGTAGAAGAAGAGGTAGGGGTAGTGGTGCCAAAAATATTAATTAGAATAGGGTTTAACCTTCTCTTAATAATGATGACAAAATTAACGAATCACATAATCTTAATGAAATAAAATATGACCCTACTCATAACTAGGAATAAATACTTAATATGATCTTAACATCATTAAATGTCCTCCAAGGTAATATGGAAAATTAGGAACATAGATTGAATAATCTAAAAGGTGTTCATCATGAATAAGTTCCCTACTTGGAGAATGGTCAAGTAGAGGAGTAGGTGATCGAACAAGTGACTTTGACTTTGGTTGACCCAAACATTAAGGAGCTTAAAAAGATTCCACCAAATGAATAATATAGAGATGCAACTGATGCATGGATTATAAATCTATGAATTCATTTTAATCTACATAGTATTCCATCTAATGTAAATTTTAGGGTGGTAACCTACCATCTGACTAGACTTGATACTTTATGGTGGAATCACCTTTGTTATTTAGATTGATATCAATGTATGACTCTTACCTAAAAAACCTTTGAAAGGTAGTTTTTAAAAAAGTACTTAAGTGTCATTTTCAAGGAGTAGAAAATAACTCGTTTGTAGCTATTAAAATAGAAAAATATGACTATTATATAATATGAAAATAAGTTTCTAAAATTATTATGTCATGTGAAATATATGCATGATGAAGAGACAAAAGTGATTAAATTCAAACTAGAGCTAAAAGAGGTATTAATGCATGATGTCAATATGAAAAACCCAAGAACCTTGGTATCTACCATTAAATCTAATCATAAGGAAGAAGAGAAAGAAAAGGATCAACATAGGGCAAGACAATATTTCAATATGAATAGAAAATAATCTAGAGCCAAATATTTCTCTTATACTTAATTTTTTTAGAAAAATAGATCAAAAACACAAATTTTAGGGAATAAGATAAAATTTCACAAATTTCAAGGTCAAAATAGAATTTTAAAGTCCCAAGGCTCCTCAAAAATGAGTTATTATATCAAGGATTACAATCATAATAATAAAATGGTCTAGCCATAAGGGAAAATATTGTTCCTATAGCTCCCCATAGGACTATTGTATGCTAAGAATGTGGTGATTATATACACACAATATTTTTAAATGTTATCAATTACTGATTCTTTCTCTCTTGTTGGAAACTATTGAGTCTCAATCTCTCTAAGTGCATGCCATAAAGGGTACATTGGGAAAGGGGTGGTAATACCTTTAGTACTTCGCAATATTTTTATTACCTATACCACCACTTAAAACCAACATAAGTCCCTCCTCTATTTTACCTAAGCTTTGACACCTCCCTTACACACTCTTCCACATAATTTACAACCTCAAATATCCCCTACCTAAGCCAAAACTTGTTTTTACCATCCTCTAAACATGTTTGAATGGTTTGAACCTATTCTACAAATTGAGCATATTATAGGATTAAACTAGCCTAATCAACTTAGTTTAAGAGTTAACTGCTCTATTTCCTAAATAACTAGGTCGATTGGGCCAACAATGTCAACTAAAACTTTGGAAGGGTTTAGGTTTAGATCCAACTAAATAAACACATCCTTCATCCCATTTTCATTAAAAATAGATAGAATCATTAATTTTCACATCTTTATCTATTTATCCACCATTCTACTTGAGGAGTCATTGTTTAGGGTTTCATACTTCTTTTAGAGAGAAGAATATTCTCTTGTTGGGAAAATTGTTTTGGATGATAGGAGAAGTCTTTTAGCCTATATCTGACCTATCTTTGTTATGATTAAAAACCAAAACAAACTCTTTTAAATCACCATTAGCCAAGGGAGAGATTGAGGCTCGACAAGTTCATCTTCAAGGTGAATATTCTAAACTCTTGCTCCTCTTTTATAAGTAGATAGAATTACATGTATTGGGTTATGAATGTATTTTTCTCTCCATTAGGATTACCTCTATATTGAATTGAGTAGAGTTATTATTTGCATTTTTATTATCCCCCTTTTGTGTCAAAATATTTGGTGAATAATATATTAGATTTACATTACTTTGTTAAAATCCATAGGACCTAACTAGGATTATTGTGTGGTATTGCTCGACAAGAGGATTTGGAACCCTTTCTAGTGATATTGTATGGTAAGAGGCCCATTAGTTAGTTTTAATAGATCCATATTGGTCATGACCTTGATTGTCCAAATGTACCAACAAGTGGAAGGGTTTGTTTGATTTATCTTCTTCAATCTAGGATTGATTTATAGATCATCTTCACTTCCCCTTGTATACATTCTAGTGAACTTGACATGAACTAACCTTTGTAGTTTTTATTTTACACTTTGATTTATTAAAATTTATAATTTATTTAATTTTTACATCATTGGATCGAATCTATGAGCTAAATCTAACATTTTATGCACATGTTTAACACAAAATCGATCCAATCAACTCTATTTGGCTTTGTGCAGGTCATATTCAACTACAGGTAACTAAATCAATCTGATCAACTCAATTAACTTCTTTTCATATATGTTTTTAGACTCATTCGATCCAGTTGAATCTACTAGTAATTTAAAAATCTTCATTTGGATGGCACTATGTAAAAATAACAATTCAACATCATTAAAATAATTAGGTTCATTATCACTAACTTAGTTATTTATTTCATTCATTTTAGTCATGTTTCCCATATTTTTCAGTCTATAAAATTGTAACCCTACATTAAACTAAGTCGATTAGATCAAACCAGTTTTATAGTTTCTTCTTACCTAAGATACCAAGTTGACTTGTTCAACTATGTTTTTTTGGCCCTTGCTTTAATAGACAAAACCAACCTAGTTAATTTTGTTTTGTATTGTTTACATACTCAGTAGACCCAATCAATCCTATTCTCTTGAAGAAAAATAATTAACTCACATTGCTATCAATTAATTAATCTTTCATTTTGATTCTTGATTTATTAGAGTACCACATAGACACTAAATAGGAAGGTTAAATTTACAAATTTAATTACACTATTTTCTTTTACTCACACACTTTTAAACCACAAAATATCAAAAATTATTAAACAATTCTACCCAACTATACCTACATAGATTTCATCACCAAGGAGAAAGCCGACTCAATTTTCTAGTTGAGTATAAATACATGGTTGATTTTATATATTGGAAAAGCACATAACACACTTATCACTGTAAGATTGTGAATTTAGGGGGTAGGCCCCAATACCAAGCCATGTCATCACTAATACAGATCCCTTTCAGCCTTAACAACTTCAAACCATCTTTAGCTTACCTTTATAGTTGTTTTCTAAAGCCAAATTACCTATCACATTTATTTATAAAATTATAAATTTAAAAAAATCAAGAATGACCACATAGATTAACATTTTTATTTTCATCATTGTTACTTTCTCTTTGTCAAGTATATGATGTATTACAAAACTTGTATTGGCCAGTGTTGGTACAAGTTTTGTGTTGTGTACTATAACTAAATTGACTTAGTGCATTTAATTCAATTTCTCTGATAATTAAAACTAGATCATCCAAATTCATATCTATCAAAACCTATCTTTACCCTTATCATATAATCAACCCATTCAAATGTGTATCCTATAATTTTTTTCCATAGATTACATTTGTTTTGTTTGACCCAATCTTTCACAAGATAGTTTTTTTACGCTTTTAAAAGACATAATTATCCTAGTTGACATATTCTATTACAGACTACCTATTTTGTTTACCTTCAACACATAGTAAACCTATCTAATTATGTGTCTTATATACTTTTTCTATTTACCCATATATAGAACATAGTTTACCTAATTGGTTATGTCTCTTGCATCTTATCCTACTTATTATCTTACATAATAATGTCAACTAGTTCGACCAAGTATCATACCAATTTTTCCTCAATTATAATAAGTGTTTAACTTCCCTCCCTCATCACATTTTCTTTATGATAATACATAATTGAAATTAAAAAACATCATGAATTTAATCTATCCCACTAGGTTTCTTAAAACACATTTTGTAGAACCTAACATGGATCAAAGTAATGGCCATGTTACCACATAAACTACAAGTTGTGGGACTCCTTATTCTTCCACTACCCTTAACCCTTTATTTTTTCTAAAATATTAATGTGAAATTTATTACATGTCTAAAATGATCCTTTTTATTAATGAAAATACTCAACATAGAGATAAGGATCATACAATCATCTATAATATCATGATGGGACCTCATATAGTAGAACCCCATTCACCTTCACCTAGATTTTCCTAAGGATTTGGGGCAAGCCATTTATTTTATTATACACATTTCCCCTATATAATGTCTCCTTATCACATCATTACATCATACTCTATGTATTCTTCTACCTCCATGTCAAGTATTTCTACAAATATGGAAAGTTCAACCTTTAGTGTGTCTCTTCAAAATACCCACACTCATACCCACACTACTGGTGCATCTCACACTACCAATGCTTCTTATGCTACTAGTGCATCTCATGCTACTACTATTTCTTATGATACTAGTGAATATATTGGTACTAATGCTTCCTATTCCACTAGTGTGGTTCATGCCACTACTTCATCTCACTCATAGTGAATCTTAATTTATTAAAACCTCATAATCACTAACACAACAAATATTGCTTTTACTAGCTAAAATAGTGCTCAAACCAATCAAATTTTATTAAAAACTCTTACCCAAATTCATACATTTAAAACTAATGATGAAAATGCAAAATCACCTAATACATCTCCAAAACCAACCCCACCATGCTCAATAGGGAGCACAAAATCCTAATGCCCCTACCCTCCTAAGGTATTCACATGGTAACCTCATACTATAACCCCCACTTATCAACAAAACTATCAAAAATTTATAAAATAAACCTCTAGTGCCTCAAATTACCAATATTGACATAATAGGTATCAATCCCACCATCACTTATAATGGATCTACATATCCTACCCTATATTTAAAAACATTTGGAAACCTTTACAAATATTGTGTTAAGATTAATACTTTCACTACCACTAAACTCTTAGCTAAAATTCTTTTCAAAGATGATTTAGATTGATATAATCAAGTAAAAACCCACTCTATTACTAGCATAGAAGACTTGGTCATTTCATTGGTCTAAGAATTCCAAACTATTGGTCTTCCCAAAAATAGCTTAGCCCATTTCATTAATTGTAAACAACTATAAATTGAAATGCCACAAGTTTTAATCAAACAATGTAAAGCTTTGTCTAACAAATTTGAACATAATATGGTAGAGGATAACCTCTTACACCTATTTACTAATGGTCTTCACCCTAAATTATAATACCACATTATTATTCTCTCCCCAAAAAAATTGTGAGAGGCTCTTGACCAATCCAAACACCAATATTTTATCATACATCAATTTGAACCTCCCAAACCTACAATAGGAATTTGCATTCTTGTTAAGGATAAAAACCACCATGCAACTAATTATGGTGTTACAAACACTTATGACACCATACACACCATCCAATCCATTTATCCAAACAATAACATTGAGCATGTCCCCCCAACTAATAACAATTATAATCATAATCTCATATTTTCTCAACATAATCATACCCATATTCAAAAACCTCTATCATTATCATAAATTAAAAAATGTCTTCCAAGACCTTTACCATGAGATATTGACCCCACTCATCCCATTAAAAACATGGTATGATATAAATAAATTTTGTTGGTTTCATGAAAGTTGGGGCTATTCTCATGAAACTTGTAGATAATTAAGAAATCTAGCTATGAACTTTCTCCTTGGTCCTAACTTTGACCACGAATCCCTCATATGCAAATGTCAACAAGCTTATGACATAGAAATTAAAGATAATTAAGAACAAATTAAAAATTAAATTAAATCAAGCTAATGCTCATTTAGCCATATATAAATATCCCTTTCTTAATCCCAAACAACATTGATCAACCTACCCCTACAACTAATAACATTGAATATATCATAGACCTTAACACCAATGATGAAAATGTGGTTAACATGACTAACATGAGGAGAGTAGTTTCTTATATTTATTCAAACCCAACACCTAACCATCACACCTCTTTAACATCTCACATTATTCAAGACACTTGCCCATCCCATCTCATAGAATTGGGGCATGAGGAACCAACACACATACAATCATCACCTCCAACAACACAAATTGACCATACCTCTCATACTATTAATATAACTTATAATATTTCCCCAACTTTCATAACTTAAGAAAACATTCCTATTCTACTCAACCACTAAATAAAACAAAAAATCACATCACCTAAGATCAATCAGCCTAATTTAAACCAACCTAAACCAAAATACCTTATCAACATAATTTTAATTACACATCCAATCCCAATTAAATAGATTTATTAAAATATGCACATTTATCCAATACCTCTCATGGGTTAATGAATGGGATCCCATAGTGGATTCTCATCTAAAATTGCCTTCTTAGAGTTTATGAAAACTTCTCCCCACCATCATAATTATCCAATAGTTATTAAAAATAAACCCCTCATTCTCCGCCCATAGGGAAAGAATCTACCTTATCAAGATTTGAATATCATTATTAAATAATGTGAAGAGATCCATCCATGTTGATGAAACAATAAAACTTCTTTCTCACTTAAGTTTCCTATCTCTTATATAATTATCAATGAGATATTACTTCACAATAGACCATCCTTTATTCATTAGCATAAAATAGGTGATATCCAAGTTATGTGTAAAATTGATGAAGTTTTAAGCACTTATGTTTCTTCCCTGGACTTTATTAAAATACCTCTAAATGTAACCTTAAATTCACATGTAACACATGTCAAGGTTAAGATAGAAGATAAATGCATCCTTTAGGTTGTCTTTCTCTTCCCATCACTATTCATGTTAAATTCATGATATTTAACTTTACATTTTCCTACAACATCATACTTGATTGACCTTAGACACATCACCTAAGAGTAGTGTAGAGTAAATTTTTACTCTTTGCATTTCAATTCTCAATCACACACTGTAGTTTTGTTCCTGCATACCTTGGTCATGGTGGAAAAAGTTTTGAAATAGAGCATGGGTTTGTTTATTTTGATTCATTTTCCACCTAAGCATTGAAGGGTAGTGAAAGTTGCCAAGTGTTGCTTTCTGAGTTACCGAATAGGCTAAGTGGAGTCGTCTGAGGCACCTTTCCTAACTTTCAAGAGAGCCATAGAACATGCCACATATCTAATAGCAACTCATCAGAATGCACCAAGTATCCATGTCTCATATCAGCACCTATGTTTCATTCTACTTCTCGATGAAGGTTTTCAACAAGCTAGGTAGTAGGAAGAAGCGGAAAGCACCAGGTGGCAGTTGCAGAAGGCCTTAGACTACTCTTCAAAAGAAAGTGGAAGTCACCACATGTTAGCATCTGAGAGATAGTCCTTGGGTTCAATGCCTTAGTTTAATGTTTTTGGTTTAATACCTCGGTTGACATGTGAATGGTGTGCAGTGTTGAATCATTAAAGTGATGAACCCTTGAACCAATTTTAGTTCAATGGGCGGTTCAAGGGAGTGTCCAAAAATCAAAGGGGTCAAGCACCCTTTTGTAGTAGGGCATTTGTTTCATTTTGTATAAATGCCAAAGAGTAGCAGAGGTTACCAAGTGTCACTTTCTAAGCCCCTTTCTACTCCATTCTTAAAAGAAACAGAGGATGCCACATACCCCTAGTAAAAAGAAGCGGAAGATGCCACGTATCTTCCCAAGAAAGTGAAGGCTGCCACATGTCAACTTCTAAGAGATTATCTTCAAGCTTCATTGCCAAATAAAAATTGTGGTAGGTCCTGGGTGTTATTTCAAAGGTCTGCAGAAGCTACTAAGTGTCACCATCTGCAGGAGCCTAATATGTGCCCTGAATAATTATACAACATAGATAAAGAGAAGCAGAGAGAGTCGCGTGTCTTTGATAAATTAGGTAGAAAGCATCAAGTGTCGTTCTCTAGTGCCTTCTAAGTGACAAGAAGAATTTCAATAAATTGACTAAGTGTCCTCTTCTATTTTAACAAAATAGAGTGTTTTGTGTATCTGTTGCCGCAATGCGAGATGGAGGGAAACTCGGAGGGAGTTATTTTTGGTAGATGGAGTAGTTTATTGGGTAGATTTTTGGGGCCTGCAAACATTAAAAGGGCCATCTGTTGGTCTCTTATAAGCGGAGGAGAATAGACAGTTGCACGGCTAAGTAGGTGATGGAATAAGGAAATTCAGGCATGAGAAGAGGCACTAGATGTGAATCAACATGCCACAGTCAGAACAACCACCCCACTCTAGTATGGCCCTTCTTGATAAGACCAGGATACATCCAAGGCATTAAAAACACTATTTATTTATCCCCTGTGAGTTAAAGGTGGAGTAGAATTATGTGGGAAAGGGGATGATGGAAGGAGACATCTGAGGCTATAAAAGAAGGGGATCCATTATCAAGAAGAAGGGGGGGACTTTTATAAAGTTTAGAGTTTATATAGTTTATGACTAAGAAATATCATTTGCTTTTGTCTCATTTTCTTGAGTTGTAAAGTTGATGTAATTGTGCATGTTTCTATGCCTTTTATGTAGCTGAATGAATTAAGAAGATTGAACTTTATGCCTTTGTTGATATTATCTGTGTCATTTGCAAAAGTAGTCTATACTGTAGATTTTATAGAGTTGTGATTAGGAATGTCATTTTCTTTTGTCTCATTTTCTTGAATTGGAAGTTCTACATGATTGTACGTGTTGCTGCATCTCTTATGTGATTGGAAGATTCTTATAAGAAGATTGAACCCTATGCCTTTGTTGACATTTTATATATCTCAGAAAAATAAGTTCCTATTGTGAGCCTCTATTTCTATTATTTCAATCTTTTACATTGATCATGCACTTGTCTACTCTTAAATTTAATTAAACCCTACATATAGTCTCATTGTGCTCAAGTTAGGATCATAATTACACTCAGGCACATCGCCATAGCTAGGTTTCATTTCCTACATTTGTGTTTCTATTTAATTCCTATCCATTTTCCCCCAAACACTTGATATAAAAGAAGAGACCATTTCTCTAAAATTTGGAAGTTTTTTCAAGCCGCGATATCCCACAGCTTGAAACTTCCCATTGTTGTTGATTAGAATCAAGCGCAAATTTTAACCATCAACAAGTAGTTAATTCAACGGCTTTCCAATGTGTCAAATTTCATTACAATGGTGCTATATAAAAGATTCAAGGGGAAATAAATCCTTGGAACTTTTAACTATTCCAAGAGTGAGGTGTATTTAAAATACCCACCCTTGAACCCTTATCCAACATTCTATTTTGAGTATCCCAACACTTTAATTATCATATCAAACTCTACTAGAGGTTATAATGGTCATCCATAATTAAGTAAAAATATTCCTGCTAACCTCTTAGACTCCAATGATGATCAACTAGATGAGATAAGATTAAATATCACAACTTTTTATCTCTCCCCTAATATCATCACTCAACTTCCTCCTTCTCTTCAATCTTGATCCCATCAAAAACCTTTTGATAAAATACCGATCAATTTTATTTAAAAATAAATATTCCATTCACCATGCTTCCTCAAGTGATAAAATAATTCACATATGTACTATTAACTTACACACACCTGATTATGATGATGGTTATTCTCTAGATTACCCACTTTTATCTAGATTCATCCAAGATAAAATGTTGAGGTTCTTAGATATCATTATTATTTATTTCAGTACTTTAGTTATCTTTTTATCGCTCCTTATCTTATAGTACTTGATGTTAGTTTTTATGTTATTGTTCACAAGTTAGAGATGGAGCCCATACATGTTATGCTTCTAGTCATAATAAAACCTCTCATGAGTATGGTTATTGATCATGTCATGATAGGACCCTACCATTTTTCTAGATATAATTATCCTTCTAGTTTTCTTCCTCCACATATGTTAGCCACTCTCTTTAGACCCATTACACATCTATCCATACATATAGATGAACCTAGTCAAGTTTTTGGTCTAGCTTCTCCTTTCCTTGGTGATGGTATCTTACCATTACATAATATTTATCCTTTACCCACACAATGGGAATATGATCCCTATTATGATATTCATAGAGTTGATGGTCATTAGATAAAGGATTGTCATCTACATCAGAAATAATAGGCTTCTTCCTCTACCACATCATCTAGAATAAATCCATAGTCTACAAATAAATGTATTTGTTGCTTCCATGGAAAAAATAACCATTCCTCTACTCACTATCAAAACCTTAGACATTACATTGATACATTGCATCCAGTCATTAAACATCCCAAATAAAATACTATCCCACCTCCTAAGCTACTTCTAGAGTACATCTCTAAATATGGGGAAGTTTATTACCTTTGGCATCAGTGTACTACCCATAATACTAACAAATGTTAAGTATTTTAGTAACATCTTTGAGGTTTACCATAGTCCACACTAGCACTGATTATTCTCATGTTATAGGTCATCCATGGACAAAGGCTCCTCCTTATCTACTAGTTACACCTCCACATAGATCCATAGATACCAGTCATATTGAAATAAATATTCCTTGCATTGAGTATCCCACATCAGAGGTACATCATGAGTATCACTCTTATTTTACTACACCTACTTTTTTGATAGAGATGATACGAAAGGAAGTCTTTTCATTAATTTATGTGAAGTTCGATGAAACTTCTACTCATGTCAAAATTTAGTTATATATGGATGTGTTAGATGTCATGGATGGAATTTTTTGTCATATATATCAGTATTTATGAACACAACATAGTGTTCTCTCACATTATTTATCATCTTATTACATGATTTGGATCAGATTTATGATTCATTTATATATCTTATATTTTTGACTATTTGTCAAATGTGATTTCACTTAACTCTTTTACATGAACCATTATATTATGCTTTGTGTTTTACATGGTTTCATTTTATTTAGCTTTTTCTTATGACTTATTCTTATCTTTCATTATTTCAAACTTATGATTATGATTTCAAATTTTTCACATGGATTCTTTATTTTATCTTTGATGATTACTTTGTACTTTCAAACTCAAATAAAGATGATTATTTTGTACTTTCAAAATCAAATAAAGATAATTATTATTATGAAAAGGATATAAAACCCTCATTCCCTTAGTATTTTATCTTTACCATATGATCATCTAACAAATATTACTTATCATTGTAATACTTATATACATTGATCTATTCAATCTCCATTTTTCCCTTATTCATTTTTTACATACTAAGCATACTTATGGTTGAAAATTGAGATTACATACCGGTTCATAAATAAGCCTAAGTTATTTAGTTTTCCATATATTTGGTTACTTATTATCCTATAACTAAAGTCTAAAGCTCATTCATATATATATATCACTTTTATCACTCAATTGGTTATTCCAAATATGTATGGAGGATGACTCAAAAAATCCATAAAAAAATTAAAAATCCAAATCATTTAAAGAAAAGGTAATGATCCAAAAGTAAAATATAAAATATAAAAGTATAAGCACACCAAAAGACATTATTTCTATCACATCTCCTATTTCTAATTGAATCTTAAACTCTACATTTGGCCTCATGATAGAGTCAAGGTTCATTGAGGTGTAGTAGTATATTAGATTTGGATATGAGAATTAAAAAACAAAATCTATAGTGCTACCTAATTTCTCACATAAGTACCCAATGTTCATAGTAGACTGATAGCTCTACAAGGGGTTATGAGGAATAGGGAACATATTATAATAAGGTAGGTCCATTTTACTTTCCTTATCTATATAACCTTAATGATTTCATCTTAGTATTTTACCTATTTTCCTATACAACTTTATGCTTATCATGAGAAGGTGTCCTTTGTATTTTGATGGTCACCAAACTCTTATTGTATTTTACTCTTACCTAGTATGCCTCATTTTACTTATTTTTTATTATAAATTCCTATGTATTTATTTTTAATTTCTATTATTTCATTATAACAATCCCAATATTTCCCTTTGAAGAATTTTATTTTGTTAATTGATCATGCCCCTAGGGTTTCCCTTTGTGGGTTGCACTGTAAGACCTTGGATATGATTACACATTCCTCACAAATTATTTTCTTATTTTTTCCCTTATTACCATCCACCTCATTGGTGTTCTCCTTGTGAGTTATAATATAATACTTTAGATAGGACCAGGCATTCCTCATAAATTAATGCATTAAATCCCATTAATTTATTCCAACATTTGTATCCATCTCATTGTGTCCCCTTTGTGAGTTGTAGTAGAAGACCTTGGATAGGACTAGGCATTCCTCATAAAATATTCCAATAAAATTTCATACTATGACCATGTCACAATAGTATTACATGCTTCAAATTTGAGATAATTTGTGTTACATTATGATTTACACATCATTTACATACTTCCCATCTTAATTTAGTATGTCTCATGTTTACTTCATAAATATTTCACTTTATCTTCTTATTTTTTGATTGTGTGTATTTTTAAAACCATTTTATTAAATTTATCATACTTCCCATCTTGATATAGTATGATTAATTTTATTTTTACTTACATTTTGTTTTTTCTTTCATACTTCCCATCTTGATTTAGTATCATTGATTAACTTTATTGTTAATTTGTTTTCATACCATTGTTTATCAAATGATTTTTACTTTATTACAAAATTTTCATACTTATCATATTGATTTAGTACAAATTATATTTGTTTTAATTTTTTGGAATTTTAATTATACATGGTTTGAAGCATTTTTTACCTTTTACTTTACCATTTTGGTTTACTATAATTGTTCATCTTTTATTTTTATGCATTTCCCATCATGATAAAGTGTGTATTACATTTTATTATTGTTTATATATTTTTAAAAATCATATGATTTTATTTTTAACCATGCAGGTATGTCACATAAAGTTAGAAAATAAAACAAAACTTACATAACACATTTCCCATAGAATATACAACAAAATCAAAATACATGTGCTATAAAGGAAATACACCCATACATCCATGAATAAAATTAGTACAACTCATAGATCAAATAATGTCCATATCCATATATTTAACATGAGTTTGATATAACATAAGATAAATACAAAATACAATAGCTAAAGCTATAAGGTTTTGATCCATCATGTTTATCAGGTGATCAAGCCACACTAACTATAGATGTTTGTGACTGACCCTTATAAATATTATGCTTAAATGCGGTAGTCTAAGATCTTAACCCCTCATCCTATCATTATAAATTGGCCACCTAGGCCTACACACATCCAAGCTATATAATTGTATCCATATGGGCAGCTTACCTCTATGGAAATGCCTTCCATACACATGCCTCTTCATCTCCAACCTAGGCATGTAGTTGTAGGCCATCTCCATATGTCTCTATCCACCTAACTACCTCTCCCACCAATAAAAACTAACTATAATATGTGGGGTAGATGGTACTTACACAGAAAAAATTAAAAATTAATTAATTTTCACCCTATTTATATTTACTATTGAAAATTATTTACCTACCAATGATTTACCACCAAATTCTATTTTTTACCCATAACTTTATTTCTACTAGATGTTTTTTTGAATTAGAAGATGTTCTGAAATCCTAATGTCATAGATAATTTTTATACATATTACACATTTATTTTTCAAAAAAAATGGTTTTCACTTATTTTACAGGTTTGCCTAATGTTCCCTATATTGGAAAACTTTACAATTCTCTAACTTCATTTGTAATCTACAACACTAAGGTAAGTAAATGTATGTATTTTTCAATTTTTACCTTTCATTTATCTTATTCAATTCTTACTATAATATACTTAGTTCAATTTGTGTTTTGTTGTGTTCTTGTTAGAACATTTAATTCTAAGGGGGATTAATTGACCCTTAGCATTGGTATTACTTAAATAAATAATTTATAAATAATTGACCCTTAGCCTTGGTAGCTTATAAATAATTTCCAAAAGTACCTAACATAAGAAACATACATATAACTTCACAATGGTACCCCTATGTAATTCTAGGATCTTAGATCTCCCTGTACAGGTCTTAGATTTGCTTGAAAACTTGGCAACTCTCCTATTTTTGGTGGATAAACATAATTGGACCCTCAATATAGAATCTTTGATGAATAATTGAGTATTTTGAATTGTCAAGGTAGAAGAATGGCACTCTTATCGTATACAGGCACTCAAAAAACTTGAAATTTGTTTCAACCTTCTAATTTTTTTTTGATGATGAAGGAATTTATAAAATCAAATTTTAACAAGAATCATTTGTTTCTAGTTTTCCTAGGCTAGTTATGGTGCCTCTATGATAATGGTGCCAAAGGTAGGTTTCAATATAATTTTTTGTTGCTTTGGATCTTGATGGAGGTTTGAGAAGACCCAATGTTAAGATACAGGGCTTCACAGAGCAAAGGATGACCTAAAAAAAAAAAATATGTCTCCAAAGCCATAAAAAATATCATACCAAGATGAGATAAATAAAAAGTTTTTGGACAAAGCTTTGCATATGGACAAATATTCCAATAAAAAACTCTTGTCAATCACCCAATAATCTCATGGCTAAGTGATATTCAATGATTTAGAAATAATAATAACCCCAATATAAATTTTTTTCCTTCTCACTCCTTCATAGAATAGCCTTCACAAAACTCATGTGTTGAATATGATAGAATAATTTCATATTTGAATAATTTTAGAATAGAGGTAAAACCTTATTTATAGTAAAATACCAAGGGAGGTGATGATTGTAAAAATAATGGATCCATTAATCTTGATAAAAAAATTTGATTAAAATTTAGTAATAATTAAATAATTATAACTCTATTATTTGTTATCATGAGATTTCTACCTTGTGGTAATAAATAATATATTATTATTTATTTAATTAATACCAAGGCTAAGGGTCAATTAATCCCATTTAGAATTAAATATTTTAACACTCCCCTTTAATGCTAAGTGGAGATAAATGTCATAGTCACCTCAAAAAAATGAATTATACTATGTACACAATTGAAGGATTTAAAAACCTTCATCATGACAAACATCACCTTTTGAAGCCAAATAAATTATAATCCATAAACTACTCAAAAGTAAGTTTAGGCTAGAATGATCATGAGACTACATCTCAGAATTTATTTTAAATAATCATCTAAGCATACTTAGATCCTTTTATAACATAAGGACCTCCATTACAAAGTATGATTTTTTGTATTGGGTACAAAATTAAAAATTCAACATGATGTTTACAATAACATAATTTTCACATGAAGTTTACAATGTTTTACAATTGAGAATAAGTATAAAGAATAATAAGAAATAACACATGGATTAAGTAAGTGGCATTGTCATGCACACTACCCCTCAATAGTAACTTTGAGAGGCCCAACATTACATGAAATAGATAAAACTTGGTATCACTAAGTGGTTTTGTGAAGATATCTACCACTTATTCATCTATAGGATATAACTACATATCAATATCACCATTGAGGACTTTATCTTGAATAAAATGTACATGAATTCCAATATGCTTAAATTGTTGATGTTGTGCACCTACACAAAACTTAAACCCATAACTAAAAATAGATTCATGATAACATAGTATGGTTAACATCACAATAACCACATAAATAAAGTCATACTTTAGGCAAACAAGTTTGCTATGATTACAAAGTTAGTGAAAAAACATAAATTATTATATGAAATTCATTATTGAACATCTCCAATATTGACAAGATGAGCATCCCCAACTATCATGCAATACATATATAATAATTTATGAATAATATGATACTAATTTTAGACAAACATTATATATCTTATTATAAATAACTCATTTTATCATTCAAGTTTTATCAAAACTTTTCAAGTTTAATATACTTCAACAAAATATTGAGGTATAACCTCTCATACATAAAATATGGATAATTTTAGCATGAAATTAGATCATCCAATCAAGTAGATATGAGAATAAAATGAATAAATTTAGATATGTATGAATAGAATTATTAGTAAATTAAATGATGAATAGCTAATAATATAAACTCCATTTACACTTTATATTTCATAACATATATTATTATCAATTGAAGCATATAAGGATGTGTTAGTGTTGACCAACTTACCACAAGTCAAATTAGGTCAACTCTTTATGTAGCTAAAACTTTTCATAGGGTTCCCTTAGGTGTAAAATGTGTCCCATGGCCTTAAATGAGGTCATATAATGTGCTTTAGCTTGATCATCTTTGTCTTAGTTGGTCTTATGTCATTCTAGGCGACTTTTTGATTCATTAAATGAACTTATATGGATTCCATAAGAAGAAAAGTGTTTAAAAATCATATCTAACATCCCACATGTTAGGTATAATTATAGAAACCATTTTAAGACTAAAATTTTATAGGCTCAATGTTGAAAATAAGAAGATCATGCATTTTAGGTAGTTTTAAGTAGTTGTATGACCTATACAATAGCCATGGAATGTGAGAAGAATTTAAAAGTGACTATTGAAGTCCCTTAAATTCAATTCCATGCTTAATAAGGTCTGATAGGTTAGAAAATGAGCAAAACTAACCTCTATTCCCCATCACTCTTCTAAATAAGTCAAAAATGTCAACTAGTCTTCCTTTGGTACAAACTGGAGGAGGTGAGTTAGATAAAATGCCATTGGTGGGTGATATTAAAATTTTTTAACTTATAATTAATGGAAATAGTTATAAGTTTCATATTTTGTGCTTCATGTACAATTTTTAATAAAGGCTGGCTTCTCAAAACTGCTTGCACATCCCCATCACCTAATTTATCTTTATCTATTTGTATTGTTCTATGCAAATCAAGTGGTGTACATGGTATTTAGGAGTATGAGAATCATTCACACAATGATATAATTTATTTTTAATGTGTGAAATTGAATAAATTGGAAATATTACTCTCATTTTACTAGTGGAGCCCTCTATTGCTAGTTTGTAGATAGTGTTTCATTAGTAATAGAGTTTCTCTTTCTTATAGTGGTTTAAAATAAAAGGTGATGTTATTTATAACCTCTCATGGCATGGTGATTAGTTATATTTTAAAATATTAATCTCAATTATCCATGGTTGATAGAGTGAAAATCCTAACACAAGCATTATTAGATTTCCTTGTCATTGTCACCTACAATCAAGTGATATTAATCCTTGATCAACCATATTGATGACACATGAAGGTTTCAAGGTTTTTAGAGATCTCCCAAGGTGTAAATAAAAATAATGATCTAATTAAAGATATAAATATTAGTTGCGAGAACAAACACCACACATAATCTTAATTTGATAGTACTTGCAGGCAGTCTCCAATAGTGGCCTGAGTTCAATCCAAAAGGGTAGAGCAGTGTTGAAATGGAAATGTTTGAACTCATTTTAAACCTTCATTGAGGTATGAGAGCATATATAATGCCATTTTTATAATATAAAATTCATAATATTTAAGACATACCTAAAACCATGTCTATAGGTTGATAAAGTTGTAATTGAGACAACTTACCTTAAGTTCTCTAAATGAGAGTTTTTCTCATAACCAGTGTCATCTTATGATGAAGATTTTGAGGTTTATGTGAGTATAAATGTTTTCCATATTATAACCCAAGCCTATGGGTAATTATTTTAAATAATAAATTTGTTTCTTAATCAAGAGAGAGTGGTATTTGAGTGGTTTCTAACTTAGATAGATTTTAACTTAAAACACTTAGTAAAACAATGTGTGAGAAGACTAAGAGCAACCCCACTTGCAGTGATCCATAATGGTGAGTGAGATTATGGTATCTAGTCATGAGAAGTTTTCAAACAAATATGGAATGGTCTAAGTGACTTAAATACGGAACCAAGGGAGAGATGAATAGTACTATGGCCCTAATGAACACCTACAAGAACCCCATGGTTTCTCAAATAGAATGTTTATAGTCTGACTATAAACCCACAAAGATGATAATGAGAAAAAAGAAGTTGAAATCTTAGAAGATGTATATGTTTATTTAATTTTGAATTTATCCAATGATTTCATAGATAATTTATAGAATATAACTTATTAGTCTCACATAAATGAATACTAATAAGAGTCTCATTTGCCTAAAATGAGACATCACAGTATAACTACAAACTAGTACAGGCTAGTGAAAGGTGCAAGTTAGGAGGTAAACAGAGGTGTATGATAGATATATCATAATAAAACCAATATCACAATGGTAATGGCATATTACAAAGTGTTATCAAGAGATAAGGACCTAAACCTACATTCATATCTCAAGGCTCTTAGGCCCAAACAAAATTATGTGCACAATCTTCATAGTCCCATAAGTATGTCTTGAAGTTTGTGAAGTTGAGGATTTTATGGGAGTGATCTAACCATGAATTTTTTTCAATATGGTCTTCATGACCTAAAAAATCCTCCCATTAATTTATTATGGATATAAAAATAGGGGATATGCCCTTTGTTTTGTCTCACATAGAGGGCACTCTTAGTCAAGACAAAGTTGCAAAAAAATCACATGAATGGTAAGAGAATGTAATGGGGAGTCTTGAAACACTATAATATGATTTTAAAGGCTTATTTGGATGTGAAAAAATATTGAAAGTCACATAAATCATGGGAATCACCTACAAGTGGTCATATACTCAAGCGTACAGTCTAAACCTATTAGGCTTAAATTGAGAATCAACCCTAATAGCTTCCAATCTCACTTATAACATCAACTAAAGTTTTAAAACTATTTGATTACTTTTATGGGAGAGTGGAGATCCCACAACATCCATTGGTTTGTAGGGTAGTATCACAAAGTGGTCAATTTAACCTAAAACCATCTCAAGGGTACATAGAATGCAAAAGAAAGCTTGAGAGCCATCTTGAAGTGCTCATATATGTATGTATAAAATGCATGGTTCCTCAAGGAGATATTATTAGTTTAATGGGGTCATAAATATGGTCTCAATGGCATTTTTTCATTGATTGAGCATCTATTTTTTTATAGATTGAGCATCTATTTTTTTATCAACCATTATTAAGAACTAGAAAAACTCAAAACCCTCCTAAAACCCTTACATAGACTTAATGGAGAAAATAAGAAATGAGATTCATAAAAAAAGGGTTAAATAGACATGATAATGTTTTAAAAATTTATATCACTCTCCCAAGATTCATGACATCTACTTTTGTTGTACCATCACTTATATAAATAGGGTAAAATCTAGGTTTATTTCAAGTTTTATTATGTTTTATAGGTGTAGAGGAGAATTGGTAGATGAAGTCCATTGAATTAGGTCAATAGGGACTTATTATAACTCCTTATATTAATTTATTACCATAGATAATCATGGAAATACCTCTGCTACATATTTCACTATAGGTAATCTTGAACAAATAGTGAAAATGATAAGTGACTACCTAATGAGCAGATAATAGATCTAATTTGGGATATTTTTAAGGTCTAATTGATGGAGTGGAAGGTAAATAGGTATTAAAAAAGTGTCCTAACACCTATTCCGTGGATTTGGCTAAGAAATTACAAGTCACCTTGATGATAAATGTGAAGAGTGAAGCCAAGAGAGCTAATAAGTGACTATAGACAATGAATACAAGTGTCAAGATGAAGGATATTAGTTAAGAAGGTATCTAATGACTATCATACTTTGTTTATAACCTCCCTAAGATGGCGTATATGTGTCAAGCCTTCCTAGTTTAGTTTCAAGTAGTCAAGAGATGATTCATCATGAGGGAAATTTTAGGAGGGCTATTTGAGGTCTCTACACTAGTTTGAAGAGTTTGTCATGATTTAGATGGATAATTATCTAAGAATACCTTCATGATGTATACACATAATATTTTACAACTTTTATCAATTATTGATGCTCTTTATCTTTTAGGAACCCATCAAGTCTCAATCTCTTTAAGTGCACATCCTAAGGGGTACACTAGGAAAGGGGTGGTTAAACCATTGGTAAGTCCTAGGATTGATGTCCCTTATCTCCACTTATTACCAATCCAACCAACTCCTTAAAACATTCCCCTAATATTTTTCTCCCTTTTAACACACTATTCTAGTCTTTTACCACTTTCATTAGCCATTTGCCTAACTTAAACCCCTTTTTGATAGTTTAGATGACTATGTCAGGGACATTAACCTTATATCCTTATTGACAAAGCTTATTAGGGACTAGATCATCCCCTAGTTGACCTAATCTGTGACCTAGTTAGTTTTTATCAATTAAAATACTAGGTTGATTGGGTCAACCTTGTTAGCCAATTTTTTTGGAAATTTTTAGGGTTATATATGCCTATATAAACATAATAATTCCACCATTTATAAGAGAAGAAAAAAAGTAAGATATATTATGCATCTAATTATCCACTATTTTACTTAAAGATCAAGCTTAGGGTTTCATACTTTCTTGGGGGATACGAATCTTGTCTTGTGGAGATTTTTTTTTGGATGCATTGATAGTTTTTGTAGCCTAGATCTGATTTATCCTTATCATCCTTACATACAACAAAAACATCTTATGAAGTACCTTGGCTAAGGGAGAGATTAAAGCTCGATAAGTTCATCTTAAAAGGTAATTATTCCTAACTTTATTCCTCCTTTGTAGGAGTAGATAGATATACATTTGTACTTATCTTCCATGTATTAAGATTTCATATACATTGATGTGAGTATATGTCTTCTATGCATGTTTGATTTTAGTTTTTATTACCCCCCACTTTATTCTAAAAGCTTTGGTGAACACTAGATTAGATTTATTCTTTATTTTTTATTAATATAGTGAATATGAAAACATAAGACATAGTTAGGGTTATTACATAGTTTTTATTGACAAGAGTCATTGTAACCCTCCTTAGTGATATTATTATGGTAAGAGATCCATTAGCTAGGTCTAGCATATCCATATTGGTCTTGACCCTATTATCTAATGTATTTCCAATCAAAAGTGTAAGTAGCATCTATCCTCTTTGAGATAGGATTACTTTTTAGATATGCTACATTTCCCATTGCATAAATTATAGTGAACTTGATGTGAATCTAACCCTTGCAAGTTTTATTTCACACCTTTCATTTCTAACATTTTATTATTTTTATATATTTTTGATATTAGGTCGATCAGGCCAATATAGTTCTAACTTATTTTCATAGGTTTAACGTAGTCACATATAAATGAATCTATTATTTTTATGCTATTTTAATAATATATAGGTTACTAGATCAATAAATTTAACACAATACTCTTATTCAATCCTAATTAATAGACTATGTTGAATAGGTTGACTTAGTCTCCCAGTCAGCATCCATAACAACAGACTATATCAAATAGGTTAATTGAATCTTATATTTAGCATCCAGATAAAAAAATAAGATGATTAGATTAACTCAATCATCTTAACAAGCTTCTACAAATAGAGTTTCATAGAACTATATTGACCTAGTCAACATAGTTGATAGAACTTACAAGTAACATTCAAGGCACTTCAACAAAAAAATTGTAATCCTTAGCATCTTCCAACCTACCAAGGTTCCTCTCTTTCTCTCCCTTTTAATTTATTACCTAATTATAGTTATATTTTATGTAAATTTGTAATATTCAAAACTACAATCTTATACTAGACTAAGTTGACCTGGTCGACTTAGTTCTAAAGCCTATCTTCTATCTAAAATAATAAGTTGACCTAGTTGACTTAGTTCTTAATAAATATTACTTATAGACAATATTAGTGACCCTATCAACTCTATTCTATAATATTTTCATATAGTGTCATCTGAACTGACTCTATACCATTCTTAATTTGGGAATTAATAACTATATGCTAGTAATTAATTCACACTTTCATTTTCAGCTATTTGCATGCTTAGAGTATCTCACATATTTAAATTAGGTGGTTTTTAAAAAAATACCATTTAGTTTCATTATTTATTTCATTTTTCGCACACTACTAAATCACACAAATTTCAAATTACATTTTAACATTTATCTTCCCAAGGTCTACCTACTTAGATTTCATCAACAAGGGAGAAGTTGACTTGGTTTTTTGGCCAAGTATAAATATGTGGTTAATGGTATATATTGGCTAAGCACCTGACATCCTTATCAATATGGGATTGTGAAGTGAGGGGATAGGCCCCAATATCAATCTAATACCATTTCCAACATAGATCTATTTCATCCTAAACATTTTGAAACCATCCATAAATTGCTTTCAAGTTCCCTATTTTCAGCTAATTTCTCTATCACACTTAAAATAAAACTTCATAATAATTTAACAACACTCAAGATGACCACCTAGTTATCATTTAATTTTTAGTTGAATTTTTTCTCTCTGATCATTGTATTTTGTATTTCAAAAACTTGTATTGGTCAGTGTTGGCACAAGGTTTTGTGTTGTGTACCCCAATGGGATCATTTTCATTAATCCAATTATTTGTGTGTTTTCTTCCATTTATTAATTCAAATCACATTGTAAAACATTTCCCTATTTTTTAGCACAATGTCATTCTATTCAAAATAATCTCTTATAAATTGTCTTTCCCCTATCTATAGTACTAAGTTGACCTGGTTGACCCATTACTCCTTTCTTGCAATTAGGTTACAGTACTAATTTGACTTGATCAACTCTATATCCCTATCAAACTATCTTTTTCCCTATTCAATAGTACTAATTCAACCTAGTCAACTTTTTACTCTTTTGCCTTATGTTTATATTACTATGTCAACCTATTTGACTTTGTAGCCCTTATCTATATTTTGTATCTCTTTGCTTTTGCATCAGCTTTACCTTATTTAATCTTCCTCCATCATGAATTTATTATTTGAAGACAACATTGAGTTGAATTCAATAGATATAAGAAGTCTTACCAACCCTAATAGGTTCTCCCATAAGTATCTTGTGGATCCTACCCTAGATGTAAGTAATGTGAATGTAGCCACTCACACTACAAACTATGGGACCCCTCTTCATTCCTCTTCACTTGAAAATACTCTCTTCTCATTTGAATGTAAACCTGAATTAGAATACATGCCAAAAATGTTTTTCTTCATCAATAAGTTTCCTCAACATTAAGGAAAATATCCTTCTACTATTTACCATCTCATGATAAGTGGTAAGGTTGAGGATCCCCACTCACCCTCTCCCATGTTCTCACATGGATTTGGGGACACTAACTTCTTTGATTCTCAACATCTTCCCTTTATATTAACTCCTTATCATACCATGACATCTCCTTCTTTGATTTCCTCCACCTCCATACCTAGTATCTCCACTAACATGGTAGGTTTTACATCTAGTGGGCCTCTTCCAATACCGTTCTTCTCAATTATTCCACTAGTGCATCATTTACTACCCATGGTAATCATGCCTCTAGTGAAGCTTCTTCTCGTCCCTCTACTAGTACATCTTTTTCCATTAAATAAAATTATGCCACTAGTTCCTCACTTACCAATAATTACTCTCAAGGTACTACTAACACCCATAGTGGTACCCAAGTCACTACTACCAATTCTAATACTTCACACAATGAAAATAATACCACTCAAACCCATCAACTTATATTACAAACTCTTGATGAAATGAATACTTTACAAGTTAACAATGTAAATCAAATGATGTAAATGCAAAATCATCTTATCCATCTTCAAACCCACTTTTAATAGATTCCATGGGGCACACATAACCAAAATGGCACCCTAACTCCTCTTTGGGATTCCCATAGAAATCTTATCCCTCAACCTCTCCTTTTTAACAAAACAATCAAACATATTCAAAATGAGCCTCTTACATCTCAAATTGTTAATATATATAGGAGGTATCACCCCTACCATTATTTATAATGGGTCAACCAATTCTACTCTTCACTTAAAAACATTTTAAAATCTATATAAAGGTTAGGTAAAGTTAAATACCTTTACCGTTACCAAGATCTTCACAAAGACTCTCATGGGTGATGCTTTAGATTGATACAACCAACTAAAATCTCATTCCATCACTAGTTTAGAAGATTTAGTCAATGCTCTACTTCAAGAGTTCCAAACTAATGATCTCTCTAAGAATACCTTGGTCCATTTTATCATTTGTAAGTAACTTGAGACTAAAATTGCACTAGATTTCATAAAATAATGGAAAACCTTGTCTAACAAAAGTGAACATAATATGGAAGATGATAACCTGTTTCATCTATTTACCAATGCTCTTTTCCCCAAATTATAATATTAGGTCCATAACCTCTCTCCACACACTTTGGAAGAGGCCATTAACCAAGACAAGCATTAAGATTTCCTCATGCATCATCAAGCCATAATAAGATTCTATGGGTACTTGCATGTTATTATATAATAAGCATCATCATGGTACAAATGATGGTGTCACTGACTCTTATGATATGATTCATACTATTCAAGTTGTTGTTCCTAACTAGACTTTAGAACAAGTTTCCTTTCCTAACCAAATCTCCAATCCTCATTTATCTTCAACCAATAACATCAATGTTCATAAGCCTCTATCCTTATTAGAATTATAAAAATTTCTATTGACGCCTCTTCTAAAATAACTTGATCCCATTTGACCCATGAAATCTTGGTATAAACACAATAAATTTTGTTGGTTTCATGTTATTTTGGGTCATTCTCATGAAACTTGTAGGAAACTTCATAATTTGGCTATGGATTTCCTTATTGGTCCCAATTTTTACCATGATTATATCATTTGTAAACATCAACAAGCCTATGACATTACCTTTAAATCCCATGAAACACAAAATAAAAATTGAGCTTTGAACCCAAATAATGATCATTTGGCCATTTATAAAGATCCTCTTCCAAATCATTAAGATAACCAGGAAAAACTTACCACTTCTACTAATAACTTTGAAAATATTCTTGACCCAACTCCTAAAGAGATTGTGGTATATATTACTAATATGTGAAAGGTGGTTGCTTTCACTGATCCTCATCCTATCCACACCCCTCAATTACCTCACACATTTCATGTTATCCAAGACTCTTCTCCAACTCACTTAATAGAGTTAGGGAAATAAGACCTTATATCTTTTGATGAACTATTTCCAACACCTCCTTTAGATAATACCTATCATACCATTTCTACCATTCATCCAACCTCTTTACCTATCACCAATGATAATCAAACTTCTATCAACACTTCTTTCAGTCTATCTCAAACCAAACCTACATTAACCACCCTATCTTCTCAAGACAATCAACAAACTTTTCCTCCAATTAAACCTCCCACATATTATCAACATAAATTCACATGAACTTTAGCTCCTCCTTTTAATGACCTCCTTAAACAATATGTATCTCTTTCTAATAGTCCTCTTATGGTTTATGATGTATGGGATCCTATCACAAAGCTTACTAATCTCCCATCTTAAATCTCATTTCTTGAATTTATGCAAACCTCTCTACCCACACAATCATAATCATCTTATGAATATTTTGTTTAAAATAAACATCCCTCATCCTCCCATAGTAGGATGTGAAGCCACCTTATCCAAATCAAAAGATAACATTTTAAAATAGTGCAAAGAGATGTCCATACATGTTGATGAAATAATTGACACTTCTCTTTCCCTCAAATTCCCCATCTCTCATATTATTCTCAATGAGATTTTACTTCATGTAGATGATCCTCCTCTTTTTATCAGTGTCCAAATTAGTGATATCCAAGTCAATCTTTCCTTCATTGGCAAGGTTTATGACACTTGTGTTACCTATATAGATTTTATCTAAACCCTTGTATATTCCAAATGTAATTTGAAATCCACATGCATCACATGTTAAGGCTATGACCGAAGGTAAATGCCTCCTTTAGTTTGTGTGTGGCTCCCCATTACCATCCCACCTATCATCATTCACATGAAGGTGATAATATTAAAATTTCTTCTATCTTATAACACTTTTCTTGGTAGGCCATGGACTCATCGTATGAGAGTAGTTGCCTCTTTTACTTGCCAATGTGTCAAATTTACTCATAATGGAGCCATCTATATGATTCAAGGTGACACTAATCCTTGAAATTTTGAATAACTCCAAGACCATAGTGTATTCAATATTCATACCCTTGAACCCTTACTAAGCATTCCATTTCATGAATCTCGATAATTTAAATTTTATATCAATTCCACTTGAGGTTATAATGGTCACCCCAAACTCATCAAGAATATACCCCCTAACCTCTTAGATTTAAATTATGATGAACCTAATGAGATAAATCTCAAAATCAAAATGTTGGATCGCTCACCTTATATCATTTCTTAGCTCCCCCCTTCTTTGTGACTTTGTTCCCATCAACCACCTTGTGATGATATTCCCATTATCTTAACTAATACTTGGCATTCCATTCATCATGCCACATCAGATGACCAGGTCATCCCTACCTAAGCCATTAATATTCATACATCTAATTATGATGATGGTTATACTTTAGATGATCCATTCTTAGGAGGTCTTGTTCAGGCTTGAGATGCTAAAATTATTCATTATCATTTCTCTTTTCTTTAGTCTTTCAATATATATTCTAGTATTACATCCTATATCATTATTAATTTTAGCATTTTTCCTCTTAATCATAGGGTAGAGATGGTGCACACACATATATTTTCAAACGATCCTCATAAGAGCATGTTTATGGATCATGTTATGGTTGGTCCTTATTCCTTTTCCAGATACCAAGACCCCTCTAGCCAACTTATCCCTGAGATGCTTTTAACTATCCTTCAACCTTCTATGCATCTTGCACCTCCCTTATCAAATCCCATTTTAGATCATATTCCCACTTCCTTTATAGTTTAGTATCTTCCTATTTTGTATCCTATAACTCCTTTAGTCAAGTCTTGCCCAATCTCTCCACCAAACCCACTGTCTCTTGGTGATGTTTTACTCACTTTACTACAACTTGCTCTTTTGCCCACCAAATGGGATGATTAACCACATTATGAAATTCATAAATTTGTTGGTCACTATACTAGAGACTATTCATTATACCAATCTTCTTGTTGACACCTAAAACTCTCACTCTAGGCTTAATAGCCTTTTATGGGAAGATTTATAGGTGTGGGACCAAATTACAGTTTGTAAAGAAACCTCCAAGATTTTAGAAGTCAGATCTTCATTCTAAGTTGAGGAGATGAAAAGGGAGAATAATTAAATGCAAATAATATTGAAATAACACTTACTAAGGTGATGCATTAATATTTTAAAAATTATCTTATAATTACATAAAATAGATTAAATCCTTAAACACTATAGACCATAAAGGAGCATAAATCATGAATTAAGATCTATAACATGAGAAAAGATCAATACTATAGAAGTAGATGAAAAGAAATAATAACAAAAATAAATCTTCACTTAAAGTGACACAAAATGCAACATCTTCTTCATTGCTAGGTGGAGAACAAAATACAAAAGGCCTCAAAGGCACATACAAAACATCTAGTCACACCTATGAGGAGTGCCTATTAAGGTCACAAAATGAAAAATTGCTAATTACTGCTACTCCTATTCTATTAAAAATATTTGTTTAAAAAATAGAAAAAATGAAAATAAAAGATTATAAACCCCTTCCAAAAGGGTTGAGCTCAAAATATATAGCCATTCCTTGCAACGGTGATACCTAAAGATCCTAGTACTCATGCCTATGATGATGCCATTGTAATTGAAAGGAAGACTTGGGATTATGAGTATAGTTAACCTCTAGATCCTAGATATGGTGCAACTGCATTGTCTTGTTATGATCATGACACTCAGGAGAAGTATAGAGACACCATGTGTCCAACTTTAATGCTTATTTTATTATGTCATTGGGATTGGGAATCTATTTTCCTTGGCTAATGGTGCTACTCCTAACTCTGATAGGAAAATTTTTCCCCTGACAAGCACCATAACAACATGTGAAAAATCTTACATCTCCCTATTATTACCACATGGTGGGTCCCACTTTTCTTCTCCATCCAATGGCATTGTTCAAAGACTTGAAAAAAATAAACCACTTTTGGATAAGCACCAGAGTGACACATATCAGGTAGATACTTTTTGGGGAAAGTTAGGAACTTCCTTATGAAAATGAGCATAGTGGTGCCATGTGTCAACTTTTCATCTACCTTTATAACCACTCAATGGGCCCCACTCATCATCCCATTGACCAATGGTGATGCTCAAAGTTTTGACCAAAAATAACTAGCTTTGAATATTGTTGAGTCACCATGTGTCAAGTTATCACTACATAGGGGTGAGATGAGAGCTTATTTATGTTAAACAAGTATTTGGCCACCACATGGAGAAAGTAGAAGGGAGCTGATACTTAGACAAAAGATTTAAAAAGGGGCCTTGAGAAAGGAAGATGCTCAAAGTATAACTATTAGATGCACCAAGTGAGCTCAAGACTGAATGTAAGCTAATTTAAAAATAAAAGGTGAATTTTGATCCATAGTTCCTTGTGACTCATAGGGGTCATTCACCTACAAATGGGAGAACCCAAAAACTCTGTTTCATGGACTAGTTGAGTTGAAAATAACAAAATAGGAGGAAGGTCTATAAAACTTATAAGTTTTTAAGAGAAGCCTTCAGAGGCATCCACTCTTCCTCCTTGGGTTGAGTCTTCTTATTTAGAGCCTTGAAGGCTCTATCCAAATCAATGATCTCCTTAAAGGAGATGTTTTTCAAGCATTAAACTATTTCCAACATTTAAAATTCCCACTGGGTGAGAGGCTACACTATGGTCTCCACCTCAGAGACACTAGTTACTTGATCGATAGCTATGAATATGGTCTAGTCATTCTACTTCTTCTCTAATAACTATTTTATTTTATCTTCTAGGAGGATGGTTTTGTCCATAAGGAATGGAGAGGGAAGTCCTAACTAGACGAGATCCTTTCATTCATTTTCATGAGGTTCAAGACTCACAGATCCTTAGAAGTATTCCTGTGTCAAGGTGCGTACGAGAGTCCCTTAAAACTATGAATTTGTGGAAGGGGTGACGTATGGATTTAAAATTAAATCCTATGATATTAAAGGGTGAAAGAGTAAGATCTTACACTCTAGTGTGGGACTATGGTAGATGATCATGGGGAATCTCTTGAATAAGAGCGTGCATGAAGATTGAAGGTTTTAAATGCACCTTTTCATGATTTTTAACTACCCCTTATGCACCTTTTTACTTGATCATATAGAACTTGAGGTTCTTACATCCTTGGACCTATGTGCCTTTTGGATTATACACCAAAGGATCTTATATTTTAGTGTGCATCAAGGATTATAATAGGTGTGAGCCATCATTTATTTTTTGCATAGACCTACACTTGACTAATTTAGGCATGGACATGGGTAAGGGGCATATGTGCACATTTTACTTGAGTTCCTAGGACCTCATAGATGTTTCATTCTCCTATAGGGTCTCGATGGGTTCTATACCAACTTGGGGGACTTATAAATTCAACACTTTTGGTGACCTTTGTGGGTTGCTTACTTACTAAGAAGGAATTTAGTAGCCTTTAAATCAATTTATTAGGTATAGTCATTCAAGTTGTAACTTGATTGGCCTATGTCTAAATAAATTTAAATGAATCCATACCTTAATAAATCAAATGGAGAAGAATAAGTAACATATGTGCAAAATGCACTTAGAGGAAAACAAAACTAAATTAAGACTATACAATGTGCCTATAGGCACTTTAGGAAATACAATACAAACTAATTTAATCTACTATATACAACCTATAAACATAAGCTTTCATCTTCCTAGGTTAAAATAGAAACCTCTTAAATATTTTGTATTATGTGTTTTCCTATCATTGATATGTGATGGGTGGAGGTGAGAGGGAATCTATTTATTACAAAGGAGGCATGCCCTAGTTACTTCCAAAGAGCACTTGAGGAAACTAGTCTACCTGGGATCCATTTTAATGAGTGAATCCATCAAGCTATGCACAACCTATCCTTTCATATGGTTGATGTCTTCAAAATTAAGCTAATCCCTCCTAGGTTCCTTGGTGTCTAGCCAGTCTCTTTGCTTCGACTGAGCTTTCTATATTTTTGGAGGCTTGTGACTAATGCTTGGAGAGTTCATGAACTTAGTAGGCTATCCTAGATAAATAATTACATCTTCTATGAACTCCATTTTAAGATGCTTGGGATAATATACCTAGAGTCCCTTTATTATTGTAGCCTTCCCCTTATATTTTTGTTTCTTGTTGGGAGGTTGAGGTTGAAACTACCCTATGATGTCTTTGATAGGTGCACAAGTGTATGTAGGGTCTTTGAAGAGTCGATAACAATAATTTAATATGTTGAATAGATTAGCATCCAACCCTTGGGAAGGTTGATCTAATGTGTTACCTCCCTCCTACCCCTAAATTTATAATAAAGGCACATTCCTTGACCTTGGCTAAATCATAGTCTACTTGTAGAGGAGCATATCCTACTCACATGACTTTAAAAAAATCCTACATCTCCTTGTCACTTGTTGGTACCTTTGCATTTATTTTGATCTAATTAGGGGTTTCTTCTTGAAGCACTTATTCCCTTTGAAGGCTTTGTTCTCCCTTGAGGTCTTCCTCCATTGTGTAGAGAGATAACTCATTCACCCATGGAAGATTCAACTTAGATCCTAAGTGCATTATAGAGTGACATGAATTGGCCTATCCTCATTGTAAGAATATTCTTCATCTTATTCCTTAGCCATCTAATCATTAGTTTGCTACTTTGATTGATCATAATTATTTTCTTCCAATAGCATGTATAATCCTTTTGCTTTAGTGGCATAAGGGGGGCTACCAATGATTATTTATTCATTAGTATCACTTGAAGCATTATCCTCTTCATCTATTTAGTCTTGCTTGTTTTCCACATGATTGGACCTCCTTTGAAAATAAAGATGGTGGGAGGGGAGTAAGTCCTAACTGACATAGTAGGAGTGGTCTTGACTAAGGCAGGCATCATGAAGTTGAAGTGTTGGGTCCAAGAAGGTTTCCATGATTTTATTTAAGGCTCTTGAGGAAGGATAGGTATTTGAGTTGGGATGGGTGTAGGTTATTATATGGGAGAGAGGCTACCAATGATTATTTCTCCATCATACTTACTCAAAATATCCTCCTTATTATCCAAATGGTCTTCACTTGTCTTCCATACAACTAGTCCTCCTTTAAGAAAGGAGATGGTGGGAGGGAAAGAGGTTTCAAATGGCATAGTAGGAGTGGTCTTGACCAAGGTGAGCATCTTGAAGTCAAGATGAATGGTCCAAGAGGGCTGCCATGATTCTGCTTGAGACTTTTAAGGAAGGATGGGTTTTTGAGAAGGCATGGGCACAGTCTCTTGTAAAGGGTGAGCACCTCTGAAGCTTGGTACTTTGAAGCAAGGGGATTTGTCATGCCTAAAGATAGGAAAGAGAGGAGTGAAGGTAGTTGGTTGTGATTCAATTTTTTTCATCTACATAATTAACTTATGCATTTATTTTTCCTTAGTTTTAATCTACCTAGCCAAGCACTCTTCTTCATATTTGTGTTGTCCCATCACCTCCTACTAATAAATGTATTATTTATAAACAAGCTCTTCTTATTTCTTACCATACTCTTTCTCTCTTTAAATCTCCATTAGTTGTCTCTAGAAATCAAGTTGTATATTTTTGATGCTCTTTTGGTCCTAATTATAAGTATGATTAGGTTTCCAATAAGGCTAAACAAGGGTGGAAGTGGGGTAAAAAAATATGAGAATTAATATATCTTGTTATGATAGGGATATTTAGGATAAAACCAACAACATTTTCAGTCTGATATGAATGGTAGTAAGGCATAAAAACTACATTTTGACAAGGATGAGGGGAAAAGGCATATTTTTCATGATAGCTTGACATATTAGAGCATTTAAATAAGGAACAATTATGTCTACCTTTTTAATAATAAGTGCATACCATTAGAGTCACCAATTGATTAGGTTAATTCAAAAGAATGGAAAAGACCAAGAATATCACCTAAATCCTGATCTTTAGTAATCTTTAAGTGCTTGGATTGTTTAAACCAGTAGATTTGATCTATGGAGTTTCCATGGTGTTAAATAAGATACCCTAAATGTAAATATACATTAAAAAATACACCAAAATCCTTTAATGGATGATGTAAGGATCATCAAACCATGTCCCACTAGGTGTGCTAGAAAACAAAAATTGTTGATGCCTAAAACTCTCACTCTAGGTTTAACATCCTTATATGGGAAGCCTTATAGGCATGGGACTAAATTGTAGTATGTAAAGTTACCTCTAGGATTTTAGAAGTTGGATCTTCATATTAAGTTGGGAGGATGAAAAGGGAGAAGAAGGAAATGCAAATAATACTAAAATAGCACTTATTAAGGTGATGCACTGAGAGATTTAAAGCATTATCTTATAATTTCATAAAATAGATTGAATCCTTAAACACTACAAACCATAAAGGAGCATAAAGAATGATTTAAGATCTATAACTTGATCAAAGATCAATACTATAGAAGTGGATGAAAATAAATAATAACATAAATAAATCTTCACTCAAAGTGACATAGAACACCACATCCTCTTCATTTATAGGTGAAGATAGAATACAGAAGGCCTAAAAACACATATAAAACATCAATATCCAATCACAATCATGAGAAGTGCTTGTTGAGGTCATATAATGAAAAATTATTAACTGCTAATACTCTTATTCTATTAAAAATGGTTATTTAAAAAATAGTAAAGATGCAAATAAAAGATAATCAATCCCTTCCAAAAGGGATGAGATCAAAATATATAAGTGGAGCCACTCCTTGCAAAGGCTTCACCTAGAGATCCCAACATTCATGACTATGATGATTCCATTATAAATAAAAGGAAGACTCAAGATTATGAGTTAATTTAACCTCTATATCCTAGATATGGTATAACTACACTATCCTTTTTAGGTCATGATGCTCAAAAAGAGCATAGTGGCACCACTTGTCTAACTCTGAGGCTACTTTTGTTATGCCATTAGGAATGAGAATCCATTTGCCTTAGCCAATAGTGATATTCCTAGATATAATAGGATAAATTTTCCCCCAAAAAGTGCCTTATCACCACATGGAAAATCTTTCCTCTCTCTATTATTACCATATAGTGGGTCCCACTTTTGTTCTTTATCCAATGGTGCTACTTGAAGCCCTGACAAAAATAAACCATTTTTGGATAATTGCCAAGGTGACATGTGTTGGGTAGATGCTTCTCCAATGGAATTTTGTAACTTCTTTGCCAAAATTAGTATGAGGGTGCCATGTGTCAAAACCATGTCTACCTTTATAACCACTTAGTGGGTCCCACTCACCATCCCATTTACCAATGGCACTGCTTAGAGTTTTGACCAAAAGGAACTAGATTTGAATATCACTGGGTCACCACATGTCAAGTTGGCACTACATAAGGGTGAGATGAGAGCTTATTTGTGTTTACAAATCATCTATATTCCACATGGAAAAAGTAGAAGAGAGCCAATACTTAGACAAAAATTTCAAAAGGGGGCCCTGAGAAAGGAAGAGGCTGAAAGTAGAACTGCTAGATGCACCAAGTGAGCTCAAGAATAAATCAAAACTTATCTAAAAATAAAAGGTATATTTTGATCCACACTTCCTCAAATTTTATTTCCACTCCTCTTGTGAGTACACATACCAAGTCTACTCATAATCATATCTGCTACTTCCATGACATAGATAATCATTCATCTACACATTATGGTAAGTTGTGATAATATATTGAAACCTTACATCTTACCACTTCTTAACCCATAAACAAGACTATACCTCCCCCAAAAGTGCTACCTAAATATCTTCCTAAATATGGATAAGTATATTGTCTCTGGTACCAATGTGGTACTCATCACACTGATCATTACCACATCCTTTAGCAACATCTAAAGGATCACCTCCTAACCATTCATATTCTTACTACCCTTCCTCCCATAGGTTTATCTCATAAGAATGATCCTCCATCATCCCCCATGACTCCACCTCCTTTGGTTCAATCTCCACCTATGATTCCCTCACCAGTGGACCTTCCCTCACCTATATATCCCTCTCCACTGGTGATTCCTTCCCTAGTGGCACATTCCCCATCAATGACCCTTTCATTTCCTATAAATTCCATTCTGATGCATTCTAATAAGCATCCCCTACATGATATCCCTCATTAACATGATCCTTCAATCATTCCTAAATTTTCTATTAAATAAATTCAATGTGAAGTATTTTCTCAACTTTCCCTAAAGATTGATGAGACTTTGGTCACAGTCTAAGTTCAGCTTCATAAAGATTTATCATATGTTATGGATAATGTGTGTGGACAAATATATCAATATTTATGAACACAATCATGATTTTCTTACATTTATTTTCTCATTTTTTTTGGACATGTGCTCTAACTCTACATTTATCTATATTTATCATTTGACATTGTGTCATATTTTTATCTATCTTACATGGTGAATTTTGTTTTGCACTACATATTGCTTATGATTCTTATAATGTTCTCTTATGGATTATTTTTCATAATGACATACTTGGTCTTCTTGAGTTGTTTTTCTATGGTTACCTTGTTCTTTTTCATGATTGTTTATTAACTTATCTCTATAAACATGGATAATTACTATTGTGACTTGGTTATACAAACCTTGCTCCATTTAGTCATTCATCATTTACCATGTGATAAATTAAAAAACAATTCATCTCATTACAATATCCTTTTACTTTTCTAATTTATATCCCTCCTTATTCCCCTTCATTCTATTTTACAAACTAATTATACACATGGTTGAGACTTGAGATAACATATTGGTTCATAGTTAAGCCTAAGTGTTCTAGTTAGTCATATGTTTTGATACTTAGCTTCTTTTAGTTAAATCCTAAAACTCATTCATGTGTATCAATATATCTCTCATGATTGGTCATTCTAAGTCTATATGGAGTAATAATCTTAAAATCCATAAAACATTAAAAATATAAATCATCTAAAAAAAGGAAATGATCTAAAAGGAAATATTTAAAATTTTCAAAAGTCAAATCATATTAAAAGATGTGATTCTAGGCACATCTCCTCTTTTTAATTAAATCTAAAAATCAAAAGTTAGCCTCATGATAGAGATGAGGTCCATTGGTGTGTGGTAGGATAGTAGATTATAAAAGGAGAATAAAAAATCTTTTAGTTTAGTGTTACTTAATTTCTCATGTAAGTACCCAATCTTCATAGTAGACCAATGGATCTGAAAGGGGTCTTGGGGAATGAGGAACATGTTATGGGAAGGTAGGTCCATTTAAATTTTCTTGTTCAAAACCTCTAATATTAGTTGATCTTAGTACCACACTTATTTGTCTACACATCTTTGTGCTTATAGTGAAAAGGTATCTTTTGTATATTGATGGTCACTAGTCACTTAGTGTCTTATCATGTTCATAGTGTGCCTCATGTCTCCTAGGGTCTTCTCATAAGATGATTATGTTATGCTTCTTAAATTACCTTTTTCACTCCCTAAAACTTTAATATTTCACCTTGAGAAAAAAGTTTTTGTTCATTGATAACTCCCCATATGTATTTCATTTATGAGTTGCATTGTAATACCATGGAAAGAACTCAGGCTTCCTCACAAATCACCAAATTTTCACATTACCATTACAAACATCCACTTTTACCATATTTTAACATTATTTTCTACCTCATTTGTGTTCCCTTTGTGAGTTACAATGTAAAACCATGGATAAGACATGGACTTCCTCACAAAATTTTCCAATATCCAAGTCACAATGAAATTACATGTGTCAAATATGAGATAAGATGTGATTGATTATGAGTTACACATCATTTACATGCTTCCCATCTTGATTTATTATGTTTTATGATTCATTAATATTTCACTTTTACTTTCTTATTTTCTTATTACATGTAAGAATCTAACCATTTTTCTTAAAATTTTCAAACTTCCCAACTTGAATTAGAATGATTAATTTGAGACCATTTTACCAATTTTGTTTATATTTTATACTTCGAAACATGATTTAGTATGATTGATTGACTTGATTCATTTATTTTTGTACCATTCATTTTTCATGTGTTTTCCATTTAATTACATTTTTTCATACTTCTCAATGTGATTTAGTGTGATTTTACTTGTTTTAATTTGGTGCCAATCTTTTTCATGGTTTAAAAACATTTTTACCCTCTTGTTTACCATTATTTTTGTTTTATTATACTTAGTCATATTTTGTTATTACACATTTACCATTGCAATATAGTGTGTAATACATTTGCTTTTAATTAATTATAATTTTCCAAAAATCATTTTGCCTTTTTCTTTTTAACCATTCATGGGAACTACATAGTGATATAAAATAAAACACAAGGTGTATATTTCCCAGATCATATACAACAAAAGAAAAATACATGTGCTAGAAATAAATATATCCATGCATCCACATACACAATGAAAATATAACCCATAAAATCAAACTCCAACTATAAAAATAGAATATCTCTATATATATCATTTGTTTTAAATACAAATAATATAAAAATACATCACTCCAACTCTATGTCTAGACCCCATCATGTCTATCTCATGGCTTAACCATACTACCCATAGATGCCTCAGAATTTCCCCTCTGAATAGTGAACTATAAAGAGGCTATCCAATATCTCAAAATTGCTACTTATCCTTGTAGGTTGGCCACTTGGGCCTATACCTTTCCCAATTGGATCATGGTAGCCATGTCCATAACTTTCTTCTAAGCCAAGGCCTACCAAGCCTATGCCTTTCTTGATCCCACCCCCATTGGTAGATTCAATCCATTTTTGTGTCCTTATAGCTACCTCATAGCCTCCCCTACCAATATAAACTAACCCACTAGAGCTAGGGTAGATGGTAACATAAGATCATCTAGTGTGGTGGGGTTATATGGTACCATCACCCCATCTAGAATATCATGGTGCACTCCCACAACTATGGATCCCAATATGATATCCTTATTAATAGGATTTATATAATTCAAACCAAATAAATATTATATAATATATACTTCTCAGAATGCATCTATCTACAACCATATACAACTAGTATTCTATCTCAAAAATTAAAAATTACAATATTTATCACCTATATCAATGTCACTAATCCCCATCTCCCTATCTACAGATTCACCAAGCATGTTTTCTCCATCAACCCATCCCCTAAGCACCTCATATTTGGGATTCCTCCCAATAAAATTAAACCTTAGAGTTACCACCTATGAATATCTCAGTCCTCTCCTCATTGGTGCCTCTATAGACCAGCTCTACCTTGGGCTGACTAGCTGGTCATCCTGGATCACCACCTTCTATGCTCGATATTGCCACTACATCTTTATAAATAATGAAACCAAGGTGGTCAGTATTGTTCCTACTATGGTACTTTATGCACCCCTACATCCATGTCCATACCATCTCCTCCTCAAGCTATTGGCTATCATGCTTGACTAGTCCATGGTCACACACTATGATTTGATCTCTAGTCTCTCAACTAACACTCCTCATTTCCCCCTTAACTCTCTTGCATTCCATGCCCAAAAATTGGGCACTACTACATGATCTATTGGGATTGGTATTTTTAACTATCATTGTAAGTATGCAAATGAATGAAACTCTACCCACTAAGTATAATGGCCCATGATCCATACTTATGATATCTATGGCACTATAATCACCCAACTTAGCCAAATAATCACAATATGTGCATATGACTACCACATAATCTCTCCTCATGTGATTTACTACAACATTGGCACATGGGGTATGGCCTATGCCACCTGATCCTATCTCTATCTCCTAATGTGAATTAACCAATCATTGACCACATGGGGCAATCCATCTAGATGATACATCAAGAACCTATCATATATCTAGGTACTTAGTATTACCACTCATCCCATAGTCTTCCATCATCTAGATAGCTTCTCATACATATTATGCATGAGCTAAACCTAGATGACAAACCCCAAGTCATAGAGTGTCCTCTTATCCAATATGGACTATCACAAGGCTATTACATACAATAGTACCTTGTTATCCAATTTGTGACACAACACTCATGATATCACAAGTCCTATCATAAAATTATAAATATCTATAATATTTATAATATAGACATCAAGCATGATCACCCTCATTCTCGATTAAATCTTATCTAAGCACATCACCCACTAAGCTAGTGCTTATCTCTCCTCTTGGTCATCTGGTGTCCCTATGATCACTAGTACCCCCTATTGGTAGTCAAAATATGCATGGACATCCTCTAAATTGATACCAACCTCTATGGTATCCCTATCCACTACCTATCTAAAAATGTTAGTCAAATACTCCCATGTTCCAAGGAACATTACCATAATATCAACACTCAATAGGATTCATCACATCTCTATGATGCCTCCCAAGACCAACACGACTAATTTAGCGATGTATACATCTATCAAGCACTATAAAAAATTATGTGGCCATGAAGCATTAACTAATTTCCAAAGACTACATCATCTCTACAAAATATTAAAAAATAAAGGATGTATTAGATCTCCATGTCACTCATAATCAAAATATATTCTTTCAAATTTCATAAAAATAAACTAATTTTATTTCATTTATTCATTTTTACCAAATTAACATATTTTAAAACTACATTATCCCTTTAAATAGTAATTCAACCACCCTTAACATTACTATATCATCCCCTTCTTTCATTGCAGTACTATATTGACCACTTAGGAAACAACTAAGTTGACTATATAGTACTAAGTCAACCACCTCTAACTTAAAAAACTAAGTTAACCTTATTTTCACCCAACAATACTATATTGGCCACTTAAGAAACAACTAAGTCAACCATATAGTACTATGTCATCCACTTTCCAAAAAAACTAATTCAACCATGTACTACTAAGTTGGCCCACTAAATGTTTTATCTTTTGCAAACTAAGTTGACCCAGTTGACCTTGTTCATTCATTACGATGACTTTTTGTATAATTACCATAAATGCCTTGGCAATTTATTAATCTGAATCCATCCTACCCAATACCTCATTTAACCCTTAGTGTCCTTAAAAATTTCTTAGGGTTCATTATGGTCTCTATCTTTTGCCTAATTATCAAATTTCTATAAAACACTCAATTTCAAATAAAAATGCTTAAAATTTTGAAAATTTTAGTTACCTATGTTTCACTCACTATGGTTGTTATGAATCTTCCCCATCTCAATTGTCATCTTCACACCATATTGTCTCTCTAAGTTCTGACTAAGGTCTTTCAGATCTCTATTTTTACTAGAATATCAAATAATAGTAAATGAATTATTTTTCACCTTATTTATACTTACTATTAAAATTTATTTACCTTTAAAAAATTTACCATCATATTTCTTTTTTTCTCATATCTTTATTTCTACTCATTATTTTTCCAAACTATTAAAATTTATAGAATCCTAATGTCCTAGAGAATATTTATACCTATTATATGCCTATGTTGCCTATGTTAAATATTTATAACTAGGGAGAATCTTGGGAGGTAAGAAGGGGTGTATGATTGATATAACATAATAAAACCACTCTCACAGTGGTAATGACATATTCCAAAGTTTTCTCAAGAGATAAACACCTAAACTTATAGTCATATCTCAAGTCTCTTAGGCCTAAACAAAATTATGTGTATAGTCCTCACAATCCCATAAGCTTACCTAAAAGTTTGTGAAGTTGAAGATTCTAAGGGAGAGATCCAACCATGAATTTTTTTTTAAAATGGTATTAATGACCTAAAAAATCCTCCCATTACTTTATTAAGGCTAGAAAAATAGGGGAGATGCCATATGATTTGTCTCAGATAGAGGGTACTCCCAATCAAGAAAAAGTTGCAAGCAGAGCACATGAATGGTAAGAGAATATGATGGGGAGTCTTGGAACACTATGAGATGATGTGTGAGGCTGATTTTGAATTAAAAAACTATTGAAGGTAACCTAAAGTCATGGGAAGCACCGAAAGGTGATCATATACATAAGCATGTAGTCTAAACCTATTAGGCTTAAATTTAGAATGAACCCTAATAGTTTCCTATCTCAATTATAACATCATGTGACTTTTAAAAAATATTTGATGACCTTTATGGGAGAGTTTAGAGTAAAAAAAATCCATTGTTTTTCATGGAAGTAGCACAAAGTGGTCAATTTGGCATAAAACCATTTCAAGGGTACACATAATTCAAGAGAAAGCTTGAGAGCCATCTTCAAATGCTCATATCTATATGGACCAATTACATGGTGCCTCAAGGATATAGGAGTAGTTTAAGGGGGTGATACACTTGGTCTCAGTGGAATTTTTTTAGATATTGAGCATCTATTTTTTATGAACCATTATTAAGAACTAAAATAGATCAAAACCCTCCTAAAACCCTTGCCTAGACCCGATGGAAAAAATATGAAAGGATATGCAACCAATAGGGATTAAATGGACATGAGAATGTTTTAAACATGTCTATAACTCTCCTAGGCTTCATGACATCTACTTTTTCCATACCATCACTTGTACAAATAGGGTAAAATCTAGGTTTCTTTCAAATTTTGATGTGTTTTATAGGAATAGAGGAGAATTTGTGGATGAAAGAAATATAAATAAGTAAGTAGGGACTTATTATTACTCCATATTTTCATTTATTACCATAGATAAACATGGAAATACCTTTGTTACATAGTTCACTATAGGTAGTCTTAGATAAATAGTGAAAAGACAAGTGACTACCTAGTAAAAAGATGACGGGTCTAATTTGGGATATTTTTAAGGCCTTCCTGATGGAGTGGAAGACAAAGAGGTATTATATAGTTTTAATAACACCTATTCCATGGATTTGGTTTAGAACTTACAAGTCACCTTGATGACAAATGTAAAGAGTGAAGCCAAGAGAGCTAGTAAGTGACTGTAGATAATCAATATAAGTGTCAAGAGGAAGCATATTAGTTAGGGAGGTATATGATGACTATCACACCTTATTTCCAACCTCCTTAAGATGGTGCATATGTTTCAAGCCTTCCTATTTTAGTTTCAAGTGGTCATGGGATGATTCATCATGAGGGTAGTTTTATGAGTGCTATTTGAGGTCTTTACACTAATTTAAAGAGTTTATCATGCTTCAGATGAACACTTATCTAAGAAGACATTCATGGTGTATACACATAATATTTTCAAACTTTTATTAATTACTGATGCTCTCTATCTTATAGTAACCCATCGAGTCTCAATCTCTTTGAGTGTATGCCCTAAAGATGCATTAGGAAAGGGTGGGTAGACCATTGGTGTTTTATAGGATTGTTGTCCCTTATTACCACTTATTACCAATCCAACCAACTCATAAAAACATTACACTAAGCTTTGCCTCCCATTTTACACACTCCTCTAGTCTTTTACCACTTTAATTAGCCCTTTCCCTAACCTAAACCCATTTTTGATATTTTACATGACTACATCAACCAAATCAACCATGTATCCTTATTTACAAAGCTTATTAGGGTTTAGGTCAGCCCATTGATGACCTATTCCATGACCTAGTTAGTTTTTGTCAATTATAATACTAGGTCTATTAGGTTAACCTTGTCAACTAAAACATTTTTACAGTTTTAGGGATATATTCACCAATATAAACACAATAATTTCATAATTTATAAGAGAAGAGAAGAAGTAAGATTTATTGTAAATATGTTTATCCACCATTCTATTTGAATAACAAGTTTAGGATTTCATATTTTTTGTGGAGATATAACTCTTATCATGTGTATAAGTCTTTTAGATGCATTGATAGGTTTTGTATCGTAGATTTGATTTATCCTTATCATCCTTACATAGAATAACAACCTCTTGTGAAATACCTTGGCCAAGGGAGAGATTAAGGCTCAATGGGTTTATCTTCAAAGATAAGTATTCCTAACTTTTTTCCTCCTTTATAAGAGTAGATATCTATGGATTTGTACTTTTCTTCTATGTATTAAGATTATATATACATTAACATGAGTATATGTATTCTATGTGTGTTTAAATTTAGTTTTTATTACCCCAACTTTGTGCCACAGGCTTTGGTGAGCACTAGATTAGATTTTTTCTTTACTTTTTATAAGTATCGTGAATATGAAAACATAGGACCTAGTTAGGGTTACTACATAGTTTTGCTTGATTTGAATCTTTTGAACCCTCTTTAGTGATATTATTATGGTAAGAGATCCCTTAGATGGGTCTAGCAGATCTGTATTGGTCATGACCCTAATTATCTATTATATCCCCATTTAATAGTATAAGTAGGATCTAACTTCTCTAACTTAGGATTGATTTATAGATATGCTACATTTTTTATTTCATACACATGGTATATTCTCCACTCCATTCTCTTGGAATTTAATTGGTTTACAAGTCTTAACACTTGGATTTGTGACCTTTCCACTTCCCTCTTTCACTTTCCTCTCACATGGTCTATAAATACAATTCATTTTGGCTTTTGTAATCTAATCCACACCTGATATGATGAAGCCCTATTATTTTTAATACTATATTTGACTTTAAAATTAATTTTTGTAATTATATTTTTCTCTCATAAAATTCTTTTCTAAGTGTGTGAAGTGGTGCATAGTGAAGTGTATAGTGATAAGTATCTATCCTTGTATTATCTCTAATCTTCCATGTTTAGTATAAGTAGTTCTCAAAATAATAGGTCACACAAAGTGTAGCCAATTATATTTGCCTATCTCTAAGTGTAAAAGAGTATAATTAGTGTTTTAAATCTTATCTTTTGTTCACTCACATTAAGTAGTACATTATGTATCACCTCCATGTTTCAAATATTGATGTTAGAATAATCTAAGATGTTGAGACTAGTGGTATGAGTCATGTTTCTTAGTGAAAGTGTATGGTAGTCTATTAGAGATCATTATGGTATATCACCTCATTATCATAGGTTAATTTTCATGTTACTTCCATTACTTTTCTTCCAATCAAGAAAGTATTTTAGGTGATAATCAATAAAATAAAAATCTAGGGAGCTAGCCCTTAAACCTAGAGGTTTACTTCTACTATAGGCAACCCACAAGACTAGAGGTAATCCAATGTTTCAATTAATCTATAGAAGGCCTGAACAACATATATAGGGTAAAAAATTGAGTGATAATAGTTATAACATGCCTAATGGGACTATTATCTTAATTAAATCTTATCAAGGTGAATGCTAGTCTTGACAACATCATAGTTACATATGGTGTTCTACTCAGCATTTGGCAACTCTATTCAAGGTAATATATAGTTGTATACTAAGTTTTGTCATTTATTTTTTTCATACTTCATGGTCCTTACTAGGTCAACTTCTATTAGAGATATCAACCCCATAAACCCACTCCTTCAACTTGAACTTCCTCTTGAAGTTTAAAATCTTTAGCTTATCTTCATCTTTGAAGAACAAGAATACTTTGCAAGCCATGAAGATCAAGAAAGTGAAAAGGAAATTGAGGATAACATGAATAGGTAGCATGATTTCCCATATTTTAACACTAAAAATCCCATACAACTAAATTTATATGATGATATACCTCACAATTATACCAAGAGTGTTCTCACTTTCAATGGGGAAGGTCATGTCACCTCTAGTGAGCATATTAGGGATATTTCTAAATTTTGTAGTTTTCATAATGTCACTAAAGTTAATATTGCAATTAGGTTACTTTTTATGTCTCTTAGGGGAAAATCCCTGACTAGTTTAGGACATTTACATGAGGATGTATCACTACTTGGGATGATTTTAGAGAGTTTCTAACGTCAAGGTTTGAAGTCAAAAGTGATCACACATCACTCATTTACCATTTAAATGTGATTAAAAGAGGTCCTAAAGAGACTAAGCATGACTTAAATGCAATAATTCAAATAAATTTTTATAGGATGCCTCTTCTCATGATACCTTTTGTAATCTTTATTTTCCCTACATATGTAAGGGCTATTGGTACTGACATAGACATCATGTTGCAGTACATGTGTTGTTACACCTTACTTGAAACTTATGACATAACCATTAGAGCTATGAATGGCCTAATACAAGTTGGTAAACTCCATCAAAAAGTTTCCATGCCTATTCTTACCAATATATCTAATGCTAATCCAATTATTTCTCAAATCCTAAATATAAATACCAAGTCTAGAACTACCCTAGAAAGGCAAAAGATATCATTAATTTAGATGTAAGGTACAATGCCTTAGAAGCTTAAATAAGGTAACTACATATAAATTATGGATCTAACCAAAAAAACTAACCCTATCCTCAACAATGAAATATGTTCCCACCTCAACAATATGGTCAAGGGAGAGGGTAAGGGTAACCTAACTTCAATAGGCCATCTAATGCATATAACCTAACTTCTACTTTAAACAAAAGAGATATGGTATTGATTCATAGTACCTTGGTCCAAGGAGAAGAATTATATAAAGTAAAATTAATGTATGTCAATGAATATGGAGATAAGGCTTTATTTTCTCAAGGAGGAATTACTCCTCAATTTTCAATAGAAGATGAGAATTATATGCAAGCAAATGAAAGATGGTAGCCCTAAGAAGTGAACCTTTTAAACTTCCTAGTGGAAGACACATTTGTCCTCAATAAAAATTATTAAATTAAAAATAATATTATATCCAATATAAAGTCTTTATGAAATATTCATAGTGTTGACACAAGTCCAAGTAACCCTCCTATAAGGCAACAAGGTGTGACTACAAGTGTGATAGTCCTTAAAAGTTCTACACCTATTTCAAATAAAAATGTTGGAAGGGTGACTCAAAGTTATCCATAAACTCAATATCAAAGAACTTATCTACCTTAAAAAATGTAATAAAAGTTAAATTTTCCTTCTTTGAACATCATTGTTTCTTTGAATAATGATAAAGCTAATATCTCTCTTTGGGAAATACTTCACTTGCCTAGTCAAAAGGAGCTTTTTCAAGAGTACCTATCCCAAATTCACCTAAATCCTAAACTATTAATACATTATGTTAGTTTTTCCTTCACTAATTATCCTAATCACATTGTTTAACCCTATACTAAATATAAAAAATCATCCACCCTTTTACCTTACTCTCATTGTGGGAGACAAAATTGTTCACAACTACATTATGGATAGTGGAACAAGTACCTCAATGATGCCCAATATTTCGGTAGATAAATTGGGATTATAATATGAACCATATATTAATGGAGTGCTACAAATTGATGGGACACTAGATAAATTAGTGAGACTTATCAAAGGATTGAGATTTTTCTTGCATGATTTTCCTAGTTTCCCAATTCTTCAAGATATAATAGCTTTTAATTTACCTACTCACTTTGATATTTTCCTCTCAAGGGATTTCATACACAATATAAGAGGCTAAATATTATTTTAATGGTCTGTATTGGCCTTCAAGACAAGGTATGGAGTAAAGGTAACCATTAGAACTCAACCATTGGCTAAATTTCATATTGAGCCCTATGTAGAATTAATTTATAATCTCAATTGTAAAATCAATAATCAAGAGGAGTATCTTATGGATGATGGACTGTAATATAATATTGATGTTATTTCTAACCTTTTCCTAGATGAGTATGGTGTTGAAACTTATGGACATGATCCATACACTTTCATTGAGAAAAATGATCTTGACACATACATCATCCATGAGGAAGGTGATGGACAATATGATGTAATAATTGATAATTATTTTCCATAAGTCCTTGAGGGTAATAAAAAATTTCATACAAATGATGATGATGGTTTGAAAAGCATGGTAGATCAAGTTAATGAATAAGACAAACCCATTCTACCTATCTAAGATGGAGGAATCCATGTATGTGATAACCATGAAGAAGAAGATGACCTATGAAAATAGTTCCATGTCATAATTAAATAATTTGAATAGTTTATTAAGCATTCTCCTCTTTATAAGAAGTGTGAAATTGATATCAAGGTTGTTAATGAATATCCTAAGCATGAAAGATAAGGTCTTGTTAATCATGATGATAAATGTCAAACTTTTATCTTGAAGACTGCAATCATGAAAGAGTCAAATGAACATAAGGTAAAAATTTATGTGATTAAGGATCAATCCAAACCTTAGTTTGAAGTTGAATCACTTTTAGATATGATGGATGAAAAATAAGACAATATTAATGATCCTATACATCAAGTACATCATGTCCTAGAAGAGAGTGAAGTTAAGACAACTTTGATGACTCCTATGATTCAGTTTGAGGAGGACCAATTAGGCATGACAAGAGTCAATTTAAATGAAAATTCATGAAAAAAATTTAGAGGAAAATATGGATCATACATGAGAGATGTAAGTGGCACAATTTCAGTTAAAAGAAGATCTAAATATGTTAAGTCATTTTACCATCTACATAAGCAAGTGTTTATTGATAAGTATGCTTCACATGATGGATTAATTATTTTGAGAATAAATGATGAAATAAGTACTATCTTTGACACTAGTTGAATAAATGGTGAATTATTCTTCACCTCAAGTTTTTTAGGTATTTTACATACTAGGATAGGTGTGTTTTGCTTATGTTATGTATATTTTCCCTAAGTGTTATTAAGAACATAAGTGTGTTTGTTTTGGTGTGTTGTCTTGAGTGTTTGTTCCTATTGTTTGTTGTGTGTTTTGTGTTCTTTTAGAGGAAATTTAGTTTCAATATAGTATATAAGTGACTTCATATCCTAATGGATAGGATAAAACAACTAGTCATTAGCATAGTTGGCTTGCCACCCCTAGGAAATCACCAAAATGTTGACTAATTTGACCATAATTCAAATTAGATCAAACCCTTATGTATTTAAAACTTTTCATGGGGTCCCCTAAGGTGAAAAATGTGTCCCATGGTCTTAAATGAGGTCATATAGTGTGTTTTAGCTTTGTCATCTTTATATTAGCTAGTCATATGTCATTCTAAGCCACTTTTAGAGTCATTAAATGAAATTATACGGGTTTCATAGGAATAAAAGTGTTTAAAAATAATATATAACATTAAAAAAACATGAATAGTTAGATAAAGTGTTTTAACACTAATATTTTATAGGTTCAACATTGAAAATAAAAAGATCATGCAGTCTTAGGTAGTTTAAAGTAGTTATACAACTTGCACAATAGACATGGCATGTGAGAAAACTTCAAAAGTGTCTCTTTAGGTCATTTTAGTTAAATTTCACAATTAATAAAATTTTATAAGTTTAAAAATGAGAAAATCTGACCTATCTTTCCCATTGTTCTCTTAGACAAGTCAAAAAGGTCAACTAGTCTTAATTTTATATAGACAAGAGGAGGTGAGTTAGAGAAAATGTATTTGGTGGGTGATAGTACACTCTGTGTACTTCTAATTCATGGAAATAGTCATATGTTTGATTTCTTGTGCTCCATGATCAATTATCAAGAAGGTTTTATTCTCAAAATTGCTTGCACATCCTCAATACTTCATTTCTTCTTCTTTATTTGCATTGTTCTATGCAAATCAATTGGTGTACATGATATTGATGAGTATGAGCATCCTTAACACAAGGTTTTAATTTATTTTTCATATTTGTAGGTGAATAAATTATCAAGATCACTCTCATTTTTCTAGTGGAGGATTCCATTACTAGTTTTAAGACAATGTTTCATTAGTATCAAAGTTTTTCCTTCTTATAGTGGTTTCAGATCAAAGGTGATATTGTTTCCAACCTCTCATGTCAATTACCCTTTCAAAGTTTAATCTCAAGTATCCATAGTTTATGGATTTAAAATCATAACACATAATGATAGTCATATTTCCTTGTGACTATCACCCACACTCAAGTGAGATTAAGCCCTGATTAGGCATGTTGATGACACATGAAGGTTTCAAGGTTTTGAGAGGTCTCCAAAGGTAGAAAAAACAAGACTAATCTATTCATAGAGATAAATATTGGTTGTTTTATTGAACCCACCATATAGAGTCTTATATATGATAGTACTTTTAGGCAATCTCCAATAGTGGTTTGAGTTCAATCCAAAAAGGCAAAGCAGTGTTGAAATGGAAATTTTTTGTGTTAGAGGTAGAAAATGTTGAGAGGGGGTTGAATTAGTGGTGACAAATAATCCAATTCAATTTCAAAACTATTCAAATAATTGATAAATCAATACAACCATTTATGAATCATTCAACATGTTTATAGAAATGAATAATAGATAATGCAAGATCACATACATAACATAAGAGCTATGTAGGAAACCCTCTTGGGGAATAAAAATTACTCTCAAGATTACAAATACATGGAATACTTATCCCATAATATAATAAAAAACATGAGATTTTTCAAGTCCTTTTGAATAAAATTTAATGAAACACCTATTTCACAAGGACTACCTACCCCTAAGATGATCAATTTCTTCTGATCAGATTTAGTGAAACACTTATTTCATAAGGAACACTAGCCCATAAGATGATCGATTCCTTCTAACCACCTATTGGTCAACTCATTCTAACTTAGATGTTGAGAACCCTCCCAACACCCATAAAATTAAAATCTCTTGAACACTAATTTCCTATCAATCTGATGGAGATATAATGTATATCATCTCCCTTCAACTCTTCACACTCTCTCTAGCCTTTAAACACTCTCAATGAATCCAAAACCAACTTTTAGATCACACTACACTTATCTTGCTAATACATAGCCAACAAACCTAAAAAATTCTTTGTCACAACATCAATAACATGACCATGGTATCTTACACATAGACCTTAATTTTCTCTGCTTATCAACCCATCTACTAGGCACACTCCATATCTTATTTCCTTTGCTCCTCAGCTCTTTGCACTACTCAACACACACAAGCCTAGAAACCATTACCTTGGTCTCCACTATTTATAGATTATTTATGAATATTAAATTCACAACCTTCCTTGCTAGTCACAACACATGCCTTCACTCTTAATGAATTTACATGGCTCACCTTTAAGTGTTATCCTCTTTCAAATAGGCCTAAGTCACCTTTTAGGTCCTATGAAGACCCATTCACCTATTTGACACTTCTCTAAACAAAATTAATAACACATGAACACTTTAAAATATATGGACCCATGTTGCATAATTTATAGGTCCTCTTTAAGTGATAACAACCATCACAACACCCTTCTGCTAAATCTCAATTCACTCAAATAACATTTTGTGCACATGGCCACCATGAACAAACATACAATCACCTTTTAAACCTTTGATCATACTGAATATTATTAATCAACCTTAACAATACAAAAAAATCATTCTCATAGAGTCTACAACACTATTTGATAGTTATCTCACCTTGAAACATCAAAATACCATCAATAAAAACTCAATTACCCTTCTCGCGTTACTTGTAGAGCATGAATGAGCACACATTCAAATTTGGAGATCAATAAATTTGACTCTGCAAACAATTAGACATTAAAATGAATATTTTTAGATATAATTTGAAGTCCTATACAATTTTTTTTATTGTAACATCAAATTCTACATAGATCAAAAGTTATAGCTCAAAAATGAAGCACTAGTCTTTCCTTTATTAAAATCAAATATTTAAATCCAAATGGTCACAGTTAAACCTTGGTCACTTTGAATGCATCTCATGGTCTTCACTCAGCTCACTCAATTTTCACCATTGATATTATTTAGAATAAGCTCAAATTTTAACTTGTAATGCTACACTTTCTAAATGTTAAACCTCAAACATTTTGACTTATCTCATGCTTTCTAAAAATCTTGACTGCATACGCACCATCAACATTATTGAGTATATTGGTCTTTATCTTACAATGTTCACTTTTAGATCTTGCTAAAAAAACTTGATATTATGACATGTGGTACCCTCACATTTATTTTAAGCACTTTACTGATATTCCCTTATGCTTGTGCCACTTATCAGTCTCGCATGCATTGTTGACTTTTTCACTTATCTCGTATCATTGATCTTCATTAGTATGAACCACCACTCGCCATTGATCTTCTATCATACTATCAATCTTGTGACACTTGTCACCTATGCATGCAACCTTTGACATGTTGACTTCATACACACCATTTATCTCAATATGTATGATTAATCACTCAATGTTGGATCTTCTTGACCAATGACCTTAGTCTTTGGCGTGGTTAAACTTGATAGTCTCTGACCCATCATAGTCTACTAGAGAAACTTTAAACTTTATAAATTGAGATAGATAATAATTTAAGACTCAAAATTTTTAATGTAGCTTCTTGGTAATATATAAAACATCCTCATGTAATCCTTTGACCAATATTGACTTTCTATGTACCTAAAATAAATGCTCAAAGTTTTTGGATCTTTCATGTCTTCATGACATGTAGTGATGGTCTAGCTTCTCTTAAGCTATAAGATGAATTTTCCTCATTCCAAATGATCACAAAACATACAAAATATCCTCCAAGACATCTATAGATGGCTCATAACCTCTTTTTTGTCCTTATAGACCTACATAAGTGTCATCTCTCCAAGCAATCCATCTTAGATCATATGCATTCAAATCCTACATTGCACAACTCCAGGCTCAAAATCATCATCATCATGACATCACCACTTTGTCATTACCTTTGACATCAATTCACACGTGACATAATGACAATACTTGCCAACAATCTCCCCCTTTTTAATTAATGGCAACCTCTTCTTTCCTTCTCCTCCTTTTCCATAAATGACAAAGTGGACTAAATAGACACCAAACTCCTCTCAACATCATGATTGTATTCAAATATACTAATAATTTCTTAGGATATTTACATACCTCATATGAAATAATTTCTCCCCCTTTGACATGCATCAATCTAAACTTAGACAACTCTGGTCCTTAGACTTGTCTACCTTTAAAACACACCATATCCCTTTATTCAAGCATAAATATCCAATAACTTGTCAAAACACATGACTTGGTTTGATCAAGTCATCATTTCAAAATTCTCTAAATTCATAATCGTAGTAGACTTCTTCCATACTTTTACCAAGGCTGAAACATCTCACATATTCTCCCCCTTACATCATTATTTTGTTATTCTAATCCTTAGACCAAGAAATAACTAAGAGGGAATCCTAACATCTCTGATCCATTTCACCTCTTGAGCATCTTTAGATCTCCATACATCATGAAGAACCACCCCACAGGCTTACTAGCCTTCTCTCTCAAGACACCTTAAGGACTACCAAAAAAACTTTGTGACACTCATAAAATAGGAAACATGTTATAAACCAACCTAATAACTCACCTTGAAGCACTCATTCCTTGATAATTTTGGAGAAACTAAGCGAAAACATTGTTAAGCACAAGATATATTGAGAGGGGGGTGAATCAGTATATCATATATCTTATAAAACTTTCCTTTAACCAAATTATACTTAATGAAACATTAAAGATATGCAATAAAAATCAAACAATAAACAACACACAAGATAGAGAGAGACACCAGATATAACGTGGAAACCCAATGTGGGAAAAACCATGAAGAACAATCTCAAGTATATGAATCAGCACTAACCCAAACAATATTCATAAGCCAAACATGTAGGAGCACCAACCCCTTTGTTGAGCACCAACCCACAAGAGCACCAAACCCCTTTGCCAAACAACAACCCAACAACTATTCGTGAGCACCAATCCACAGGAGCACCAACCCCTTTGTCGAGCACCAACCCACAAGAGCACCAACCCTTTTGCTGACAACCAACCCAACAACAATTTGTGAGCACCAACCAATAAGAGCACCAATGCCTTTGCTAAGCACCAACCCAACAACAATTTAGGAGCACAAACCTATAGGAGCACCAACCCCTTTGTGTATACTACACACCTATCTCTCAATGTTGTTATATCAACAAATGAAAGTTCAATACAACATCTCTTTCCTCTCTCTCACCTTTGCTCTTCTAAGCTAGATATAACAAATACAAATCATATTCATCTCTCACAATTGCTCCTCTAAGGTATATATTATAATATCAAATCAACCTCTCTCTTCCTTTTACAAATGGCTTCTCAAACCTTTGTTTATAGCTTTCCAAATGACCTTTGGCCTTTCCCCTTTATGACCCTTCAATCCTCATGGAAAATTGCACCAAACTTATATGACCCTTCATATTCTTGCCTTTGAAAGGTCATATGGTGACCCTTCATGACCAAAAATGTCCTTCCCACTTTTGTCCTTATCTTGGTGACTTTTCATATTCCTCAAAGTGTCCCTCCATGAGAAATTGTGCCCTTACTCTTTTGTCTTCACTTGGTGACTCTTGGAATTCCCCAAGATGACTCTTCATGGGAAAATGTGTCCCATCCTTATTTTGTCTTTACCCCATGGCTCTTTTACTTCTCCATGGGCCCTTCTTTTGTCTCATATGCAACCAAAAATATATTCATTAATATTAAATAAATATTAACTCACATTAGCCAAGATATATCTATTACAAACAACATTAAATGCAATGGGGCCTTTATCACCAATAATGCTATACTTTTGACATCAATGACAATATTTCCAACAATCTCCCCCTTTGTCATTGATGGCAAACTCAATCTTAAAACTACCACATCCTGTCACCTACACACACTATCATCTAAAAACATACAGTAACTCCCCCTTACTATAGAAACTTGTACCTATTCCCTGTACCTATTTTTTGCACCTATACATGTACCTATTATTCTCCCCCTTTGACATCAATGGCAAAGGGCCTACTTGGAGCTAACACTTAGCTCCCCCTCAACTGATGCTAAACATCAATGGCAAAAAGTAAAATAAATTACTCCCAACTCCTCTTGCAGATCTTTGAATGTGTCCTTTAATTGTGCATTTGAGAAGATATCTGATAATGCATATAAATCTTTACCTGTCTTTTGAGAATCTACAATCAACTCATTTAAATATTTTCTTCTAATCTCACAACCTTTTGTATGAAACTTTAAGGTGTATCCTTGATCACATATTTGACTTACACTCAATAGATTATTCTTAAAAAACATTCTTATCTTTGGTTCTACTAATATCCAAACTTAAAATACCTTTTCTATCTATCCTGGTAGTGGTTTTATCTTTGAATTTCACTATTCCACCATTGATCTTCTTTACTCTTATCTCCTGTCATATGCCTCAAACTTTTGCTATCAACTAACCATGGCTGATCTTTATTTCTTACATGTAAAGCTGTTTGCACCAACATCGAATCTTCAGGTTGTTTCTTCTGCCATGAACATGTCTAAACCTTTTTCCTGATGAATGGAGCTTTGAAATTCTTATCCTTGTTCTTGATGAATGGAGCTTTGAAACTTTGAACCTTCTTCATTGAATCTTCATGATTATTCTTTTCCTTCTTTCCAAAACTGTTAGCTCTTTTTCAACATTCTAATTTCTTGTGACCATAATCATTTGAAACATTTTAAAACTTTTAAACACTGCATATGCAAGAATCATTCTAATAGCCTCAAACCTTAACAGTGGTGCAAAATTTTCTTCAAAAATCTATTCACTCAAAAGATATATAAATTAATTTGTCAACTCACCTTCTTGTCATGCAACATATCCAAGACCCAATAGCATCCACCATGCTTCAATTTTTCTTGAAAGTGTCTCCTTGAAGCCTAGAAGAGACACCCCACACAATAGGGTTCTAGAAATAAATCTCAAGAGATTCCCACATCTCCTCTATTTCTTCCTTGATCTTCTTGTGTTTTTCTTTTAGAATCTATTTAAGCATGTCTAACCTTTTTGACTTACTAACCTTATCATTTATGATGTTTTTCATTTTCTCAACTTTTGCGACTATCTTATCTTGACAAAGCTCATGCTCAACTGTAACAAGAGATTCTTCACAATCCTTCCTATCTGATTCTTTTTCAACTATCGCAAGTAATTCATTCTCACTCTTAAACTCAACCTAATCAACCTTTACTATTTTAGGTCTCCAAACCTAAATTTGTCTTTTCTCATATTTTCTAGGGGCTCTATATCTTTTGGCATACCTTGAATATCTCTTTACTTTATTTTGACATAATTTAGCAATATGGCCAACCTCATGACAATAAAATCAAAAAATATTTCTCATACCTTTTTCTTGAATGTGACTGAGATCTCCCTTTAACTGATTGTTTCTCCTCATACAGTCTCTTTCCCTATGACCAACATGATGACAAACAAAACAACGACCATGAAAAGAATTTGAAAACTTAAAAGCATTGGGCTACCTGATCAACTTCTTTGATTTGCCTTCAAAACCTACATCCTTCTTTCCTTGGACTAATATTTCATGATCTTTCTCAACCTTGATTATAAGCTTATCATGATTATCTTTTAAAGAACCTAACTCAACCTTCAACTGATTACACTCTTCTTCTTTTAATGTTAGAATTGAATTTGCAACCTCTAACTGATTCTTAAGATCTTGAATAAATATATTATTTTATTTTTCTTCTATAGCCAACTTAGAATCCAAGATACACACCTATTCTTTAAGAGTTTCAACCACAGATTTCAACTCTTGATTCTCCTTCTTTAGTTGTTTGGCCATCTTATGCTTTTCTTTGATCTACCTTTAAGCTATTAAACCCTTTCTAAAGGAACCTGCTTTGATACCAATTATTAAGCACGAGATATACTAAGAGGGGGGTGAATCGGTATATCATATATCTTATAAAAATTTCCTTTAACCAAATTCCACTTATTCAAACATTCAAGATATTCAATAAAACTCAAACAATAAAAAACACACAAGATAGAGAGAGACACTAGATATAACATGGAAACCCAATGCAGGAAAAACCATGGAGAACAATCTCAAGTATATGAATGAGCACCAACCCAAACAATATTCTCAAGCCAAACTTGCAGGCACACCAACCCCTTTACTAAGCACCAACCTAGAAAATATTCATGAGCACCAACCCATAGGAGTGCCAAACCCTTTGCTGAGCACCATCCTAGCAATTATTCATGAGCACCAACCCATAGGAGAACCAATCCCTTTTCCAAGCACTAACCCAACAACAATTTGTGAGCACCAACCCATAGGAGCACCAACCCCTTTGTGTATACCACACACCTATCTCTCAATGTTTCTATATCAACAAATGATAGTTCAATACAACATCTCTTTCCTCTCTCTCACATTTGCTCTTCTAAGCTAGATATAACAAATATAATTCATATTCATCTCTCACAATTGCTCTTCTAGCCTTTATTTATAGCTTTCCAAATGGATGGTGGCCTTCCCCCTTTGTGACCCTTCAATCCTCATGGAAAATGGTGCCAAACTTGTATGACCCTTCATATTCTTGCCTTTGAAAAGTCATATGGTGACCCTTCATGACCAAAAATGTCCTTCCCACTTTTGTCCTTATCTTGGTGACTTTTCATATTCCTCAAAGTGTCCCTTCATGAGAAATTGTGCCCTTACTCTTTTGTCTTCACTTGGTGACTCCTGGAATTCCCTAAGATGACTCTTCATGGGAAAATGCATCCCATCCTTTTTGTCTTTACCCCGTGGCTCTTTAACTTCTCCATGGGCCCTTCTTTTGTCTCATATGCAACCAAAAATATATTCATTAATATTAAATAAATATTAACTCACATTAGCTAATATATATCTATTAAAAATAACATTAAATGCAATGGGGCCTTTATCACCAATAATTCTATACCTTTGACATCAATGACAATATTTCCAACAAACATGAAATCTTCACATTAGGCCTGTCTAGACTCTTTATAGCCCTACCTAAAATTTGTGGAGCCCACAAATTTGTATAGACACACTTTCAAGACTTGAAACTTCATATATAGATAACTCTCATTTTCCCCTCAATCACTCAAATTTTCATCACCTAGTTCATTGTATGCAACATACTTCCTTCACAAATCTACTAACTAATTAAGCCTCTATTTTGAAAAAAACTTGAATAATTTGAAAAACACAAACCGTAAAATCTATCTAAATCTTGATTTGATAACACATTTGGCTCAATAAAAATATTAATAACCCTAATACCTCAACTCATAATGCAAACCACTTTTCTCGCATAGCCCAAAATTCTAGAATATCAAAACAAACAAGGTCAACAAACCTTCTTCTAGTCAACACCACCTCTAAAAATTCTTACACACCTAGAGATAACCATTACACACTTCTAGACCAATATTTGAGCCTTCACATCTTTGGTAACCCATACATCCTATAACCCATTTTAGGCTTGCTTGCCCTTAGGCCAAAAATTGAGAAAATTGAAATCTCTCAAAAATCTCCAATTTGACTTCAACATACCTTTAGTCCATAAAACCACCTATATTATGTCAAAAATAAGTACACAAACCTTTTTGATCATCAAAATCGTCTTTAAATTCCATCAATCTCATTATGTCTCCTAGAAACCTTCAATTTTGACCCTAAAAACACTATATACATAACAAAAATACCTTATGACTTCACTCTGACCTCATCAAATCACTTCTCCCATCTTGACACACCAACACCAACTAGAAACACTCATTTATTGCCTTTTAGGACCTTCTAAATAACACCACAATAACACTTGCTTCTTCACTGAGAGGAGTCTCTTAAGAATCATAGATAAAGACCTCCTTTACACCATAATGCTTTAAATCAAAGTGAGGCCATGAGTGGCCCACATCTCCTTAGTAACCACTGAAATCCTTGTGTAGCTATAGGACTAATTATTCTTGTTCTTCTTCTTTTATTCTAGATTTTGACAACCTTTTCCTTTTCTACATCACTCACTTTCTCTTCTATGATAGGATATACAACATTTGGAGCAACTATAAAATCTTGACATACCTTGATCACTGAATTATCTTCTTTACATTATAAAATATCACCTTTATAACTTAACAACATAATAACCAAGCTTGAAATTCACTCAAACATAGCAAGTTGCTTATTAGCATCCAAATAGACCTTAGAACTAACCTCAACCAAAATCTTGGTCTTCTCTTTGAGCTTGGTCTCTTCATTCACAATATGAGTAGACAATGAGAGTTCTTGGTACTCTCCAACTTTTGTAGCATTCTCCACCATATAAAATAGATTACTTGATCCTATAGACTCATCATGACTCACAATTACCACCTTTGGTTTCCATGAGTTAACTTGCCTTCTTTATTGCACTCTAAGAGCCTAATTAGACCTATAGTCCTTTACTTGAAGAATCTAGCAATGTGATCTCTCTATTAAAAGTTAAAACACACTATACCTCATGAATTAAGCTTATCCTATCTTCCCTGATTAGAATAAAATCTTTTAATATGTCCATTCTTTTGACAATTGAAACAAACTACTCCTTTTGAATAAGACTCACCTTGCCTTACCTTATGTGAATAATGCTTAAAAAAATGTCCCTCATTAGGATAGTTAAAACACTTACATTTTTTCACACTTTTTTACTAATGACCCCCATCATAATTTCATATAAACTCATTTTTAAAATGTCTCTTGCATTATCTATCTCTATGCCTAAACTGATTACATGTCTAATAATAACCATTGAAACTTGCATACCTCATGGCATTTCGTATCTGATCTAATTTATCTTCATTCTACTAGTATCTTCATTCCTTGACTGATTATTGAATTTTAAGGTCTGATTTACATTAGTATTCATCTTGTCTTGAGTTGCATTTTTATCCAAGACCATTTATATCCTTTTCATGCTTTTGACCACTCATAATATTGTCTAGATCACTTGAGCTCTTTTCAAATCTCATTAATGACTACATCTCACTAGATGTATTCTCTAACTCATCTTTTCATGACTCATTTTTAATTACATAAATTGAACATTCATCTTATTTAGCTTTCAGGCTTGTAGATAGGATTTCTAATTGATAACTGAGATGTTTGACTATAACTTCATGCTTCTTGGTGTCTTCATTCATTCTTGATTCAAACACACTAAATTAATCCTCATAGTCCTTCATTTTAGACTTCATTTTATTTTTAGTATTCTTCTTAATCTTCAGTTCTTCCAAAGCATTCATCAATTTAGTCTGAAATTCCACTTCATCTTTATCATCATTTGAATCACTCCATGTATACCCTTTTTGACATGAGCAACTTCCTTCCTTAGCCATGAAGAGGGTTGCATCTTCAACAGGACCATCATCTTCATGGTCATGCTCTAATTCATTATCATTACTCTCATCTAATGAGACACAATCTTTATTGGTGTTGAGACTCTTCTTGTTCTTGAAGGACTTCTTCTTATTGTCATGCTTTCTAAATCCTTTCTTCCCTTTGTCAAAATTTTATGTCTTATTATCTTTATCTTGGTCTTCACCATGCTCTTCATCATCATTATTCTTATGCTTATAATGGAAATTATTAGCAAAATGTCCTATCTGTCCATAATTGAAGCATTTGAAGGGTAGTTTGCCCTTATACTTGCCTAACCTTTTCAATTTCTTTATAAACAAATCAATTAGTTCATTTTCATCAATATCATATATGTCATCCTCTTTGAGTTTCTTACCTTGGAACTTCTTCTTTGGCTTAATTTATGTCCTGAATGGTTCTTCCTTATTTGGTGGTATATCATCATTTAATCTCATCTCATAGGTAGTAAGGATGCCATGCAATTCATCCATATTCAACTAAGTAAGATCATGATTTTATTCTACATCAGATACTTTAGAATCAAAATTAAAAGAGAGAGATAGATATTAATACATTTTGAACTATAATAGATTCTTAAATATTTTCTCCAAGACCTCTAATTGTGTTCACAATCTCATCAACTCTCTACAAAAAGGATGCCACAGAATATTATTCCTTCATTTTAAGACTTTCAAATTATCTATGGTGAGTCTGCAACTTTTCCAACTTAACTTTTGAATCTCCTTCATAAATTATCTTCAATTTATCCCATATTTGCTTGGAAGATATAAAATAGATTACCTTGGTATTTTGAATCTTTGAAAGACCACAAGTGATAAAATTCATTGCCTTAGAATTATTCTCAGACAACTTCTTATCTGTAGTACTAGATGGAGGAATAGTAGGTATAAAATAACCATCCACAACATATTGAAAAGTGTCAAACTCTAGGGACATGATGTAGGTCCTCATCATTTCACTCCAAAAAGCATAATTATATCCATTGAACATTATAAATTAGTGGAAAAACCTCCTATCATTTAATGGATACCCATATTTAACCTTGGATCTCTTTCAAGCTATCAAGCCTTTACTAAAGGACTGGCTCTTATACCAATTGTTAGAGGTATAAACCACTGAGAAGGGGGGGGGGGGATGAAAAAGTGGTGGAAAAATATACTATTCAATTTCCAAACTCTTCAAATACTTGAGAAATCAATATAACCATTCATGAAGCATTCAAGATGTTCATAACAATGACCAATAGATAATGCAAGATCACATACACAACACAATATCTATGTGGGAATCTGTCTTGGGGAATAAAACCCAATCTCAAGCCTAAAAACATCTGGAATACTTGTCATATAAGATAATCATAAACATGAGATTGGTCAAGTCCCTCTATTCAAAATTTAGTGAAACACCTATTTCACAAGGAGCACTTGCCCCTAGGATGATCAAGTCCTTTTGACAACTTTTTGGTCAAGTCCTTCTGACTATCTTTAGTAAAACACCTATTTCACAAGGACAACCTTCCCCTAAGATGATCAAGTAATTTTGACCACCTATTGGTCATGTCCTTCTGACCTAGATGTTGATCACCCTTCCAACACCTATGAACTAAAAATCTTTTGAACATTGATTTCCTGTCAATCTAATGGAGATATAATGTGTATCATCTCCCTTAACTTTGTACACTCTCTCTAGCCTTCACACACTCTCAATGAATCCAAAATCACCTTTTAGATCACACTACACTTCTCTTGATCATACACAGCCAATAACCCTATAATTGATCTATCATAACATCAATAATATGACCATGGGGTCATACACACAAACCTTAATCAACTCTTCTTATCAACCCATCTACTAGGCACACTCCCTCTCTTCTTTCCTTCACTCCTTAACTCTTTTAACTACTCAACACACACAATCCTAGAAACCATTACCTTGGTCTCCACTATTTATAAATTCTTTATGCATATTAACTTCACAACCTTCTTTGTTAACCAAAACACATTCCTTTACTCTTAAGTCATCTACATGGATCACTTTTAAATAGTAAACTCTTTTATATAGGCCTAAGTCACCTTTTAGGTCCTATGAAGACCCATTAAACTCTTTGACACTTCTCTAAGCAAATTTAAGAACAAAAGAATAATTTTTAATATATGGACCCATGTCACACAATCTATAGTTTCTCCTTAAGTGATAACAACCATCACAACACCCTTATGCTAAATCTCAATTCACTCAAACAACATTTTGTACACACAACCACCATGAACAAACACATAGTCACCTTTTAAGCCTTTAATTTTATTGAATATGATTGATCAAAATTCATAATCCACACAAATGGTGTTTATGGAGTATGCAAAATTATATGATAATTATCTCATCTCAAAACATCAAAATACCATCAAGAAAAACTCAATTACCCTTCTCGAGTTACTTGTAGAGCATGAACGAATACATAGTCAACTTTGGAGCTCAATAAATTTGATTGTATAAATAATTAGACCTTTAATTTAATATTAAATATGCATATTTAAATCCTCTAAAACTTTTATTTTTAATACAAAATTAAATTTTGCATATATCAAAAGTTATGGCTTAAAAATAAAGAATTGGTCTTTCTTTCGTTAGATTCAAATATTTAATTCTAAATGGTCACAGTTAAACCTCAATCACTTAGAACAGATCATGTGCTCAACTCACTCAATTCAAATCATAGATATTCTTATAAAGTATTTATAACTTTAACTTGTAGTGATACACTATCCAAATGTTAAACCTTGAACATGTTGACCTCATCTCGTGTTTTTTGACAATCTTGATCGCATATATACTATCAATCTCTGTTGAGTAGCCTGGTCTTTATCTTACAATGTTCACCATTAGATCTTGATCAAAACTCCCAATATTATGACACTTGACACCCTAAAATTCCTTTTGAGTACCTTAATAATAATCCCTTGTTCTTGTGCCACTTGGTAGTCTTGCATACATTATTGACTCTTTGATTTATCTTTCACTATTGATTTTTGTTAGTACAAAATGCCACTCACCATTGATCTTTTGTTAGACTAGATAGCTTGTGACACTTATCACCTATGCATGTAACCTTTGACACGTTGAATTCATATGTACCATTGATATCAATATGTATGATTAAGCACTCACTATTGGATCTTTTAGATCAATGACCTTAGTATTTGATGTGGTTAAACTTGATGGTCTCTAACTCATCACAGTCTTCTAGAGCAACTTTAAAGCTTTATAAATTGAGATAAACAAAAATTCAAGACTCCAAATTTTTAGGGTAGCTTCTTGGCACTATAGATAACATCTCCATGTAAAATTTTGACCAATATTGAATTTATACATACTTAAAATAAATGATCAAAATTTCTAGCTATTTCATGTCTGCATGATGTGTAGTGATGACCTAGATTCTCTTAAGATATAAGATGCATTTTTCTCATTAAAAATGATCAAAAAACATACAAGAGATCCTCCAAGACATATATGGATGTCTCACAACCTCTTATTTTTCCTTATAAACTTGCATAAGTTCCATATCTCTCCAAGTAATCTATCTTAGCTCATATGCATCCAAATCCTACCTTGCACAACTTTAGGCTCAAACTCATCATCATCATGACATCACCACTTTTTCATTACCTTTGACATCAATGATAACACTTTCCAGTATTTTGAACTCATTCAAAACCTTCATTGAGGTCTAATAGCATAGATAAGGCCATTGTGATAATAGTGAAGTCATAATATTGTAGACAAACCTAGAACCATGTCCATAGGTTTAGAAAGTTATAATTTAGACAAATTACCTTAACTTATTTGAACGAGGGTTTTGCCCATAACTAGTGGCATCTTATGATGAAAATTTTGAGGTCTATATGATTTTAAATTATTTTCATCTTATCACCCCATCCTAGGGGTAATGATTTTACATAATAAAGTGGTTAATTGATCAAGATAGAGTGGTATTTGAGTGGTTTTTAACTTAGACATATTTTGACTTGAGACACTTATTAAAGCACTATGTGAGAAGCCTAGGAGTAACCCAACTTACAATGACCCATATTGGTGAGTGAAATTATAGTTTCTAGGCATGAAAAGAGTTTTAAAAATATTAAATAGTATTAGTGACTTCAATATGGAAATAAGGGAGATATGAACAGTACTCAAGCCCTAATGAACACCTACAAGAACCCCATGTTTTCTCAAATAGAGCATCTACAATCTGACTGTAGACCCACATAGTTGATGATGAGAAATAAGAAGTTGTAATCTTGAAAAACATATATGTTTATTTAATTTTGAATTGATCCAATGATCTTAGAGATAATCAAGAGAATAAAACGTATTATTCTCATACAAATGACTACCTACAAGAGTCTTGTTTGCCTAAAATGAGATATCACTATCTAACTATAGACTAGTACAGGCTAGTGAAAGATGCAAGTTGAAAGGTAAGAAAAGTTGTATGATAGATAAATCATACTAAAACCACTCTCAAAGTGTTAATGACATATTAAAAATTATTTTAAAGAAGTAAGGACCTAAACTTATAGTCATAGATCAAGGCTCTCAAGCCCAAATGGAATTTTTTGCATAGTCCTCATAGTCCCATAAGTTTGTATTGAAGTTTGTGAAGTTAAGGATTATAGGGGAGTGATCTAACCATGAAATGTTTTTTAGATGGTCTTCATGACATAAAAAATCATCCCATTTCTTTAGTATGGCCATAAAAATAGGGGAGATGCCCTCTATTTTATCTCAAGTAGAGGGCACTCCTAGTCAAGACAAAGTTACAAGCAAAGCACATGAATGGAAATAGAATGTGATGAGGAGTATTGGAACACTGTGAGAGGATGGTTGAGTTTTTTTTAATGTGAAAAAATATTTAAGGTCACCTTAGTCATGGGAAGCACCTATAGGTGGTCATATACATAACAAAATAGTCTAAACCTATTAGGATTAAATTGAGAATGAACCCTAATAGCTTACAATCTCATTTATAACATTAGGTGACTTTTCTAAAACAATTGATGAACTTTGGGGGAGAGTGTATAGTCAACAACATCCATTAATATGTAGAGTAGCATAAAGTGGTCAATTTGACCTAAAACCATCTTAGGGGTACATAAAATGTAAGAGAAAATATCAAGAGCCATCTTCAAGTGCTCATATATGTACTAAATAATTTCATGGTGCCTCAAGGATATAGGATTATTTTAAGGGGGTCATACACTTGGTCTCATTGGCATTTATTTAGAGATTGAGAATCTAGTTTTTATGAACCATTATTAAGAACTAGAATAGCTCAAAACCCTTACCTAGACCTAATGGAGAAAATATGAAAGAAGATGCATCTAGTATGGGTCAAATGGACATGATAATTTTTCAAACATTTTTATCACTATCCTAAGCTTTATGACATTTGATTTTATCATACCATCACTTATATAGATAGGGTTAAATCTAGGTTTATTACAAGTTTGCTACGTTTTTAATGGGTATAGGATAATTAGTGGATAAAGGCCATCAAAAGAGGTCAAAATGATTTATTATAACTCCATTTATTCATTTATTACCATAGATAAGCATGTAAATGCCTCTGCTACATAGTTCACTATAGGTAGTCCTGGATAGATAATGAAAATGACAAGTGACTACCCAGTAAGAAGATGATAAGTCTAATTTGGGATCTTTTTAAGGTCTACCTAATGGATTGGATGGAAAATACATCTTCAAAATGTGTCCTAACACCTCTTCCATGAAATTTGTTGAGCAATTGCAAGTCACCTTGATGACAAATGTGAAGAGTGTAGCCAAGAGAGTTGGTAGGTGAATGTAGATAATGAATATAAGTGTCAAAAAGAAGGCTATCAATTAAGGAAGGATCTAATGACTATTACACCTTGTTTTTAACCTCCATAAGATGTTTCATATGTTTTAATCCTTCCTAGTTTATTTTCAAGTAATCAAAGGATGATTTATCATGATGGCAATTTCAAGAGGGCTATTTGAGGTATCTATGCTAGTTTGAAGTTTTTTTCATGCTTCAGATGGATACTTGTCCAATAATACTTTAATTTTATATTCTCCAGTCCATTTTATTAAATTTAAATTAGTTTTTAGGTCTTGAAACTTGGATTTGTGACCTTTCCACCTCACTATTTCTCTTTCCTCTTGTATGCTTTATAAATGCAAGCCATTTTGGATTTTATAATCTAATCCACACTTGGTAATGTGAAACCATGCTATTTTGAATATTGTATTTGCCTTTTAAATAAATTTTTACAATCTATTTTTGATCTCATAAACTTCTTATCTAAGTGTGTGAAGTGGTACATTGTGAAGTGTCTAGTGATAAGTATTTATCCTTGCCTTATCTCTACTCTTCCATGTTTGGTATAAGTAGTTATCACTCTAACAGGTCACATGAAATGTTTCCAAGTTTATTTTCCTATCATTAAGTGTAAAAAAAAATCATTAGTGTCGGCAATCTAACCTTTTGTTCACTCACCTTGAGTAGTGTAATGCATATTACCTTCATGTTTGAAATACTGATATTAGAGCAATCTAGGATGTTGAGACTAGTATTGTGAGTCATTTTTATCATTTCAAGTGTATGGTAGTCTAGTGGAGATCATTATGGTGTATCATCTAATTAACATAGGTTAATTTTCATGTTACTTATATCCCTTTTCATCCAAGCAAGAAAGTAGTGTAGGTGATAAGAAATAAAATACAAATCTAGGGAGATATCCCTTAAACCTATAGGTTTACCTCTACTACAGGCAACCCACACGCCTAGAGGTGATCCAATGTTTCACTTAATCTAGAGAAGGATTGAACAACATCTCTAGGGTGCAAGATTGATTAATAATTGTTAGCATAAACAATCAAATGATAAAATAATAAAATGAGAGTATCTAACCATATTATCATGGAATTTACCTACTAATCAAATGAAAACATTAAAAAAATCAAAACACAAAATGTCCAAACTTATTGAGTATGATCTCTTTACCAAATTCAATAACTAAAAATGATCATATTGTAAAATTAAACATGATGTTATGCATATAATGTATTTCCATGCTAACTCATATGAATTGAGATAATCATAATATCTATATATTTTATTTGATTTCTCATCTAATATAATTATATCTATTATAATATAATTGTAATAATTATTTTCCAAGAAACTAAATATTTTTTCTAAAAAATACCAATATTGTTAGTATCTTTAAAGTAACAACAAAATAGGTTTATCAAAGCAAACATAAGACCTATATAAGGAGATACATGATCCTAAAATTCTATATGGGCACCATTGTGAAGATATAAGTATGTATCTTATGTTATATAGTTTCATAAATTGTTTATTAAATATTTTTTTATTAAACTTCAAATTATATACGTAGACCTGTGGTCCCCACTTTGTTTGTATTTTACTCTAAAAGTTAAAATAAAAGTAATTATTATTTACTGGTAATTTTACATGCACAATAAATATTTATTTATATTTTTTATTATTAAATATATATATATATATATATATATATATATATAATATATATATATTATTGTATGTTGAAGCTTAACTAGTCTCTTATATGAGTTGGTAAGCTTTATTTTGCTAGAACTTACAACTAAGGAGGTCCCAATTTCAAAACCCCATAAATTCAATATTTTTTGACTTGGCAAAATCAAATTTAAATTAAATTATTATTTTTGGTTTGCATGCCAAAATTTCATGCATCTAAAACCCTAGTTGACTTATCAAACTTGTTTTAGCTTTCGACCTAGTGAAAAAATTGTCAATCATAGTCATGTTACCTATCAATACCTTGGTTTTGGAACCTTCAAGACACATATAATTAGTCCATTTTATGTTTTGAAACCTCTTATTATTAATTTTATAGTTTTTTAATAATAGTGCCTAGGTAGTCATTCTGAGTGTGACTCTTTTGACACATAGTTTAGTGCAATTTTGTTTAATTTTGTTACATTATATTGCATTTAATTAGATCCTTAATTCAATGTGCACTTGTGATTTGCTTTATTTAAAAAAAATAGTATAAAAATAATTAAAAATGTTATTTTCTTAAAATTGTTCTTACATTAATGTATTTTTACAACACTTGTGACACCCTATTTTATCATAATATTTCATAAGTTTTTTCTATCTAAGAATAAATTGAATAATTTTTGTATGATTACACTTGAAACCTTTTTTACTCTCAAATAAATTTAAATTCACATTAAAAAGGGTTTTTTTAAGCATTTGGTTAATATCCTATTTAAAGGGAGGCTATGGCTTCACCTCATTTTTCTTTAGATAAATCTCAAATACTTAATGGAAATAACTATAATATATGGGTTTTTTTAAAAGATGAATTTATGGCCTAGAAGCTGTAGATATTGTCAGTGGGACTAAAAAATATCCTTCTAGATGACATGTGAACCCTGAGCTTACCAATGCATTTCAATAAAAATTACAGGAAGCTATGTCCATTATCTTGTCGAGTGTTAAGAATGAATTCTTTCTCCACATTGGTAATAAATAGTCTCTTAGTATTGCTTGGAAAATCCTTGAATCCATACATGAGGGCACTCATCTCTCAAATCTTATTAATTTTATCCTTGAATTGTTAACTAAACCTATGAAAGGTGATGAGAAAGTTGGGATTTTTATTGCTAAAATTAAAAACATTAATGATCAGTTAGATGAATGTCATTGTAATTTGATTCACAATCAATTATTTTATTTTATAATTCAGCTAAATATTCATGAAATGTTTAGAAATTTTATTTTTATTTTAAATTTTAAGTATCAAACTAGACAAGATATCCCTAACCTTACCACCTTATCTACTCCCTTGAATCAAGAAGAGAAAGTCATTACCAATCTTTTATTCTAAATAGAGTACCACTCAGGAACTTCTTGTCTTAAATACTATTTATAATAATAATAATAATAATAATAATAATAATAATAATCTATAAATCTAATCCTAATTCTAATTTTGGGTCAAATATGAATAAGAAATCTATTAATAAGAATCATAAACTTAAATTGAATGAAAGTTGTAATTTGTGTGGTAAATTTTGTCATAGAATTGAAACTTGTTATAAAAACAAAGATAGAGTTAACAATAAATATTCTAAAAATAAAAAAAGAGAATACATCTAATCAAAATAAGAAGAATCAAAAACCTAATTATGATAACAATCAGGATCAAAATGTTATTACTTTATAGCCTACTTTATTTTTCTTCAAATGAAATAAATGCACTTTAGATAGCAGTGCATCACACCATATGACTTGATTATCTAATATTTTGTGTAATTTTATAGGTATATATGAAAATATTTACTTCTAAGATAATTCATTTTTAGAAGTAACTAAGCAAGGAAAGATGAAATTTTAAAATGTTGTTATTAATAATATTTTCTATATACCTAAGTTTAAAAAGAATTTTCTATCTTGTTCTCAATTTATAAATGATAATTTCATTGTAACCTTTATTAAATATATATGATCCATTAAAAATCAATATAGGTCTCTAATTGTTGAATGGTTTCAAAATAATGGTTTATACATTTTTCTCCTTCTGCATGTTTTCTTTCATCACATAGTAAAAAAGAATATCAATTATGGCATGAAAAATTAGAACATGCTAATTTTATAAGTTCACATGATATGTTTTCAAATAATATTTTTTTTATAGTTCCTTATATCTACTCTCATCATGAAAATTGTGAAGGTTACTTATGTTGCAAGCAAATTACTAACCCCTTTCATAATAATCATGATGTGAATTTCTTGCATCCTTTAGAATTGATTTACAGTGATGTTGTAGGACCTCTTAAATTGTATCTATTAATATTTATTTATATTATGTTATGTTTATTGATGATTATACTATAATTATATGGTCATATTTAATTGAAAATAAATCTGATGTGTTGTTTAAATTCAAGGAATTTAAAGCTAGTGTTGAAAATGCATTTGATTTTTATATTAAGAGATTAAGAAATGATAATGGTGGTGAACATCTTATTAAATAGTTTGATTATTTTTAAATTATTTTTGGTATTCAAATGAAATTAAAAAATCCATATTCCCCTTAGTGAAATGATATTACTAAAAAGATAAACTACACCATTATTGATATGACTAGAACAATGTTCCATTCTACAAATGTTCCTCCTAATTCTTATGGGTTGAATCTATGAATACTATTGTGAATATTTTGAAATAAATACTTAATTTTTGAATTTTTCTATGTCATAAATACATGTATGTTCATATCATTTCATTTTTAATGATACCAAATGTTGATCTATAGCTCAAATAGACCAAGTAGGACTTGAACCTAGGACCTTCCATTTATTGATGGAGTGCTCTACCAACTAATCTATTTGCCTCTATATAGCTATCCCATCATTGGTTTTGATGTGGATTATTTATAATAGTTATTTTCCAAAAACACCATCCTATGTTTCAAATACATGACATGTAATGAGCTTTGAGTGGGGCATATGTATACACACAATATTTTCTAATTTTATCAATTACTGATGCTTTCTCTTTTAGAAACCCATTGATTCTCAATCTCTCTAAGTGCATGGATTAAATGGTGCACTGAGAAAGGGGTGGGAAGACTATTTGTGATTTGTAATATTTTTTTTCTATATACTATCACTTAAAGCCAACACAAGTCCATCTTATACATTTCCCTAAGATTTGACACCTACCTTACACGTTCCTCCAAGCAATTCAACATATCATATAGCCCTTACCTATTCCAAAACCTTTTTTTCCATCCTCCAAACATAGTTAAATGGGCCAACCCTATTTTCAGAATTGAGCTTGTTATGGTGATAATTTGGCCCAACTAACTTAGTCTGTAACTACTTTATTTCCTTAATAACTAGGTTGACTAGGTTAAATGTGTTGGATAAAAATTTGCAAGGGTTTAGGGTTAGATCTAGCTATATAGATACATATTTCACCACATTTTCATTATAGGTAGATGTAATTATTCATTTTCATATCTTTATCTACTTATCCACCGTTTTACTTGAGGATTCATTATTTAGGGTTTCATACTTCCTTTGGAGAGAAGAATCTCTTCTTGTGGGAAAAGTATTTTGGATGCATAGGAGAAGTCTTTTAGCCTAGATCTAACCTATCTTTATTATCCTTAAAAACCACAAAAACCTCTTACAAAGTACCATTGGCCAAGGGAGAGATTGAGCCTTAGTGGGTTTGTCTTTAAGGTAAGTATTCATAAATCTTACTCCTCTTTTATTAATAGATATATTTGCATGTATTGACTTATGAATGTGTTTATCTATCCATGTTTAGGATTACATATACATTCACTTGAGTATATTTCTTATTTTCATGTTTATTATCCCCTATGTGTGCCACAAGCTTTGGTGAGAACTAAATTAGATTTACTTTACTTTGTTAGAAACCATAGGACATAACTAGGGTTATTGTGTGGTATTTCTGAATTAAAGGGTTTATAACCCTCTCTAGTGATATTGTATGGTAAGATACCCCTTAGTTAGGTCTAGTAGATCTATATTGTTCATAACCTCAATTTTCTAAATATACTAATAAGTGAAAGGGTTAGTTTGGTTTATCTTCTCTGAGAAAGGATTGATTTATAGATCAGCTCCACTTTCCCTTGTATATAGTGATAATCACTATCATAAGAATTAACTCAAGCTAAAAATGGGATAAATAGAAGACTATTATATGTATACAATTGTAGATAACAATAAGGCTAATTTTTAGGATACCTTGATTGAAATAAAAGGTATTATACATGGTATTTATGTATCTATTTTTATTTATTTTGGTGCAATAGACATTTTTTTCACTTTTTATTGCCAATCAATGACAAATAAAACATATTTATATAAGATAAGGATGGAAAGTTGATTTTGGAACTATTAAAAGGGTACCTATCCAAGAGTAGATGAAACAAGATAAGTATTTTTTATGTTCTCATAACTAAGGTAAATATATTTTTAATACCCTTGGGATCATATGATGTCATCTTAAGCATGGAATAGTTATAGCAGCACCAAGCAACACTTGATTATTTTGGAAAATTAATGTAATGAATTAATGACTCAAGAAAGAATGTATAAATACAAGGCCTCTAAGGACCAAAAATATGAAAAGTAATTTCAGCTTTAAAGTTTAAAAAGGATGTGAAAAAGGGTTGCAAACTCTAAGCAGTTTAGTTGCAAGAGTTACCAAAGGAAGAAGAATAACCTTATCAAGATTTTCCAATTTTAATGGAATTTATGGATGTTTTTCTTAAAAAACTACATGGTCTTTCACATAAGTGTGAGTTTGACTTATTTATAAATATCATGCCATGGGCTACCCCTACATCAAAGACCCCTTATCAAATGAATATTATAGATTTGTAAAATTTGAAGGGTCATCTACAATAACTTTTGGACAAAAAAAGAATTAGGCCATGTGTTTCTCCTTGGGGTGCTCGAATGGCCTTTAAGAAGAACAAGTATAGAATGTTATGGATATGCATTGATTATTTCATGTTCAACAAGGTGAAAATCAAAAATTGATATCCATTACCAAGGATTGATGATTTGTTTGATTAAATAAATGATGTAATAGTATATTCTAACTTTGAATTAATATATAGATATCATTATCTAAGAATTAAATATGAAAACATACATAAAACAACATTAAAAACTTGGTATGGGCACTACAAGTTCACTATTTTTCCATTTGACATAACCAATGTACTAGATGTATTTATGAACTTAGTGAATGACCTATTCAAGTATTTTATATACAAGCTTGTAGTATCCTTGTTTATTCAAGTTATGAGGTTGAACATGATCAACATTTAAGGCTAGTTCTACAAAGGTTACGACAACATAAATTGTATAGAAAACTATCGAAATGTGCCTTTTAACAATATCAAATACACTATTTGGTCCTCATTATTTATAATAAAGGCATTATTATAGATCTAAATAAAATTTGAGCTTCAATAATTTCCTACTCCTACTAATGTGCATGAGGTGCATATTTTTATGGGGTTGGTTGGGTATTATCATTGATTTATGGAAGATTTCTCCTCCCTAGCTAATCCTATCACTTCCTGGTAGCATACGAGTAATAAATTTGATTGGACACCTCAATGTGAAGAGGCTTTAAAAATATTAAAGGAAGGTTGAAAATATCTCCAATTCTTATTACTCTTGACTCAAAAGGTAACTTTGAGATTTATGTTGATGTTTCTAAGGAAGGCTTCAGTGGTGTCTTGACTCAAGATGGTAAATTGGTGTCTTATGATTCACACAAGCTTAAGGAGCATAAAAATAACTATATAATACATGATTTAGAGCTTGCTACCATAATTCATGATCTAAAACAATGGAAGCATTTCTTAATGGGAAATCATTTTAAGGTGAATTCTAATCACCATAGTCTAAACACTTGTTTTCCTAAGATGATTTGAATGCATTCTAATGAATATGGATCGAATTTATTAGTAATTTTAACATGGACATATCTTATGTCAAAGGTAATTAAAATCATGTTATTGATGTACTCATCAGATGAATGTACCTTATTTCCATGTTTGTACTATAAGGATATTTTAGAACCATTATGCCAAAATAATAACTTATTGATAAATATTACCAAGAAGTAAGTGTAGGACTAGCTAATGATCCTTTACCAAAAGAGTTTACTAATTTTTATGTTGATTCAAATGAACTTTTAGGCATAAAAATATAATTTTTTACCCAAGTCAGGTGATCTATAGAATCTCATTGATGCAGGAGCATCAAGCTACAAAACAACAATTTTGTACTTTGGTCAATAAGAAGTCAAAAGTGGTCAAGTTTGGAGGTAATTAGAGTCAAGAGATATATCAAGGCCAATTTATTTTATTTTAATTCATTTTGGGTTCCTAGGGTCATATGAATAAGTTTAGGTGAGTGTTTGAAGTTTCCCTCCAAAACCAACAATTTGGAATTCAAATGTTGTCACAAAGTCTAGAATGGCCCAAACATGATAATAAAGTGTTCAAGAAATAATATTGGTGTTAAGAGCCAATAAATATTATAAAAAAATTTCTAGGTCATGTGTGACTAAGTTATAAGGTTAGAAGAATGTTTTAGTAAGGTGACTACATGAACCCCATGTTGAAGGTTAGTATGTGTGGAAGTTTTGCTTTTTTAACTAATCAAGAAATCAATGTTGAAGTTGGTTTTATAGATAGTGGTAATATATTTTTGAAGGTGATTTTGGCATAGGAAATGGAGAGAGGGGTCTCCAATAAGGTGGAGAATGTTAAAGAATGAGAAAAATTTAAAAAACCCTATGAAGGATGTCCAAGTCCATGAATGGACTGTGTTGTAAAGAATGCTATTTTAGTGAATATAAATAAGTTGGTCATTTTATTATTTCCTCTTCAATATGTATGTATTTTTATTTATATATAGATACTTTGATTTAAGTGAGCGTTCAAGGTTATATGCATGTATAGACTCTGAGTGCCTATAGGTTTAAGAAGGATTTATGAGAACAATGAAGAAAGGATGATTGAATAATTATTTAAAGAATAAGGAATACCATTGTTGTGTATGCTATTTTAAGGTGTTAATAATTATATAGGTCCCGAAGTGGTTGAGTGAATATTTTAATTAATGAAACTAAGTGAAGATAGTCTAGTCTTACTTTCATGTTCACATTGTTGATCATTTGAGGTAAGAAAGTATTAGTTGTTTTAGAAAAGCAAGTATGATTGTAATGGAGATGGAAGATGGTGATATCCAATAGTGTGTTTACATGGTTGATACCAAGTATGTGTTTCTCAGTTCTCTTCTAGAAGGATCAATCTTTATTACTTAGTCATCACTTTGTTCACAATAAAGGAAACTCTAAGCATACAGTATACAACCCTGTTTGGAAGGGATTGAAAGGATAATTTGTTAAAAGAGGGAAGAGAGAGTGTTATCAAAGAGTATTTCATATGTTAAGATAATGAGAAATGTATTATAAGAGCCCATGAGGAGGATTTATTTGAAGATAAATAAGTGACAAGCATCTACAGTTGTGTATGCCCTATTTTAGGTTACACAGTCTAGCCAAGAAGGGTTTGAAGCATAAAGAGAGGTATGAAAAGGTGTTGAAAAGTTTGAATAATGTTGGGGAAATATTAAAAATTAATGAGAGATTCCTTTGAAGACCTCAAAACCTTTCTAAGTGTGAACTATAACTCTAAACCTATACATAGTCTGATGCAGAGGGCTTTAAATATTTTTATTTTATACATGAAACACAAAAAACAAAACTCATAAACTTCTACTCACCTCTACCAAATTAAACCTAGCTCTGAGCTATTATCCTTTCACAAATTTTCTTAATTAGATACATGATTATCAAGTCATCAATTTCCTTTATTAACTGTCCTTTAGTTTTCAAAAGATGTATCTCTGTCTCAAGACTCTATAACCTTTCCAATGTATTTTCTACTCTCATTTCATCATACTTAGTTTCAATTGTATTTATTTTAAAACCCACACAATAGTCTTGATGTATTATACTTCTTCTAGTTAAATGCAAATTGAGACCACCTATGAGGACTTATTTTGATGAATAAATCTTTTGCATGAAGTTACACACAATCTAAGGGTTGGGTACTCTTTACACCATCTTTGTTTACCTTGCTAAATCAATATTCACATTTCATACACCTCTATTGTGCACTTATATCACACTCTATATTTCAACTTATTTAACTATGTAAAAATCTCAAGCAACTATAGGCCTGTATTAGATATTATACAACATTTTATTGAAACAAGGTTATAAAATGCTTAAGGAACCTGTAAAAGATCAAAAATATAGCATACCAACATGCACATTAGAATATCAATTATAATTCATGCATAATCTTTCTCTGATTAACATATACTATGAATTTTTGATTTATTATGTAAGACAACATAGGATTACACTTGTTTGATAAACTAAATCTTTGCACAAGGTTTATAGATGTCAAATTATACTTTCTTAATATTTAGAACAAATCTATAAAAAAATGTGCTATGAGGGTTATCCCATGTATATGCATACTCATGTAATCCTTTCAAGCTATTTCTTTATGTAAATGTAAACACAATCATTTTGCCATATGACACATTGGGAACTCAGTTTAATATTATGTCAGTGAACTTCAACACAAATAAAAATGTTTCAAATATCTATAGATTATCTATTGGTGTCATAATAATCTCAGTCATCTTACCAATAACATAGGGATTAGTAGAGTTATTTATCATCAAATCTTCCACTTTTAAAATACACACTTTCAGTTTTCAATATATGAAGTATTAAGGATGTAAACACATAGGGTCTGAATTGAATTTCTTAACCATATATATGAAATTTCATTAATAGAATATAAAGTACTTCAAACATAATGAAATAACTAATTATTACTCAAGGATGATAATACTTGCCTTTAAAAAATATTTATTTATCAAATTTACTATAACATAGTCACTTGCATTACCCACACACAAAAATAGGGTTCACAACCTTTTTATTCAAAACAAGAAAACATATTTCATTACCATGGTTTCTTCAACATATTCTCTTTTCGAACTAACCCAAACATCCTCTTTGAATCTTTAATGACCTCCCTTGAATGAATTGATACAAAACCAAAAACATCTATTATAAAGATTTTCAATTCTTATAAATAACTTGGCAACTACCTATGTATATTACAACTACCTATCTTTAAGCCCACTCAAAAGGATGACTCATCATGTGATTCATGTGGTTCTTGGAACACCTTTGAATCCTAGAGACCTAGAAAGATATAAACAACCTATTAAAGACTCTAAAACATGGCATTAACCAATATTTATAATTTGTAGATGATGCTCCTGCATGATACTATCAAGGAGAAAGAAACTTTCCATGAAAGTGATAAAATATTTTGGTGTTAATGATTCTTTATAGCATCTTTCTTTCAATCACATGCCCACCTAGATCCAAAGGCCTATTTGAAACATATAAGCCTTTGTGATGCTTGATTATGATGGCTCCTCATTTATTCTTCTTTCTCCTATTCCTCTTCTTGATTTTCCTCTTTATTTACATCTTCCCAATCTTTGGTAACTATTATTCATTATCTTCCCTCAAGTGACCTTCACATGAAACAAACATGTCAACTAAAACCACTTATTACTTATTCTCTTGGAGTTCTCCTTGTTCATTACCTGCCAACTCTTCTTCCTCTTGACTCATAATTCTCTCTAATGCCAACACAGCTATCATGATGCTATTATTATCTCCTATGAGACTTATACTATCATATTATTCCATTATCTATTAACATAGTTCCTCTTTTTCTGCTATATATTCATATTTATCTCTTTGATATTCCATTGGTGTCCAACAAAGGACTCCATCCTACTACAACTCAATATTATCAAACACTCCAACTTGGCTTCTTCCTTATATCCTCTTGTTACCACCTCATCGGTATCTTTAATAATGTAAAACACTACATTTATTATTATTGTACCTTATTTTCTTTCAACTAACACATTTGTTAGTTCCAAAGTTATCTCATACAAATCATCCTTATAAACATCTATGTCAACATACTTATCAAAAATGACATTGAAATGAATACATTGTACTTTTGGATTCTCCTCCACTCTTTTTTTACTAAAATATTCCTCATTTCCTATCATGAGGCATGGTACTTCTACAACTTCTCTTTCTTCTTGATCTTCATCCAATGGATCACCCGCTTCAGGATAACATAAGATTGTGTCACCATACTCAACCATATAATAAATTTCTTCTTAAATTATCATGCTGATCATGTTTCAATCCTTGATTCAACTCATCATTTATATTAAAATATTCAAATAAATCATTAGTCCTAACTTTATGAGGCTTGCTTGCCTCCTTGTTTCTCTCTCTAGGTTTCTTTGATAACTTCATCCTTTATTTTCTCCTCTTTTTCATCAATTGTTTGATTTTCCACATGAGTGGATTATTTATCATGACCCATCCAAGATGTGGATTCATAATCTCTCTCAAATTCTCCATCTTGGGAAACATATCATCTATTTGTTGTCTCATCTCACATATCTCTTCTATCTCAATCTTATTCTTGGTGTCTTCATGCACCATCTTCTCTTTATGGTGTCTCTTCTCAATATTTTTTATGTTTTCTCTTATCTCTCTCTCTTCATGTCAATCAAGATGACTATCAATTATTTGACCTCATCTAGACCTATTATTCTTTTTGACAAGCCTTCTCTTACTTTCCACATCATGACCTCTCTCTCTCTCTCTCTCTATATATATATATATATATTAATCACTTGGGAATTATTTATTCTTTTACTACCTATAATAATATCTTAATATCACCTATGATCTTCCTTTTTTAGCTTATCAATAACTCTTCTCTTTTTATTTAAGCCTTCTTTGCTAAGGGCTTTGCCACCTATATTTTCTTTCACTTTCTCAACTATTTCTACCTCTCACATACCTGAAGCCTCTTTATTAGCATTTTTTCAATCTCCATTATATTCTCACAACATATTATCAAACCAAAATAAAACATGTATTCAAAAAAATCTTCTTGCATATGAAATCAACAATCTCAAAAGCAAAATATACCTTACCACAAAATCAACCTTCTCTGATACCAAAATGATGTAGATGGATTTAAATCTTTGTCCTTTATGCATGAAACACAAGAAACAAAAAAACTCATAAACCTTTACTTACCTCTACAAAATGAAACCTAGATCTAAGTTTTATCCCTTCACAAACTATCTTATTTAGATACATGATTGTATAGCCATCAATTTCCTTTATTATTTGTCTGTTGGTTTTCAAAGGATGTTATATCTTTGTCTCAAGACTATATAATATTTATAATGTATTTTCTCCTCTCATTTCATCATAATTATTTTATATTTTCATTATTTTACAACCCACATAATAGTCTTAATGTATTATACTTCTTATAGTTATATACAAATTGAGACCACCCAAGAGGACTTATTTTGTTGAATAAATATGTTGCATGAAATTACACATAATCTAAGGGTTATATACTATTTTTAAAATATTAATTTACCTTATAAAATCACCCTACATATTTAAAACACCTTTATTATTAACTTATATCATGATCTATATTTAAACAGGTTTAACTGTGTAAAAATCTCAAGTAACTACAAGATTGTATTAGATATTATACAATATTTTTTGGAATCAAGGTTATAAAATGCTTAAGAAACCTATATAAGATCACAAATACAACCTAAAAACACACACATTATAATAAAAATTCCAATTCATGCATAACCCTTCTCTTATTAACATATACCTTGAATTGTTGATTCATTATACAAGACAACACGGGATTACACATGTTTGATAAACTAAATCTTTGCACAAGGTTTATAGATGTCAAATTATACTTTCTCAATATTCATAAAATATATATAAAAAACATGATAGGAGGGTTATCCCATGTATATTCATACTAATTTTATCCTTTCAAGCTATTTCTTTATGTAAATGTAAACACAATCATTTTTCTATAGGACACATAGGGAACCCAATTTAATATTGGGTTAGTGAACTTCATCACAAATTCAAACACTTAAAATATATATATATTATCTATTGGAATCATAATAATCTAAGTATTATAACCAAAAACATGTGGATTATCATATTTTTTATCATCAAATATTCCACTTTCAAAATACACACTTTCAGTTTTCAAAATATGAAGTATTAAGGACATGGGCACATAGGGTCTGAATTGAATTTCTTAACCATATATATTAAATTTCCTCAAAAAAATATAAATTAATTCACACAAAAAATTAAATCACTTACCATTACTCAAGGATTAAAATACATGCCTTTAAAAAATATTTATTTATCAACTTTACTATAACATAGTCACTTGCTTTACCCACACATAAAAACAAGGTTCACAACCTTTTATATTCAAAACAAGAAAACTTCTTTCATTTCTAGGGGATTTTAAACATATTATATTTAGAAACTAACCCTAATATCCTATATAAATATTTAATGACCTCTATTTAATGAATAGATACAAAACCAAAAACATTTATTATAAAGATTTTCAATTACTATAACTAACTTGGCAACTACCTATGTACGTTGTAACTACCTATCTTCAAGCCCAATAAAAAGGATGCATCATCATGTGATTAATATGGTTATTGGAACACATTTTAATCCTAGAGAATTATAAATATATAAATAACTTATTAAAGACTCCAAAACATGACATTTACCAATATTTATAATTGGTAGGTGATGTTCCTACATCACAGTCAAAGAAAACATACACAGTTAAATATATACTTGATGTTTTGAGAAAGTTACATAAATAAAAAGTAATATTTATTATTGGATAAGTTTATATAGATTAAAATAGATCTAATTCAAGTGGTTTGGGTCTTTGATACCCTATACAATGAGATATATGCAATTTTATAGGCTCTCAGCCTTGTGTAGACCAAAGAAACCCTAGATTTAGGGTTTTGAGGATTATAAGAGATTAAACCCTCAAAAAATTACAAAAACTTTTATTTTGGGGTAAAATTATATTCTCTTGAATATTTTAAAATAATTAAAGTTGTATAGACTCCGTATACAGGTGTATTAAGCCTACAGAAGTGAATGAAATCTAGGAGACCTAATGGGTGATAAGCTAAAGAAGGAAAATTGAAAATCATTAAGTTTGAGGTTTAAAATAAGATTTTATAAGTTTAATGAGGAAAAATGGTATCCAAAAATATCATTATTTTGGATTAGCTATTTGTACATTGCTCAGATGAAGAATATTTGTTTGTTTGGAGGGATAATTAAGGGAAGGCTTAAAGAAAAAAGTGTTTGGTATCTTGGGATTTGTGTCAATAGAAATATATAGGAGTTGTATGGCATAAAATGTTCCCATAATATGTAATAAGTTTCCTAAAAGGGTTTTTATTTTCTCCCAACAAGGATAAATGTTACAAAATAGGGTTATAAGCCTCCTAAGGTTGTAGAGAGCTTAGTAAGAAGAAATGATTGATAAAATAGATATGATGATTTTAAAGGAATTAGAAAAAATAAATTATAAGACACCATGAGACCATACAAAAATTTAAATTTAGTCCTTAACACCTAATCTAAAATTTGGTCTTTGAGACCTAAGGAGTTTGAATAGTAACAAGCTAGTGTAAGCATATGAAGAAAGTTTGTGTATGAGATGAATTCAAAGAGATAAAGAGTGGATTTGATGGTATTGATAGAGGTAAATACCATTAAGGAGGGTTTACTAAAATTACAAGTAATAAGTAACAAGAAATAAGTATTAAGCCAAAAGAAAGTCAAAAGAAGAGCTTGATTGGATAAGAAGATTCAAGACAAATTATAACATTGGATGAGACCTTTGATAGGACCAGAAGGAAGAGATGATTGTTTAATGAATACTCTTCATTCATATATATCATTTTGGTATCAGATCAAGGTAATTTTGAATTGAGTTTTGTTTTGAGTTTTTTGAAATTTATCTATTTGACATTGGCAAAGCATGTTATGAGGTATGCAAGAGAAGTAACCTTTTAGGGTATTGGGGGAGAAGAAGGTTGCAGGTATAATATATTAATTTCAACATAGACAAGGATAAGAGTGATAAAGAGAAGGGAAATCCCCAAAGTCCATTGATAAGGACAAGAATCTAGTCAAGTAAAGACTAGAAGAGAGAGAGGAAAAGAGAGCATTGCATCTCCAAGAGAGAAGAGAGGAAGATAAAAGAATCTAAAAAAGAGTCAAGGTGGTTAAGAAGAGATCCTAGATAGAGGACTCAAGGAAGATGAAAGGCCCAAAATAAGACTAAGAGGCAAGGTTGATAGATGTTCTAAGATGAAGGTCTAGATAAGCCTAGAAAAGAAAGAAAGTGAGAAGATGGATATAGAAAAAGAAGTGGAAGACATAAGAGGAGAATTGGGGAAAGTTATAAGGAGGATATACCTCATGATGAAGCTCATAAGAGAACAAGAAAGCCACTGGACTAGCTGGAATGTGAGATTAAAGGTAAAGTGTCCACTATAGTCACTTGTGAGAAGAAGGCACAATAAAGGTATCTTGAAGATGAAATAGAGAGCATCCCAAATAGGCATGAGAAGAGAGATGATTACAAGAGAGAAAAAAGATAGAGAGATAGAAAAGAGGGTTTTCATTGAGGAGAACAAGAAGAATATGGAAGTTCCAAGAAGAGGACATGAGTATGAAGACAAGAAGAGAAGGTGGAGAATGTCTATGCCAAGGACATTAAAAGAGACTATGTGGTCTATCATTTTGTATGCTAACATTATTTTTAAGTTTGTGTTTGAAGGTATCAAGATAAGTATGGTGAATACCAATCATGAGGCCTCAAATTTTATGAATAATGGGTCAAGAATATCACCCATTAGTGACAAGAGGATGAAAAAGAGAAATAGCCTCTTGAATAAGACAAAGTGAAGGCTATTTAAGGCATATCAAAAGTAGAAGATGAAGAGAAAGAAGAGTTATATGACACATTTATAAGTTTAGCACCTAAAAAAAGAGAATAAGTATGCAAAGAGGATATGAAGGTCACCCATGAAGACATGAATGAATAATAAACTTGTAGTAATTTCCATTGGAGGTAAATTAATACCTACATATTGATTTTAATTGCATCTATGATGAATAAAAGGATGATATGTAGATTGAAAGAAAACATGATAAATTTCAGACCTCGATAAGAGAACAAGGATATGGATATGTATGGTCTAAGTGTTTGAAATACTCAAGTGATGAGAAGCAATAGGATAGCCTCAAACAAGAGGTTAAATAAGGCAAAGGCATAAGTGAAAAACAAGCACAAGTATGGAAACAAAGGACAAATAGAAAAGTACATCAAGTTGGCATGGTAGATAACAAAGGCATGAGGCATGAGGTGATGACAAAAGAAAAAAGTGGAAGCCCAAGAAGGTAAAAGTCAAAAAATGGGTGATAAAAAAAATAAAAGAGTATAATAGGATCCAGTTGCAAGTGTACACCAAGAAAGCATGAAGGTTGAAGAAGATATCAATCCTACAAAGAATGAAAAATTAATGGTGCAAGAAAACTAAGCAAATAAGTGAAGGTACAATCATGTATGAAATAAAATTAAGGAATAAAATAAGATGATTATTTTAATTTTTTTCCAATGTTGTATATGATGACATAAGTGAATTTTACTCCAATAGTGAAGATATCTTATACATGGAAATAATGGCATTGATGAAAGGGTGTGTGGCAAAGCAAGGTGAAGTTGAAGCACCTCAAAGAGTGCTTGAAAATAATGTTATGTAGCATGAGGATATTTATGTGACTCTCAAAAATTAAGGATTCCAAAGAGAAGACAAACAAGAAGTTTCCTAAGACAATGAAGAACAAAGTACACCAAAGTTTGATGAATAATATAAAGATATTGATGCACAAAAGTTGAAATAATAGTTGGAGATGATAGAGGACATGTTAAGTTAATACAAGGGTTGAAATAATATTATTTACAATAATAAAATATCAAGGAAAGGAAAGATAAGGAGTAAAAAAATAGAAGCACAAGAAGTTGTGCAACCAAATATACAAATAAGCTAACTAGTTAGCAAGCAAATGGAGTATGAAGAAGCAAAAAAGGTGAGTTATCTCATGTTTCAAGAAAAATATGAGTTTAAATTTTCTAAACATGCATATAGGAGGCCAAATATTGTCCAAATAATAATGTACTATGGTGAGGATGCAAACAATAAAAATTTGCTCTTGCATAGTGAACAAGGTGATAGGAAAAGTCATCAAAATGTCAAAAAGTTTGAAGAAGAGATAGAAAAGGAGAGTATATATGAGAAAATTACAAATATTTACATGCATGAGAATACATTATATCCTAAGGTATAAGATCAAATCATTATAATAAGCAAACATTATTCCAAAGGCAAGAATCAAGTGAAAATAATTAGGAAACAAGCTGTCAAACAAGCATGAGGAAGAAGAATGAATACCAATTCATTGCAGTTGAGTATGATAAAGGAAAAATGTACATATAATAGGTGTAATATGAAGAAAATAATAGTATAAAATATTGGTAATACTTCAAAGATATGGAGGATGCATGAACACAAAGATTAGACAAATATACAAAGAAGAAATGCAAGCATTTAGCAAAGACAAGGGAACAAGATAGAAAGACCAAAAGTCAATAAATTATGAAAGACCCTCAAAATATAAATTTTAAGGTAGTAAATAAAGATGAAGGATCAAGTTTTCTTCCCCTTGGGGAGTATGATATAGGAGCATCAAGCTAGGAAACAACAAATTTGTAATTTGGTCAATAACGAGTCAAAAGTGGTCAATTTTATAGGTAACGAGAATCAAGAGACATATTAAGGTCCATTTATTATATTTTAAGTTATTTTTGGTTCCTAGGAGTCATAGGAATAATTTTAGGAGTTTTTGAGGTTTCCCTCCAAAGCTAAGAATTTGAAATTCAAATGTTATCACTAAGTCTAAAATGGCCCAAGCATGATTAAAAGGTGAAAAAGAGTGAATATTGGTGTTAAGAGATAATAAAAATTATAAATATTGTTCTAGGTCATGTGTGAATAATTTATAAGGTTAGAAACATGTTTTAGTAAGGTGACTACATGAACCCCACATTGAATGTTGGTATGTGAGGAAGTTTTACTTTTATAACTAATCAAGAAAGTAACATTGAAGTTGGTTATATAGATAGTGGTACAACATTATTTAATGGGATATTAGCATAGGAAAAGGAGATATGATTCTCCAAGAAGTTGGAAAAGGTAAAAAATGAGAAAAGCTTCAAAAACTCTCTTAAAGGATGTCTAAGTCCATGAATGGACTGTGTTGTAAAGAATGTTATTTTAGTGAATATAAATAAGTTGGTAATTGTATTTTTTCCTCTTCAATATTTATGGATTATTATTTTTATATAGATACTTTTATTTAAGTGAGCCTTCAAGGCTATATGCATGCATAAACTTTGTGTGCCTATAGGTTTAAGAAGGATTGATGAGCACAACGAAGAAAGGGTGATTGAATCATTGTTCAAAGAATAAGGATGAACATTGTTATGTATGAAATTTTAAGTTTTTAATAATTATATAGGTATGTGAGTGGTTGAGTGAATATTTCAATCAAAAAAACTAAGTGAAGACAGTCTATTCTTACTTCCTTGTTCACAATGTTGATCATTTGAGGTAAGTAAGCATCAGTTGATTTAGAGAATAAAGTATGATTATAATTGATATGGAAGATGGTGACATCCAATAGTGTGTTTACATGGTTGATACCAAGTATATGGTTCTCAGTTCCCTACTATAAGGATCAATCTTTGTTACCCAATCATCACCTTGTTCACAATAAAAGAAACTCTAAGCATATAGTATGTAACCATGTTTAAAAGTGATTGAAAGGAAAATCTATTATAAGAGGGAAGAGATATTGTTGTAAAATATTATTTAGCATTTTAATACAATTATAAAGTGTTTATAATATCCCATAAGGAGTATTTATTTGAAGATAAATAAGTGACAAGCATTTACAATTGTGTATGCCCTGTTTTGGGTTACACAGTCTAACCAAGAAGGGTTTAAAGCATACAGAGAGGTATGCAAATGTGTTGAGAATTTGTAATAATACTGGGGAAATATTAAAATTAATTATAAATTCCTTTTAAGACATTTAAACCTTTCTAAGTGTGAATTGTCACTCTAAACCTACACACAGTCAAAGAAATCATGCACAACTGACTATATACTTATTGTTTTGAGCAAGTTGTAGAATGAAAAAGGACTATATATTATTGGAGAAGTTTATAGAGATGAAAAAATATATAATTAAAGTGTTTTGGGTATTTTAAACCTTATATAATAAGAGATATGCAATTTTATAAGCTCTCGGCCCTGTGCAGACTAGAAAAACCCTAGATTTAGGGGTTTGAGGATTTTAAGAGATTGAACCCTAAAAAACTCCCAAAAATTGTAGTTTGGGGTAAAATTATATGATATTTAATATTTTCAAATAAATAAATTTATATGGACTCTATAAAGTGGTGTATTAATGCTGTAAAAGTGAATAAAACTTATAAGACCTAATGGGTGATAGGCTAAAGAAACAAAGTGAAAAGCATTGAGTGTGAGTTTTAAAATAGGATTGAATAAGTTGAATGAGGAAAAATGGTATCCAAACATATCATTATTTTGGATTGGTTATCTATACATTGCTTGGACTAAGGAGATTTATCCATTTGGAGGGTTAATTGAGGGAAGGCTTAAAGAAGCAAGTGCCTAATGTCTTAAGAGTTATAACAAGAGAAAGATAAAAGAGTTATATTGATAGAAAGGGTCATTTAATATATAATAATTTTATTGAAAATGTTTTTCAATTACTCCTAACAAGGAGAAATGTCATAAAATAGGGTTACAAGCCTCTTAAGGTTGTAGATACCTTAGTAAGATGAAATGATTGATGGATTGGGTATGATGATTTGAAAAGAATTAGATTTTTTTTTGATAAGATTCCATGGGACAATCCAAGAATTTAAATTGAATCCTTAACACCTAATCCAAAATTTGGTTTTTGAGACCTAAGGAGTTTGAATGGTAACAAACTAGTGCACGCATATGAAGAAAGTTTGTGAATGAGATGAATTCAAAGAGATAAATAATGGATTTGATGATATGGATAGAGGTAAATAACATTAAAGAGGGGTTACTAAAGGTACAAGTAATAAGTACCAAGAAATAAGTTTTAAGCCAAGAAAAGTGAAAGGAAGAGCTTGATTTGATAAGAAGATTTAGGACAAATTATAACATTGGATGAGACCTTTGACATAAAAAAAGGAAGAGATTGTTATTTAATGAATTCTCCCCATGCCTCTGCATCACTCATTCTATAAGAATCACATATAGGTCCCTATTTTTCTCATTTTGGTGTCAGCAAAATGACACATGAGATGAAAAGACATTATTTTTGGCCTGTTATAAGGCATTATGTCACCTATTTTATGTTAAGATGATTAAAAATGTTAGGATGTCAAGGATAAACATTTACACTTTGGGTTTTTTATATTCTCATGATAAGTGGTTTGTAATCTCCCTTAACTTTATTGTTGGGCTACCCAAATCCCACAATAAACACAACACCATTTTGGTGGTAATTAACAAGGAAACCAAGGTTAGACATTTTATGGCAGTAAATCTAATGGATGATGCTTTTGTGTTTGTGGAATATTTCATACAAGAGGTAGTATAATTGAAAATGATGCCTGAATTGATAATTTATACTTAAGTTATTTATATCAATATTTTGGGAAACCTTAACTACAACATTTAGCACTCAATTGAATTTTAGTTCTTCATATCACCTGGAAATAGATGGTTAAACTGAAAGACTCAACCAAGTTATTGAGGACATAATATGAATCTATGATATGGATCAATAAACTAAATGGGAAGATTATCTCCATTTAGTTGAGTTTGCTTATAATAACTCATATCATTTTGTGATGAAGATATCTCCTTTTGAATCTCTATGTGGATGAAAATGCAAGAACCTAGTTGGCTAGGATAATTTTGAAAACAAATCCATTATTGTACCTAAATTACTTCAAGATTTTAATATGAAAATGGGCTTAATACACCATAATTTAAAATACATCTCAATTGACAAAATATTTATGCCGATAAAAAAACATCTCATGAATTTTCTATCGGTGATAAATTTTTTCTACATGTCAGACCTCAAGAAAGTTTAATTAAGTTTACAAAAGCTTGAAACCTAACTCTATGCTTTGTCATACCATTTGACATTGTGGATAAGATTAGCCTTGTTACTTATCGGCTAGTTTTTCCCCCTTCACTATCTAGAATCCATGATGTTTTTCATGTTGCTTTAATAATAAAATATGTACCTAACCTTTCTCTTCTATTGGATTGGAAAAATATCTAGGTTATAGAAGAGGAAAATATGTAGTTGGATCTCATGAAAATTCTAGACCACTGCAGCATTAAGTTGTGAAATAAAGACATTCATGTACAATGGAACTAACTAAATGAAAGAAGTTACACTTGGGAAGATGCACATCTATTTAGATAACATTATCCTTGGTTGTTTTGAGTAGTCATCAAAATGGTTCCTTTTTAAATGGGGGAGCATATTAAGACCCAATCTTGAGATACATTGGTTTTTAGTTTTGATAATTTCATAACATATTTTTATTGATTCGATACTTATTTATATTTTTTGGTTGCAGATGTGATTATAAATCTGACACTATATTGAATTAATAACTTAATATTATTTTGTTGATTGATGTCATTTTGGATGATTATAGATGATTTGTGTATCATGTTTGCATTGTATACAATTTAGATTATGATATTTATATAATGCCATGTTTATATACTATTGATTTTCATTCTCATGATTGTAGTAACAAGTTCTATGAGTGAGGTTCAATGACAAATTTTGATATCGTGGGAAATATAGAAAATTCTTTGATTGGTCTATTGACACTAGTATTTGGAATGATGGGAATGGGATCTTGATCCATTTGATTTCCTCAATTTTTTTGTAGTCATGATTTGTTGATTTTTATCTCTACATTATTTGGATGTCTTGATTTGCAAGTGTTATTTTCCTTATATGCCTACATTTTCCACATTATTTTATGAATTTTGGTCAACTATTGCCTTTGTATCTAGCATGATGATTATGTTCATTTATTCAATATATCCTACTTGTTGAGGTTGTGCTTAATGTGGGGTTTGGTTTCATTTGGATTGTGGTTGTGATGTTTAGCATTCTTAACTTATGTTATTTATGAAGCTATTAATCCATGATTAATTGATTAATAATTGACCCCTTGAGGTATCATGCTAATCAATTTATGTTTTGACTTGAAATGGGATCTAATGTTGTTTTACTAGGTTGACATGGGGTTCATGATGGTTAATGGATTTATGGGGCCTTACTGATCTACCTGATCAACATTATGATGAATATTGGTTAATGAGATTAGGTTTTATAGGATGATCATTATTTATTTTTGGTGTTCATTGAAAAAGCTTAACTCTCAATTTAGGCATAGGGTGTTGGAGAAATTTTGAACCCTAAACGAACTACTTATTTTTGGCCAAAACCCTAGGGCAAGAATGATGGTCTAAGAGTGGGAAATAGCAATTTTCATTATGCAGGCCATTAAAGGTAGTAAGGAGAAAATAGAGTGCATAAAGAGGATTTATTGGTGTTAATTATATAGTGGTGGTCAAAAATATAAATGAGAGGCATTTTTATATACATAAGATTTTTGAAATTTTTTTAATTACTAATGCTCTCTATCGTGTAGGAACCTATCAATTCTTAATCTCTCTAAGTGCATGCCCTAAGGAGTGCATTGAGAAAGGGCTAGGTAGACCATTAGTGATTCACATGATTTTTATCCCTTTTTCCACTTGTTATCTACACACTTATCTCTTAAAAACCTTATCCCTAAATTATTCTTCTCTATTGCACACTACTCAGTAATTTTCTACCTTTTATCCCCCTTTTACTAACCTTATCCCCATTTTGACTATTTATTATATTAGGTTGACTAGGTTGACCCTATACAATTTTAGGTGAAATTCATTTAGGGTTCAGGTTGAATATTGTCTGACCTAGCCCATGACCTAGTGAATTCTTGTCCATAATTGTGTTAGGTTGACTAGGTCAACCCTACCAGCTAAAAATTTTAGAAGGGATTAGGGTTAAATTTGCCTATATATAAAATATCATTTCAATATTATTTATATAAGATAAGTAAGAGATAATTTGCATTGGCTTATCACCATTCTACTTAAGGATCAAGATTAGGGTTTCATACTTTCTTTGAAGATATAGATCTTATCTTGTGGAGAAGTCTTTTGGATGAATTGATAGGTTGTGTAGCCTAGAGCTGATTTGTCTTTGTCATCCTTACATACCACAAAACCCTCTTGTGAATCACCTTAGCCAAGGGAGAGATTGAGGATTGATGGGTTCATCTTCAAAGGTAAGTATTCTTAACTTTATTCCTCTTTTGTAAGAGTAGATAGATATGCATTTTTACTTCTCTTCCATGCATTAGGATTCTGTATACATTGATGTGAGCATATGTCTCTTATGCATGTTTAATTTTATTGTTTCTAACCCCCACTTTATGCCATAAGATTTGGTGAAAACTAGATTAGACTTTCTTTACTTATTATTAGTTTAGTGAATATAAAACATAGGTCTTAGTTAGGAATTTGGTGTGATTTTGTTGGACTGGAGGCTTTGGAACACTCCCTAGTATTGTGTATCGTCGTAAGAGATCCCCATATTGGTCATGTTCCCAATTATCTAATGTATCCCTAATCAGAAGTGTATGGTATGATCTATCTTCTTCAAGTTAGGATTGATTTATAGACATGATGTATTTTTTATTGCATACATTCTAGTGAACCTGACATGAATATAACCATTACAGGTTTTATTTCACATTTTACATTATTTTATCATTTTATTTATTATTTTTATATATTTATGATACTAGGTTGATAATGTCAATATAGTTCTAAATTATATGTATAGTTTTAACACATAGTCATATCATTACGACTCTATTTTTTTGTGTAGGTCATCATCAAATACAAGTTACTAGATTGAATAGGTCGACATAGTATTCTTTTTTAGATTCTAGATAATAAAATAGGTCAACTTTGTTGACTTAGTTTTACAAATAGATTCTAGATAACAAAATACATCAACCATATTAACATAATTTTACACATAACTTATTGAAAACAAACTAGATCAACCCTATCGACATAGTTATTTTTACAAGCTTCAACAATAGGGTTTTATAGAACGAGGTTGACCCAGTTGACTTAGTTGGTAGAAATTTCAAGCATATTAAATAGAAATTTTACAATTATAAGCATCTTACAACCCATTAAGGTTCCTTTCTCTCTTTCTCTATCATTTTTGTTATTCATTATAGTTCTATTTTTCATAGTTTGTAGTTTTTAAAACTACCCCTATACATCAAATTAGGTCCACTCCGTCAACCTAGTTCTATATTTTGTCTTCTATATAGAATACTAGGTTGAAACTATCAACATAATTATTTAATAGACACTTACTTTATTATTATAGTAAAAACATTGTCAACTCTATTCTGTAATCTATACATATACTTTCATTTAAATAGACATTATATTGTGTTTCAATGTTACAATTAACACTTATATGTTAGTAATTACTTCACACTTTAATTTTCAATTGCTTGTATGATTATAATAGATCACATAGTCTAATTAGATGGTTTTTCAATTTATATTTTAGTTTCATTAGTTTTCTCTTTTATGCACACACTACCAAATTAGATAATTTTAAAAACACATTTAAAAAATTGTCAACCTAAGGCCTACCTACTTGAATTTCATAACCAAGGGGGAAGCTGACTTGGTTTTGTGGCCAAATATAAACATGTGGTTAATGGTATATATTGGTTAAGAACATAAAACCCTTATCATTTTGATGTGTGAAGTGAGGGGGTAAGTCCCACATGAAGCTAGTACCATTTTTAACACATATCCCTTTTAATCTAAATGTCTTAAAACCATCCATAGATTGCTTTTTAGTTCCTTAGTTTCAACCAACTTCCTATTACACTTAAAATCATATTATAATAATCTAACAACATTCAAGATGACCACTTACTTAGCATTTACTTTCCAAGTTGATTGCTTAATCTTTACTCAATTGTATGTTGTATTGTAAAAAATTGCATTGGTCAGCATTGGTTTAAGGTTTTATGATGTGTGACTCAATTGGATCATCTTCATTGACCCAATTGAATTTTTATTTCTTTTAATTCTTTGTTTTAAATTACATTGTTTTTTTTTCCCTATTTTTAGAACACTATCATTTCTATCGACATAGTCTCTTACAAACTAATTTACCTATCTCCCAAGAATAATAATCCGATTGTGTCAAGTTAATATTATTAAAAATTCTATCCTTAGAATACTCAGTTGAATGTGTTGACTTAATATCATTTAGAACTACCTCCATAAGATACTAAGGTCAAATATGTCGACATAGTATCATTCAACACTATCCCTCTTTTTGGCCAATTTTGTCTCTATTTTTCCTCCTAGCTTTTTGATATCTACTCTTGTTTGGCATCATAAATCCTCTTACCAAATTATTTATTGATAGTCTCAACCCATTCTTAATGTACATGGGTTTTTATCTCTTACCCCACCTATCCACCATAGTAGCTAACTATTAATGGTGTAGCTTTTCATCATATGGTTCTAAATCTTCTCAATCTCAATCTACCCCATACCATATAGTAGATCTATATAATCCTACTATAAAAATCCAAAACCATGACAATCATATACCTTATACCACTTTTACACCTTCTAAACATAGAATTTTTAAAATCATCAACCCATTTGCATCAAATGTTGGAACCTCACATTATGTTCTACCTCTTACAACCAATGTTCATAATCCTCTTATTACACCCATAACATACCAATCTCAATCTACCCCATACCATATAATAGATCTATATAATCCTATTAGACAAATCCCAAACCAGGATAATCATATAACTTATACCACTTTTACACCTTGAAAACATATAAGTCTTAAACTCATCAACCCATCTACATCAAATATTGGAACCTCACATTATGTTCCACCTTTTACAACCAATGTTCACAATGCTCTTATTACACCCATAATAAGATCACCTAAAATTATCACTAACCAATTTAACATGGTTGAAACCAATAAAATTGATAATAGATATGATTCCCAATTATTCAAAAACTTTGATGATAATAATTTTTACACTCCTACCAAAAATTATAGATTTACCAAGATTCCTTCTTCTTCTACCACACTTAAGACAACTAATACTAATTTTGGGAATCATCTACTTATAAATAATCCTCCTCCTACCAACACTAATAATCATCTTCCTAACAAAACTAATATCCAACCTTAAAATACTAATGCACAAATTATTTCTCAAATATTTCAAAAAATGAACATCATGCAAATAACTAATCATTATCAAATGATGTGAATGCAACAACATTTATTCCACATGACTAGTTAACCACCTCAAGTTATCATGTCTCAACTAAATCCAAATTTTGTCCCTCCTCCTCTTAGACATAAAAGTGGGATTGTAATACCTCAAACTCCAATGAATAAAAAAATGATACAACATCTTCAAAATGAACCTTTGGCCCTATTAATTACATCCATATATATTGGAAACATTTCTCCAACTATTATATATAATGGGACTAAGGACCCTACTATCTTTCTTAATTATTTTGGTAATCTCTATAAGGAATGGGTCCAAACTAACACCTTTTCTACCACAAAGATCTTATCCAAAACCTTTATTGTTTATGCACTTGAATGGTACAACCAACTTCCTTGACATTCCATCTCACAACTAGAGGATTTATTCAATGCTCTAGTGAAGTAATTCAAACATGATGACCTTCCTAAAAATTTCCTTAGCCATTTCATTAATGCCAAGAAACTTGCTAATGAATATGCTCATAATTTCATAAAACAATGAAAGTCTCTAGTTCACAAAGTGAACCATAACATGAATGATGATTCACTTTTAAAAATATTTGTTACTCCTCTTAAAGCTCCCCTTAAATACAAAGTTTGAATATTTTCCCATAAATCTTTAGAAGAAGCCGTAGACCAAGAAAAAAGGTAAGAATTTCTTATGACTCAATTTGAAGCATCTCAAATAACTATTAAAGAAAATTTTCAATCATTTTCTCGTAACATTGATTCATCCAAGCCTCCCCAACCTCAAAATGGATAATCCCATTTAACTATTTTTAACCCAACCCACCCCCCCCCCTTAATCTAGAAAAAATTAAGAAGAAATTTACACCCTTTAAACCCATGATCTTTGATCCTTACAAACCTCCTCCAAAATGGTACAATCCTAATAAATTTTTTCGGTGGCATGATACTATAGGTAATTCTCATGAGTATTGTTATGATCTTCACCAATTTATTATTTATTCCTTACTTGGTCCACATTTAAATATTGATACTCTAATAAAATAATTTTATCAAGACTATCTTCAAGCTTCTCAAATTTAATCTCGAGAATCATAATCACATCAATATCAACTACCTAATGAACAAAATTAATTATCCCATACCTACGCCTCATCCACTAAATTTTTTCAAACCATAATTGATACTTCTTCCAAAACCAATAAGGAAAGGATAGCTAACATGAACAACTTTAAACATATTGGTGTATCCATTAAACCTCAAATTCTTAGGTCACATGAATCAAAAGAGTACCTAGTTCAAATTCCTACTCCAAAGCATATCATACATGGTCTTCCTTTACCTTATTTACCTCCTCATACCTCTCCTACACACCATATGTCACATTCAACTACCTTAAAATCTAAAAAACCAACACATTTACCTATCTCCAAATTTACCTACCAACATAATGCAAATAATTGTAATGATTCAATGTTATCTCACTACACCTCACATGTTGGGGCATCTTGTGATGCCCATCCACATGCCCCTTCAGAGTTTGGAGCATATTTAAATGTCCATACTTGTATCCACTTACCCTTTGGGGCATCTTATGATTCCCACTCTTATTATAAAATGCATAATAACAAACAAATTAACCTTTAAGAAACCTTCTGAGACTTATAGTCTTGTATTTCACATGCTCATCTTTGATACATATGTTAACATATGTATTCTTATTTTTTGTCTCATGTTTCTTTGTTTTTGTGACTTTTACTTATTTTAGTCACACTTTACTAAGCATCGTTGTTTTCCTTTACATTATTTATTTTTTATTACACATTACATTTGGCATTTTTTTTCATTTTGGTCCTTATATATCTCTTTTATTTTTTGTCTTTTTATGTCAATCTTTTCCTTAGTAGCTTTGTGATTATTTTCCCATTATTTAGAATTCACCTCATTAGTGTTAACCTTGTGAGTTTCAATACAATACCATGGATAAGACCCAGTCTTCCACATAAATTACCACATTAAAACATATTTAAACCACTTTTTGGGATGACTACTACTTTCATTGGTATTTGTACTAGATCTATTGTAGGATAGTATGGATTCGCTAGTGACATGACTATCATAGCATAGTCCTATCCCTTTTCATATAAATATTTTAACTCCTTGTGATTATCTACAAGCATATTCATCATTATATCACTTATTACATATATGGATCTCTTATGATCATCATATCTCCCTTATTTATTTTTATTTGAGGCTCACATTGATTAATTTTGAGATTGTACACTTACTTGTGGGCGAGTCTAGGAGTCTTCAAACACCTTGGTATTTAGTTCCCTTTATCTAGTAACCAAGTGTAAGCTCTCTTGTGTTTGTCATATTTAATACCCATTTTTGGTTTTCCAAATCTTTATAGACGAGGAATAGAAAAAATTCATCAATAAAGTTAAATTCCAAATCATAAAATACAAATAAAAGGCAATGATTCAAAGGCAAAAACAATCTTAAACTTCAGATCACACCAAAATATGTGATTTTTATTTGGCACATCTCCTATCTTAGTCAAAGCTCAAACTTCATAGTTGGCCTAATGATAGAACTGAGGTCTATTGGGGTGTGGTAGGCTAGTAGACTAGGGTAGGAGGTTCCATTATATCATATAATAGCTAGTACCACCTAATTTTTCATGCAAGTACCCAATTTTCATAGTAGACCAATGGATCTATAAGGGGTCCTGAGGAATGGGGAACCCATTGTGGGAAGGTAGGTCCTTTTTAATTTTCATGCATATAGCCTTCATGAGATGATCTACATACTTTACTTGTTATCCCAAAATTTGTGTTCAATAGTCAAAGTGTCCTAAGTCCTTGGTGTTAATAGTTTTTATCCTTTCTCACTTACCTAGAGTGTCTCATTCTTGCTAAAGATGCTCACATAACCCATGTGGTGCCTCACATTCCATATTTAAATCACATTTTCCTTATATTCCCCTTGTTGGATATTGATTTTAGATGATCACATCATTGATAACATCTAACATATTATGCCTCTTGGTTTATAGTGTGTGAGTTACATTATAAGACCATGGATAAGACCAGGCCTTCCTCACAAACACACCTACACCATTTGCTTACCACATCATCTCATTATCATACTAGTCATGTCATTAGGTGGTTGTGTTTTATTACATTGCATCTTATAACAAGCACTAATTTTGAGTTTTAATCCTTTAGAGATTTTGATTTTCATTTCTCCATCATGTTCTTATTTGATTTTTGTGGACTTCACTTATCTTACATATGGCATTTGATATTATTACATGTTTCTCTTTATGTATGACTTCTTCATGTTTATCTCACATCTTAGAATTACATTTCATTTTCAGTCATTCATGTTTTTCCTTATGTTTGATTTGACATGCTTATCTTACATGGGGTCATTTGTCATTTACTTTCATATTTTTGTAAAATTTTCCTTGCATTGATATTTCATTTGTGATTTATGTTTTACATGCTTCCCAACATGATTTAGTTGTTATACATTCCTTCTTTCCATTTATGTTTTCCATTATTTCCAATATGATTTAGTATGTTCTACAATAATTTGTCATTCATTTACCATCATTTTATCATTCATTTTCCCTCTATATTTTTATTCTAACCTTGCCTTAATAATCCTAATTTTCTAATTTACATAAGTCCTTCATATCTTTATCTCTACTAAATTTTTCTCCAAACCATAAAATTTTTAGAATCATGACATCATATTGAATCATATCAACTAGTATATGCTTATATTCTTAAAAAATTGATTTTTCAATCTTTTCTGCATTGATCTCTACAAGTTCATCTAATGTTATTTACATTGGATGCCTTAACTTCTCTCATTGTCTCCTTATTTATCTAAATCACTAAGGCAAGTAAAAGTATGTATTTTTAAATCCCACCCTTTCATTTATCTTATTTATTCTTTACTTCATCTTACTTATAATCAACATCATGTGTTATCATGTTCTATTCCCAAAGCACCATCCCATGTTGAACTCACATGACACATGATAAGCTTCAAGTGGGGCATATGTCCACACAAAATATTTTCAAAATTTTATCAATTATTAATGATCTATATCTTGTAGGCACCTATCGAGTCTCAATCTCTCTAAGTGTGTGCCCTAAAGGGTGTACCAAGAAAGGGGTGGGTAGAACATTGATGCTTTATAGGATTATTATGCCTTTTACCACTTATTATTTACACACTTATCTCCTAAAAACCTTATCCCTAGGTATTTTATTCATTATTTTAGACTCTTCAGTCATTTTTTGCATTTTTCCCCCTTTTCCTAACCTTATTACCTTTTTAACTATTTATTGTACTAGGTCAATTGGGTTGACCCTATATAGTTTTGGGTGAAATTCATTTAGGGTCTAGGTTGGCTCTTAGCCAACCTAGCCCGTGACCTAGAGAATTCTTATCCATAACTATGCTAGGTAGACTGGGTCAACCCCATTGGCTAAAACTTTTGGAATGACTTAATAATAAATACATATATATATATAAGATCATTTCACCATTATTTAGAGAAGATAAAAAGAAGTAAGAGATATTTTACATCTAATTATCCACCATTCTACTTGAGGAACAAGCTTAGGGTTTCATACTTTATTTAGATATACGAATCTTATCTTGTGGAGAAGTCTTTTAGATGCATTAATAAGTTGTGTATCTTAGAGTTTATTTGTCTTTATCATCCTTACATGCCACAACAATATCTTTCAAAGAACCTTGGTAAAGTGAGAGATTGAGGCTCAGTCAATTCATCTTCAAAGGCAAGTATTCCTAACTTTGTTCCTCATTTGTAAGCGTAGATAGATATGCATTTATACTTCTTTTCCATGCATTATGATTATGTATACATTAATGTGAGTATATGTATCTTGTACATGTTTACTTTTATTGTTTCTAACCTTGACTTTGTGCCATAAGCTTTGGTATGCTCTAGATTAGACTTTAATTTAATTTTTATTAGTTTAGTGAATATAAAACATAGGGATTAGTTAGGGTTATTTGGTGATTATTATTGACTAGAGGCTTTGGAACCCTCCCTACCATTGTGTATTGTGATAAAAGATCCCCTAATTGGGTCTAGTGGATCCCCATATTGGTCATGTTCTTGATTATCTAATGTATCCCCAATTAGAAGTGTATGGTATGTTCTATCTTCTCCAAGTTAGGATTGAATTATATGCATGATGCATTTTTGATTGCATATAACATTCACCATTTTATTCTCTATAGGGATGGCCTTGGTTATATGTAAGTAATATATTATGAAGTTTTATTATAATAAATCTACTACACATTCAATTTATTCTTGGGGTGAAATCCTCATTAGAAAAAATGATTATAGGTTCACTATTAAGTATTAATAATTCATAGATAACCCATAAACAATTCATAATTGTGTTGAACAATGTTGAAGACATATGGTTTGTAAATAAATACTAGGCTTTGAGTGAGTTTTTTTGTCTTGTTTTCTTGATCCTATTTTCCTTGTGTTGGCCTTAGATTATGGCATCATTTTGAGTTATTGGTAAATTCTTGAATTGGGCATGGTTGTTGAATACTAGTTTTTTTCCTCCTTTAGTGTTTGATTTATTTTAAGCATTTGGTTATTTCAAGTGGAACCCTATTAGATCTTGAAGACCATTTGAGAGTTGAAATTGGTGTTCAAGTGGTTTATTTGGTAGGGTGGTTGGTACATTATTGTAATGTAATATTTGGCATGGTGTATGATTTCATTGGGGAAATGTTGTGTTGTATGTGCATGGTTATTTCTCATGAATGTGACCATTCTATTTTTTTCACCACTATTTGTAACTTTCATGGATATATGTGACCATTAGTATTCTCAGTTAGGAAATCCATTATTAACAAGGAATGTGGAAGATGTTTTATTATTAATCATTTATTAATTTTGTTAGGGGTATTTAAATAGGTTGAGGTATTATATTGGTTATAGGCAAGTTGGATGGTTGTTAGTTTTTGTTTAAATATGAAATTATTTAATTTTTAAGTTATTATTAATATATATATATATATATATGCATGTGAGCCCTTTTAAGGATTCATTATAGAATTGATGATTGATTTGATATGCTTAGGTGACAATTGGTTTTGGATAAAGCAAGTCATTATAAATGCATGCATAATCCAATGGAAAGTTTGATTGTTGTTATTAGCCCCTTTGGTTGAATGAATATTTGAGGGTTGATTGCATGATGTTATTCCTTTGGTATGGGACTGTTGTTTCCATTTGTAACATGGCTCATTCACAAATCACATGTTCATGCTATTTTTTTAAGCCCAATTTTGATTTCCACCATCAAGATAATGGTTAGGGTGGTTAGGGACACCAATGGTTGGGCTCATTAGACTATGCATGATGATTTGTTATGCTAGATATTATCTTCATTTTTGGATGAATTCAACTAGTGGCATGTTTCCAATTTTGGACAAGGATTTTCTTATAATTCAAGTTATATTCTAGAAGTTTTTATACCTATGTAGAGCTACATTCAATCATTATTTATTATATTATTTAATTACATTATTACATTATGAATATATTCCATTATGTTTTATGATTAGTGTTAATTTGTATTTATTAGTGTAGGATCATTATTGTGTTTGATTAATTAGCATAATCAATGCATGAAATGTAACTAGGTTTTCCACTTTCAAAATAGATGTTATTTAAATATATACCTATAAGAATTTTGTGTTGATTAATAATTGAAATAGATAATATTTCATGGTATCTTATTCATGTTTTAGTTAAAATTTATGTTTAAATTTATCTTTGTGATTAAATCTCAAGTTCTTGTTGTCTTGAGAAATATATGGAGATAATAATTGTGCAAGTAATTCATGTTTCAATTTTTTTATATGGTTTTTTAAATATTAAATGACAACTATGACATGTAACTTTTTTAATAGTTTACATAAGGTATTTGGTGTAAATCATAGTTTTTATTTCCTAAAGTATATAATTACAATTGGATTTCCCATTGACTAGTAAAACTCTAACTCGTCTGGATAGAATTTAAAAATATCACTATTAATCCTATTACTAACCTTATGGTTTGTAGTCATCATGGAATGAAATTTGATTCTTGGTGAATGTAAAACCATACAAGAATATGTTAATTACATTATTGGTTGATATTCTTGTTTCTTGTTAAGGACTATGTTAAGGTTATGCTCAAATTATAGAACCATGTTATGGTGAGGAGGAAGAATGCATAATAAGTTTTTATTTGGGTCTTTTTTTTAATTTCTTAAATTTATCCTAATCATATTATAGTTAGTTTGTGATAGTGAAACTTATGGTTAGATGACTTTTAGTTGAATGTGAGATCAATTGGAATATAATGTGTATGTTTCAATATAGGGTTTTTCAATTGATTGAATAATTGGTATTTTGTCTAAAAGACTAAGTAAATGATAATAATTAATTTGATATTACAATGGTAAAAAATGCAATAGTATCCATACTATTAGACATTTATGTTGTAGTTTCTACATGCATAGGAATACTTTACCTTAAAAATAAACATTATATTTAGGTCTTGTTTATACATGTATTTTTTGACTACATTATTGGGTAGTGAGGTAACTTGATGATGGGATTATGAAATTTGTGAGTATTTCCTATTTGTATAGTTTAATTTTAAAATTATTTTTTATAAATTATGTTCTTACAAAGTTATTAAATTAAAATAATATTTTTTAAAGTGTACGTTAAAAAGGAATGTTAAGTAGGCATAAGGTGGATTATTTCCTATATGTGTATTAAAGCATTTAGTAGATATTGGTGTAGTTGGTATAATTATTTATCAATTTAAAATAAGTGAAGATAATAAGAGTTAGGAAAATGCTACATATTTTAATGAAGTATAAGAGCATGGTTTTCAGAACAATTACTTTTAATTTTGATTGGATTTAATATTTTCATACTTGAGCATGAAATTATTCAGAACAACTAAGGGATAAGTAGGTAGAAATTAAATGTAAGACCTTTATTTACTAATTTTTGGGATGGTTGAGAATATTAAATGTGAAATTTGAATATTAATATTTTACTCATTGTAAAAGACTAGATGTGATGGACTCTTATGGGGTACTATCTATATGAAATGTGAACCATTAAGATTCCTATAACATTTGGATTCTAAATCAAATGAAAATATGTATTCTTTGATTGTATGCTAAACTAAGTTAATGATGGTGTATTTATTCATAAGTTTTGGTCATGTTCTAATGACCAAGAGGGGACAATATGGTTACATGGCCCCTGATTGTGTAAATCTTATAATATTAAAGTGTTTCAAAATATTATAGTGTATTGATTTTGTAAATATTCCTATGATTCTTGCTTGCTAATTTTAAAATTTTGTCTAAGCTTAGCTTAGTATGATGATTCTTCTATATAAATTTTAGAACCTTGTAATCTAATTATTGCATTATTCTAAGTTTCATATTTGTGTAATTTCTTAATTAATCTTAGATTCTATTAACTAATATTTTAGATTCTAGTGATGACTATGTGAACTGACTAGGTATATCTCTTATCATATGATTAGTAATGCAATCATGAATAAACTATATATTTTCCATTAGCCCTTAATTAGAAAAATTAGGTAAAATGAGATGATTACTTAGGGTTAAATACCCTTAGATGATCTTAACAGGAAGACAACCAAGTGGTGTAGATTTCTGAGTGTAGCAATGTGGACTTACACATTGATGTACCCTAAACTATACACTTATCATCAAAAAAATATCTTCCTTATAAAAACCTCTTATGATGTTTACACCTAGTTAATAATATGCATTGATCTAATTCATTTACTAGTTGCTTGAACATTGGTTTGAAAAATAAAAAGGACATATTCACATGTCAGGAAATGTGTAGTGGGCCTTGCACATATTTCTATTCATACTATAAACATGCATAATTCCAAATATAATAATTTTTTATTCATTATTTTGGGTTGTTTCAAATTTGAGGAGACATTCTGTGATATCTTGGGATAACTTTGAAATTATGAATAGAATGAAGATAGTGAGTACCAACCTATAGCGTTAGAAGATCTTCCTACCATTTTTAGAACTAATCAAGGTCAATTATAACAATATAATATGCAAGGTAAGGATGAACAAATTTTAATGTTGTTAGAATCTAGAGCCACACTCTTACCTAACTTCCTCATATACCAATTACGTAATATTGTTCACATAAAAGAGTTACCTTAAGAATTCATTGTTACCTAAAGTTATCCCCTTATTCAAAGTAAAAAACTAGCCATTAAATCATCCAAAAAAGGGAAAGGATAACTTGTTGACCCATCCTAACATATAAAAATCATTACTTCCATAATATAATAGATTATCCAATGATACGTCAGTCAATTGGTAGCTTATTTAACTACTTATTTAGTTATAACATCATTCAATAATACCAATTTATCAAATAGGTTGATTGAGTTTGAAAACCTATATGTAAAGTAGTGAATTGAGTCGAGAAGATCAATATAGTTACCTATTATTGAAGATGACTTTCATGAAGAAAAAAAGATTTGATCAGATCAACTATGTGTTAAACATGAGCATTTAAAGTTATACTGATTCAATAAATTTGATCCAATGATGTAAAAATGAAATAAATGATAAATGATAATAAATGGAGGTGTGAAATAAAACTTACAAGGTTTATTTCATGTCAAGTTCACTAGAATGCATGATAAAGGAAAGTAAAGCTGATCTAAAAATCAATTCTAGCTTAGAGAAGATAAATCAAACTAGCCCTTCTACTTGTTGGTACATTTAGGAAATCAAGTTCATGACCAATATGGATCTTATAGACCTAACTAAGTGTTATCTTAGCACACAATATCACTATAAAGTGTTCAAAAGCCTCTAATCAAGAAATACCACACAATAACCCTAGCTAGGTCCTATTTTTTCTTATCAAAGTAATGTAAAGATAATATAACTATCACCAAAGCATGTGGCACAAAATGGGGATAATAAACATAAAAGTAAAAATGCAAAGAATAACTCTACTCAATTAAATGTAGAGGTAGTCTTAATGAATGGAGAGAAAAAATACATTTACAAGCCATTACATATGCTACTTTTATTTATAAAAATAGAGGAGTAAGGTTTAGGAATACTTACTTTGAATACAAACCCATTGAGGCTTAATAACTCCATTTTCTAATGGTTCTTTGCAAGAGGTTTTTGTGGTTTATAAGGATGAAAAATATAGGCCAAATCTAGTCTATATGACTTCTCCTATGCATCCAATAATTTTACACAAGACAAGATTATTATCTCCAAGTGTAAAACCTAAGAGATGGATCCTCAAGTAGAATGGAAAAAGATAAAATTTTAAAGAAGCATAAATGAATGGTTATCTCTATCTCTCTCTAATGAAAATGGTGAAAAAGATGTGTTTATATATCCAGATCTAACCCTAAATCCTTCTGAAGTTTTAGCTGACATAGTCAACCTAGTCAGCCTAGTTCTTAAATAAATAAAGTAGTTAGGTATCATACTATGTCGATTGGGCTGACCTAGTCCCATAATGTGATCATTATTAAGAACATGGGTGACCCATGTGTAAAAAAAAGAGAATTTAGCCTAGGTAGGGGTTGTTCGAGGAAGTGAAGTTCTTGTAGGAGTGTGTAAGGTAGGTGTCAAACCTTAATGAAATGTATAATATGGGTTTGTGTTGGTTTCAAGTGGTGGCATAGGGGAAAACATTCTTATGAAGCACCAATAATTTTCCCACCTATTTCCTGATGCACCCTTTAAGGCATGCAATCAGAGAGATTAAGTATCGATATGTTTTTACAAGAGAGAAAACATCAATAATTGATAAAGTTTGAAAATATTGTGTATAAACATGACACAATATATATTGCACAAGAGAAATTGATAAATTAAATATCACCATAAGGGGTTGTTCCTTATTCATATCAAGATATAGCTAAATATAGGGGTGGTATTTCACAAGTTAAAAATACGGATGATGATTACAAAAATACAAATCGATATGATCCTAATGATACTAATTATATGTAATATAAATATGGAAATGATATAGAACCTTGTAGTTGCATGATAATTTTCATTTGTAAGAAATCACCTTTCCTTTGTTCACCATAGAATCTGTTGATGGTAATACTCTTAAGGGAGTCATCATTTAGTATCCTCTTCTCTATTTATTAGTTTATATATATGTAAAATATACAAAAACAATAAAATATGCCAAAAAATATAAAAATTGAGACTTATGCATGCTTATACATACTTTCAATTTACATAATATTTTATCCATGTTTTATCTAGTTTTATATCATACATTATTCATTAGTGTACATGAGTGATTATAAATTACATAGAATGTCATTTAAAGATTTAGTTATAGGAAATTTCAATGTTACACACTTAGAAACTACATTTAGATAGGATTTATATGGAGGATAGTAGTGCAATACTTGAGTGTCCTTCACCCTGTTATCATCTTAGTGAGCTCAAACTCTCACTACTTAGTTCTATATTTCACATAGGCTTCCTACGTCATATACATTCACTAACTAGCTTACTAAGGGCATGGTATACATTGATTTTATACTTATTTTCCCACATTATATTACTAACAATTCAATACTTTATACTGTATTACATGTTATGATATTTATCATTCACTAACATTTTGATTTATTAGTTTTTATCTCAGTTATTGAATATACTCAAATTATAACTTATCTCTTGTTGATCATGCATGCTTTTTATATTGATTTCATAGCTTCATATCTTTTATGCATCTCCTTATTTTCTTTTAGTAAATTTGAATATGAGATTACCATGTGTCTTTAAGACTTTACATATCTTGATTGTATGCATGTGAGGAAATTGAACATGTCCTTATGTGTGTTTTATTTCTATGTGTGGACATTTAAACATTCCCTTATATATGGCTCTAAGATTATATTATTTTCATGTATTTGTGTGAGGTAATTTTAACATGCCTTTGTATGTGTCTTCTATTTAAGTGAGTTATATTTGAACATGTCCCTTATTTTTGTCCCCTTGGCCTTCTACTATTTATTTTGTGTCTTATACATGTACTCTTTGATTGTGTGCATCATGGACATGACTCTTTGCTTACTTATTTGATTACAGTGGATTCCATGATGGAAATCATGCACCCAACCCATTTTAATGCCATGATGGACATCATTAATTCCTCCCCAATTAATTCCATTTAACAATATATACTCAGTTTATCAATTGTTTATGTGCTTCATTGTCACATTTATCTAGACACACTTATTGTGAATGCTTATTTTCACATCATATTACATTATTAATATTATTAGTTTACATATAAAATAAATCCATGATTTTCCATGATGTCATTATTACTCATATTTACATTTTTTACATCATAATAACCTAATTCAAAAACATTTATTTTGAGTTAAGTTCTTATGCAGGATCAACAACTCATCTCAAAAGAAGGGCATTCATAGAGGTTTATCTTAGAGATCTAACCTTCCTAGATCATTCCATAGACAAGATTTAATAGTGGTTATAGAATTTAAATAGTTTAATTCTCATTAAACACACAAAAAGTTAATTTGGACATGAGTACCACATTGGATAGGAAAGCATTGTTATAGTGTCCTTCCTAGTAATGTTGTCTAAATGCATAAAATATAAAAATTTATATAATTTATAAAAACCTTAGTATACTCAAATTAATACTTAGTAGTTTCATAGTATCAATTTATAGAATTACTCATAATTAAATAGTTTATCTCATATTTTATCAGTTGAGGGGTAATTATGTGTGGAATGTTGTTCCAATTTGGCACAAATGTTTCTTTTCAAAATCATGATTATTTTACTCAATATTAGAATCTATATGCAGCAAATATCAATCAGGGGAATGTACATAACACATTTCTTCCTCATTACACTAGTTTCACAAATAGAATGATAATTCATGTCATTTTCCATGCTATATACACCACACCCAGATTATACTTAGTATTTTCACCAATTTTAAACTATAATTTAACTTCATTCCATCTTCAATGGTTGGTTCACTATGTGTGTGTGTGTGTGTGTGTCTATGTGTGTGTGTGTGTATATATGTGTGTATATATATATGTAGATGTATATATATATATATATATATGTATGTATATATATATATACATAAATATATATATATACATACATATATATACATATATATATATACATATATATATACATACATATATATATATATATGTATGTATATATATGTATGTATATATATATATTTATATACATATATATATATATATATATGTACATAAATATATATATATATATATATATATACATACATACATATATATATATATATATACATATATATATATATATATATATATATATACATACATATATATCTATATACATATATATATATATATACATACATATATATATATATATATATATATATATATATATATATATATACATACACACACACACACACACACACTAGTATCTACATTAGTTTTTGTAGAAATTATATATATAGGGATTCATACATGGATCAAAAGCTACTCCACTAATTTGGGATAATGATGGAGTCATACACACCTTAAATTATTGAACACACCCACTTATTGATGAGGGTTGGGTCATGCACAGTCCAATATAATCTATTTAATGTTAATATAAATGCATAATGTGTCGTAGTCACTAATTTTTAGATGAAAAAAGATACAATGATTTGCATACTTGATCAAGCATATTTGTTACTTGTCACTCTCTAGGTATTTATCCTTTACTTATTAATATTAATTATAAGGAATACTATTTCATATATTTCATTGTATTTTTTACATGGAGCACATTTCAACATTGTAGCCTACATCTAGGACTCCTTCCCATAAGTAAGTTCAAGCATACACTCTTTTTCCTTTTATTCTAGTACTTATGCTTTATTGTATTACTAGAATAAAAGGTGGAAAATGTAGACATGTAAAATTAATATTTAATCTAAAATCATGCACTTGTGACCACTCTTTTACACACTTAGATCTAGACTTATCTTAGGGTCGCTTTTGATCATTTTCAACCATTTTTCACACTTTTATAAGATGATATACAAAAATAAAATTAAATTACCCCTATCATTACAAATTTAGACACATTTTAAACCTTGACTAACCCTAAACATGGTAAAATGACAAATTGGATACGAGTACCATTGGGGATAGGAGCATGCTACTCTAGTGTCCCTCCCCCTCTCCTATCTTCCCACCATATAATGACCAATTTTTTGAATTAAAAACTATAAAAAAGTTTACCCATGTCTCTAATGAGCCCCATTTGAAGGATTTTAAATTATATGACTATATAAAACTTTTTAAAACAATTTTTCACATAAGAGGCTTCCACACCAAAAAAACACTAGAATCACACTTGACCATTTGAAATAAGACTACCAATTTCTCCCAATTATGATTACATACAACCCCAGTAACCTAGATCTCATTTATAAATACATTTTACCAATCACAAATCATGGTTAAGGAAATTAATCACATCAATATTTCACTAGAATATATCATATTACATTAGTTATTCACACACCACCGTAACATGAGCGAATTGTTGACTTTATAGGTCACCCCTTAGTTGGTGCAAGGTCTTCTAAGACTTAAAAAATAGTTGTGCATATATTATGACCCAAGTGATTCAAGTAAAATGTGTATAGGCACTTCTCATATATGCCCAAGCCTAAGATAGGGGCACAGGTCTACACAAGAGTAAGAAGATGGTTTAAACTCACTAAAGGTTCCTAATGTATGTTCACTTACAAGATTATAGGATGCAAAGGTCAAGGAACACACATGTTTAAGGAAGTAGGACTCTAGGATCCTAGATGGTTAAGTTAAGGAGGTATGCAAAGAGCAATTACCAAATCATGAAATGTGTGCTTAAGACTTCTAGTCTTCATGCACACTCTTATTTAGAGGCTTCCTTACACTTATATGATGGAGTTTTATGCTAGTTCATAGGGTCACACATTCACACCCTATCAATATGTATGAGTGTAATATAAATCCATGTGTTATCTTAACCTCAAGAATAGTGACTCTCAAATGCACTTTGGCATAAGAGTTCTCCCAGATCAAAGACATGTGCACAAGTTTAGCATGAATGTAGCATATGAAAAAATAAGCATGCAACCTTCCTTTTATCACTGCCACATGGTGACCCTACACTTTTTCGATGCGAGGATCTTTGTAATTCTCATAGGAGAAGCACCATCTCTCCACATGGTGACTTGATGCTCACCTAGGGCTAGTCCCTTTTGAACAACAAATGCAAGTAGCACTAACCCTCTATGTGTCACATCTGCACTCTTCTTTCCTAGTAATCCAAAGAAACCAATTTAAGAACCTACCAAAATGACACATGGAATTACAATAGAACCATAGTGAAGACAAACTAAGAATCACCACATGCTAAGTGATAGTTAGACATAAAAGAGAAGTAGTTAGAAGTAGTTGAGTGAAGATTGAGGTAAAATCAAATGAGTAAATACATGAGCATGCACCAGTCATTAGGATATGCATGCACACCATCCTCTAAATTTGTCAAGAATATCTTTAGTTCTTCATGCATGTGTATCCCAAGAGGATATTTCCACCAACTCTATATCCAATTAGCTTGTCATAACTCTAGAATTAATGACACAGTACCGTAAAAGAATTTATTGCTGCATCTACTACCCAAGTGGTGCATTTATTGTAAAGTAGGTTTGTCCTCTATAAAATATTACATTTTCATTGTAAAATGGTTGACACATTTTTGTAGCATCATTCTACTAAAATTTTACCTCTATGAACATTTGTATTGGCTAAATCCTTGTATGCTAATGAGAATTAATTTCACCTCTTATTTTTATTATGATGATCTATGTGCTCTTTGTGTTTGTTTATTTCTATCTATGGGTAATTTTCATGCCTCTCTTTAATCATTCATCCCATACAAATCCTAATTGAACTTGGAGATCACTTGATGATCATATTTTATGTGCATTTAGGTATGTTTTGACATTGTTTATGGACCATTTGTCATCCCTTTCATAATATAATTGTGTTCCCATGCCTATGTGTGAAGTACTCATGCATGTAGAGTAACTTGGTGGAAACTATGTGATATTGTCTTTTTCTCCAGTGCTTGCATTGTGTTTATGGTATTAGGAACACTCACTTTATTCTAGGCAGATCATATTTTTGTGTCAACACTCTCTTTCCTTTTCCCTCATGATCTTAAGTTTAGACTAGTGGTAGATTACCTTTCTACTCTTTAGGCCTGTGCACTAGTCCTAAATTAGGTATGCTTAGAATAAAAGGAATCCAACCTACTCTAGAGACTCATATCAAAGAACATAAAGGCCTTATGCCTTGGGGACATTTCGATCATTATGGTGAGATAGCTAATGCTTGTGTGCATAGTTACATGATAATACTTTTGTGCCCAATACCTTGTAATCTTGTGCCTCATGCAAGGCCTTTTCACTTAGTGCCCCAATATAAAGTTTCCCACATCATAGAACATCCATAGGTACACATTTTAAATGACAATAGTTTTTGGTATGCCTTGTGAGACTCAATTTGATGATCTTTACATCATCTATTGAATGATTTTGGTGTGTTTTTTAGTTCATATTGCCATTAAAGGTAGCTTATTTAACACCATGGTGACTCTAAATGTCAAATATACTAGTTTAAGTAGTCTAAGTGCTTAAAATATGTATTTTCACCCCCTATTCCACAAAAATTTTGCATTCATGCGTCCCTAGTTCTCATACCAAGCTCATGTGAGTGCATGTAATTTTTTTATAATTTAGCCCCTATGGAAACTTGCTTATGATTCTAATCAACCTTACACAAGATACCATGCTATTAATCAACATTTTTATCCTCTTAACCTACCTCAAAAGTGTGTCAGTGATATACTCCTTGAATTTAAAGGTAGCTAAGGGAGGTCAAAGTAGATCAAAGTTATGGTAGGCAAAAAGAGGATCTTACTCATGAAGCTCACATTTGATAGCAAGAGATGATGGAGTAGCACAAGTTTGAATAAGAGAGCCTAGGTAGGTAAATTGCATCCAAGGAAGAGTAAATGCATCAATTTTTTACACAAATGTAGATAATTAAATCATAGTTGACCACCTCTACTCCTTCATTTCCTAGCTTTAAATAAGCTCCCCTTGCTCCTACAAGATAACCTATGGAGTATAAGGTTTTTTTTCTTAAATTCCATAGCTTCAGGTAAGATATCTCCTTTTCACCTTCAATCAAACATCCTAAATTCAAAGTATTGAGCATCAAAGGTCCCACACCTACACCAATTCAAGAGCTTATGCCTGTGCTATCTCAAAAACCCATCCTTCCTCAGGATCCCCAAGCATAGTCATAGTAACCTTCTTGGGCCATATACCATGACTTCACAATGATTAACATTGTAAACTCATGTTCTCTTATTCTAGTTGAGGTCTTTTTCCCTAACACCATATACCATTTCAAAGGAGGACTAGTTGTATGGAAGGCAAGTGTAGACCAGTTATATGAGGAGGATTCTTTGAGTAAATATGATGAGGAGATCATCATTGGTAATCCCCTCTACATTACCACACTATAAAAATCAACCCTACTATGAGAATAAGATAGATACAATCAGATGGAGCAATAGGTTGATGAGTAGATAATTGAAGTAGTGTAGAAGAATTGGACCTTTATGAGGAGGATCCAATCTATGCCACTCTATAGTACATTCAAATGCCTAAGCCTAACCCCTCTTGGGTGAATTATATACCATTTATAATTATGGAGGAAGATATAAAAAAAAGGTCTTACCTTTAATAGGAGTGTGTGCTCAAATAAAGTGACTATGGCCACCCCAAGGTGAGCACATAGGTGTAATCATAGATGTAGGAGGAGGACTCTTTTGTGATAAATTAGAAGAATTTTTCATAATCTTAGATGAAAAAATGGCACTTACTTAGGAGCTTACATATGACCTACTCTATGATGACTTGCAGTCTCAATCATATATCATAGAAAGTTAAGATGCACATGAGGAAGTTACAACCACGTAGATGGAAAAAGTCCATAAGGAGTATAGTGCACATCTAGGTGTGGATGAGTCATCATAAATCTCATTCACATTAGGGGAGTAATGTTAACTGGTTGATCCCTTAGAGTAATAGTTAAGAGATGTGTAAAGGTAGTCTAATTGATCTATGAGCTTTCCAAGCACCAAGTATAGGCCTCTCACACTTTAGAAGGACTAGTTTGAGCAAAGAGTGTAGATAGGCATTGATAAATATAGGTGTAATTGGTTTGAATTTGAATACATCAACCATATGAGAGGAAAGCTTCTACATAGCATGGTGGATACATTCATCAAAGGAGGACCCAAATAAATAAAAATCCTCAAACACCTCCTTCATAGAAAACAAACACCATTGCACCTTCATCCATCACATACCAAAAAAAAGATATCATAGAATTCAAAAGACCTATGAGGATTCTATTTTGATCTTGAAGGGTGAAAGTCCATGTTTATATTTTGTGTATAGTATATTAAAGTAGCTTAATTTTTATTTCCCTAAGTGCTTAAGTGCACATTGTATAGTCTTAGTTTAGCTTTACTTTCTCCTAGTGCATTTAACACATTTGTTGCTTATTATTTCCCATTTATTTTGTTGAGGGTTAAACTCAGTTTAATTTATTTAGGCATAGGTCAATCATGTTATAGTTTTGATGACTCTACACTAAATGGATCACTTAAGGCTACTAGGTTCCCACTTAGCAAGCAAGTGGCCCATATAATTTGTTAGAATTTTTAATTTTCTAAGTCACCCCTTTGTCGACATAAGGCCTCTTAAGACTTAAAAAAGATTTACACATGTATGATGACCCAAGTGATTCAATTAAAAGTTGTATAGGTGATTCTAGTTTTTTATCAAGTATAAGATAGGGGCACAAGTCTATGTAGGATTAAGAAGATGGTTCATGCTCACTAAAGGTTCCTATTACACACTCATGAATAGGATTTTGGGATGTATAGGTTAATAAGAACACATATTTAAGGAGGTGAGACTCTAGGATCTTGAATGGTTAAGTTAAGGAGGTACACAAAGATAAATTACCAAATCATGAAGTGCATGCTTAAGAATTCAAATATTCATGCACACTCTTATTTAGAGGATTCCATGTTCTTATCTAATGGACTTTTATGCTAGTTCACAAGGTCACACATCCATCCCTATCATTACATAGGAGTTCAATCTAAATCTATGTGCTACCTTAACCTTAAGAATAGTGACTCTCATGTGCACCTTGGTGTAAGAGTTATCCTAGATCAAAGGCATGTGCACAAGTCCAAAACACATGTAGAATATAAATAAAGAAATGTGAAACCTTCCTTTTGTCACTACCATGTGGTAACCTAGTGCTTTTTTGATACAAGGATATTCATAGTTCTCCTAGGAGAAGTGTTATCTCTCCACATGGTGACTTGGTGTTCACCTATGGTTGGTCCCTTTCTAACAACAAATGCAAGTAGTGCCAGACCTTTACATGTTGCATTTAAGATATTTATTCCTAGAAATCCAAAGTGACCACTCTAAGAACCCATAAAAATGGCACATGGAATTCCTACAATACCACACCCAAGATTAACCAACAAGTTCCACATGTTAAGTGATGACTAAACATAAAAGAGAAGTAGTTGGAAGCAACTGAGTGAAGATCAAGGCATATTTAGAATGAGTAAATGCATGAGTAGCTATGAATAATTGGGATGTACATGCATGCCATCCTCTAAATCTATCATGAATATCTTTAGTTCCCCATGCATGGGTATCCCAAGAGGATCCTACCACCAAATCCAGATCTAATTAGCTTGCTAGAACTCTAGAATTAGTGGCATAGTGCCATGAAAGAATTTAATGCTACATCTACCACCAAGAGATAAATTTATTTTAAAGTAAGTTTATCCTCTATAAAATCCTACCTTTCTATTATAATATGGTCAACACATTTTTGTATCCTCATGCTACTAAAATTTTCCCTCCATGAGCACTTGTATTGGCTAAACCCTTATATTCTAATGAAGATTAAGTTCACCTCTTTTCATTATTTTGATTATCTATGTGATATTTATGTTTGTTGATTTCTATTTTTGGGTAATGTTTGCCCCTATATTTAATCATTCATCCCTTATACCTCCTCATTGAACTTAGAGCTCACTTGTTGGTCACATTCTATGCACACTCAGGTCTATGTTGATGTTATCTATGGAATGTTTGTCATCCCTCTCATTATATCACTATGTTCTCATACCTCTATGCAAAGTACTCATGAACATAGACTAAATTTTCATAAAATTTGTGATATTGTCTTGTTCTCAAGAATTTATAATGTGTTTATGGTAGTAGGAGTATGTGCTCTATTCTAAACACATCACCTTTTCATTTTATCACTCTCTTACCTTTTCCCTCCATTTTCATTTATGATCTTAGGTTTAGACTAGCAATAGATTACCTTTCTAATATTTAGGTGTACATGTTAGTCCAAAACTAGGTGTGCTTAAAATAGAAGGAATCTATCCTACTCTTGAGACTCATCCTAAGGAGTGCAAGGGCCCCATGCCTTGGGTATGTTTCCATCATTTTAGTGAGATAGTAGATGCTCACACATGCAACTAAATAATAATAATTTCACACCCAATGCCTTAGACTCTTATGCATTACTCAAGGCCTTCATGCTCAACACCCTAATGTAAAGTTTCCCATGTTGCAAAGCATCTATATTTTCATGTTTCAAATGACAATAATAACTACATTAAGTTTGAACCCTCTTTGTAGTATTGGTATGTAGGTAGTACTCAACACATGGGGTGTTGAGGTCTCTCCCAACACTACCACTACTTCATTTTTCCTCATTGATTTACATTGGTATTCACATGTCAAGGATCTAGGGTTTTAAAGGAAAATTAGTTACATAGTGGTCTCTATAAATTATTGAAAACCCTTATACACAATATTTGTCTATGAAGTCATAGAGAACACAAAAACCTTGATTTCCTCACTATAAGTTGATAGGAGTGACCTAGGTTGGACATGAGTTCCACCTCCCTAGTGTTCTCTTCCAAATTTTTTTGTATAAACCTAGATCTAGTTTTAAATTTCTGATTTTAGTCACTAGACCTTCTGGCACATCAAGTTTCAGACCTTGATTCTTCTTGGAGGCATAATTTATAGATAAATCTTTGTTTTCTCAGCATACTTCATATTTTCAGTAAGTTTCCATAATATAGTAATTCCAAATCAGTGAATTTTATCATTGCTATATTATTCTCCTATTTTTGTGAAGTAGTGTTATCATCTAGGGTTTTTACATAAATCCCAAATTTAATAAAAAGGGTGAAAATTTTCAAACATGATACATTATCTACAAACACCCTTTTCACTTTATCTTTGGCGATGAATACCTTGATATATAAGGGTATATTATGTGATGGGTGATCGAGTGACATGTCATGTTAGTCAAAGATGAGTTGTTGACTTGAAGATAAGTATCCAAAAAAATCTTGTAATTAGTGTGGATCAATGTCACTAGGGACTCTTGACTCTTGAAAGACTTTTTTAAAAATGTCCTTATGAATAGTGGATGTTTTGAGAAGGTCCAAGATGGAAATTTGAGTATGAGTTTTCTCAAGTTATTCAATAAGGCTTCATTTCACTTCAATAGTAGGTAGAAGAGGCCTTTAGACCATGACTTTTTTGGGTCTAGTTATGATAATTTAGTCTAGGTATTTGTCTTTCATGGTTATGACAAAATTATTTTTATGCTCAATATGACCAAGAACTACATCATACAAATGGGTAGATTTTGTATAATCAATGTTATTAATTTGGGATTTTTAACCTTTATTTTTTATGGATGGATTTGATCATTTTTTTAAAATGGGTATTGGCATATCCCTAATTTTTATTCTTTGATGTTGATGCATCCCTTTAAATTTCAATTTATCCACTATCAATCAAGTCTTGGATGTATCCCTTCAACTTTGTACATTGATTGGTTGAATGTACTTTGATTTTATGAAACTCATAATATTCATTTTATTTATACCTTGTTGGTTTTGGTTTTCTTTCATCAAAGGGTTTGGCTTATAAGAAAACTATCACTTTTTAGCGATCAATTTATAAAAGAAAACTCTAATTATTTCCCTATATGATTATGTTTGTGTGTGTGTGTGTATGTATGTATGTATATGTATATTCATCCTCCAAATTCTAAATGGAATAGATTTTTGGTTTCTAAGATTAATAATTTTTTTTTTGAAAAGTTCTCATTGACTTGGTATTTGTGTTTATATATATAAACACAAATACCAAGTCAACCAGTATATAGCTTAGGATGGGGATGCTTCATCTCTTCAAGCCTTGTCTAAAATAATGAGTTCATAATTATAACTATGTGTGTAAGATCATGAAAAATATGCATGCCTCATAACCATATTTATAAAAAAAGCTTTATCTAAAAATACAATATGCATGCATAGTAAATGGGTTGGGAACTAAATCTCCCTTTAGAAAAATGATATGCAAATACATAGCTATTTTTATATCATGGTGTTGATGTGGAACCATTAACTTAATATTTTAGTTGAGTAAGTGTAGTTATAACTTATGTAACTATTAGATGTCCCTATGGGATAAAAATTGGGCCTGTCAAAGTTTGCATGATAGAAAACCTAGGGAATTGAGAGCTTTATAATGTTAGGGAGACACTACTAGCTAGTTATGTATTTAGAATTGACCTAGAAGTTTCTTTCTTGGCTCTTATTTCTAAAAATAATACATAAGATATGCCAAATTTATTATTTATAATATCATAATGGAGTAACTCAAGATTTAAAATATTAACATCCTTAGCCATAAAAATTTATTTCTCAACTTATTATTTGAATTTATCTATAGCTAACTAATATAGGATTTCAAAATTAGGTTTATTGATCAATTCTCATGTGGGGGTTATTCAATGGTAACCCACATATCTACCAAAATTTTAATTCTTCACCCTCAAGATTGAGAAAAATCTCTGGAAAGTTCTTAATTTTATTGTGCCACTTAATGGAAAAATCCTTTCTTGCCATTATATAATTCAAGAACCAATAAGCATCCATACTAGACATAAGATTCAACTAGTTGAAATAATTAGTATAGGAGTATTGGACCAAAAAATTCAATCCTATTTCTAATTATTTCATCTGATTTTAAAATGTAACAATAGTTTCCCTATTTCATTAGCTTCATACCTTGGGAACTCTAAATTTATAAAAAATATTGTACAACTTGGTAGACAATAAAAATTTCCTAAGGAACCTATATGATTTGGCTTTCTTGTAACCTTTTCAAGTCATATTCTTTACTTTTAAAATATATATTTCATTTATTCCCTTTTAGAATCCATAAAAGCACCAAAACTCTCAATATATTATGTGAGGTTATTTGAATTTCTCTTGGGTTTATTTGCTAAATGGAAAATATTATCCCTTTGTTCAAACTCCTCTTCATGTTGTGTACTTATGTTCATCACCTTCCTCTTCCTTACCCTTTTAATAGTCCCACTCTAATTATCAAACTGAGTGGAGAATGTGGGAAGTTCATGCATGACCAAATTATTCCTTTCATCCCTAACACCTTGCATTTCCATTACCCATTGGGGAATAATGATTTATCCCATTTAAATCTCTTGGTTTTGACCTTGGAACTGAGAAGATGGAGGAGTCATATAAGGTGGTGTAATCTAGGGAGATGCTAAGGATGCACTTATATGAATAGGAAATTAGAGAGGTGTTTGAATAACCTTCTCCCATGGAGATGTTTCCTTCATTGGGGTAGCTTTAATCAAGAGTTTAATCAAACCTAGGGTAATTTATACAATCATTGTAGCTATTGACATGGCCAATGGTTATGGCATGGGGAGTTCTAATTGAGATAAATTTTTCCAAAAGATTGGTGGAATCTAAGGATTAAAAATATAAACAATGACCAAATTTTAAAAATGGACTATTTTGGGAGTCCTTATTAAATTTAGAGAAGAAGGAATAGTTGAATCAATAGTAATAGTAGTCCTAGATAAATTAGCCTCAAAAATAGTTAAGGGTAGACTTGTATCTAGGATTTTAATATTAGAAATTAAAGAAACAACATAACAAACTACCTTTTCAAGGCTCTAGTTCTACTCTTGTGTGAGGAATTATTATTTTGATATATTGTCTAAGGATTCCTTTAATCTCTATTCTCCCATATTGGCCCTTTCTATCTCAGCATCTTCATCATCTGGTTCTTCATCTATGGTATAATTGATTAGAGATATTACATGCTTGATCTCATCTTATTTTTATAGTTCTATTTCATCTAGTACTAATTCTTCTTCCTATACTTCCTCTTCAAGTGATTCTTCTAATGATTGGAAGACCAAGTGATGGTCTTTCTTCTAGTTTCTTATCCTTAGAGGGAGGGGGAGAGTATTTTTGCTTCCTCTAGTAAGTAAAGATGGGTTGAGTGGAAGGTGGATGAGATGGGGGAAAAAATGTAGGAATAATAATGGTAAGAGGTATGAATGTAGATGGTGGTGAAAGATTAGTATATGTGATGAATAGTGTTGACATAGTTATGGAGGGAATGAAACTTGCCCAAGTAGACTTAGGAGATTAGGGAAAACCTAGATCAATTGTAATGTATATAAAATTAATATATAAAAACATTGGGAAACTCACCTAAGTGACTATAATAAGGGGTGGCAAAGGTTTCATCACTAAATAGTCTTCCTTTATTCCCCTAAATACATTTTTGACATATGCCTTATAGTGGTTGTATCCAAATCCTTAGAATTAGCTACCACCAATGTAGAAGAGACTTAAGGACCTAGGAGACCCCTTAGATTTTCCCTCCTAATTCAAGGATATAGTTCTCTTTGAATGTTAGATTTGTCTAATTTTTCATTTATATGCACTTATAAAGGGTAGGGAGGTCTATATCATAGTTAAGTTTCATGTGGTTGACTTGGAGACCATTGATGGCTCCATGAATCTTGTGCTTTCTTCTTGATTACTTTAAAAGCATACTAAAGAGCTTGTTATCACTCTAAATTATACCCTTGATGATGCTTAAACTATATTAAGCTATGAATGGCATATGATGGATCTTGATAGACAAAAGAAGTATGGTCTAATTTTCCCTATTCATATCATTTAGAATATGAGAGAATGATTATATCTATTTAAGGGTAAATGGTCACCTACTGAGATATATAACCAATAAAGACTAGCTAATGACATGTTAAATATAAGTGGCTTAATTCAGTGTATACATGATAAGTTAGTGATTCATGAGAGGTATTAATTTTAGTACCATTAACCTTATGTGCCTTATCCTACTCCACATTATACCTCTTTTACTCCACCCATTATTCCTCAAAATACCAAATCAAGAGAGTTTCAAAGTCTCCCAAGTCCTTCACCCATTCCTCAAGTTAGAATTATCCATAAAGATCAAGATAAATTATAATTGAAGTGTTTAATTGCTTCTTGGAGGGAAAATAATGAGGAAGTCAACAAAAAATTTCACACCCTTCCCCAAGAGATTTAAAATAGGTCCTTCAAAATTACAAGTTGGAAGCAAGTTGTGGAATCATGGAATATAAAAAAATTGAAAAGGCTTAGATTGGGAAATTGAGATTAAAGAGAATCCTTTACCTATACAATCCCCACCTATACCTCCTCAAGAACTTAAAACCTTATTATCATGAAGGTTAATCTAAGAAATAATCCAAAAGAAGAAGGAGGCCCTTGTTTATAAAGTTGAAGACAAAATCATATCAAGAGTTGAGGGATTGATTGGTGAATGGAAGGAGAAGAATGATAAGCCCATTGATCTCAAATTCCCAAATCTTACTCATTACCTTGATCATCCCATCCCTAAATAAGAACCTATTATATGAGAAGAAAATAATAATTTCAAGTTACATCTATAAGTTAAATCCAAAAATGATATGAAGGGGATACTTTAATTGAATTTGATGAAGGGACACCTCTTTGGTGAAGATATAAATAAATCATTCTTTGAAGGTGAAGAGAGAGATGATCTTTCCCAATGTGAATAAGGTTCTAATAAAGTTTTTTTAATAGAAAAAAATGCTCCTAATAATTCATTATAATTGGATATGGATTGTTTGGATCCCAATAAATAAGATAAAAGAGGTACAAAGTTTAGTTTCTTCTCAAATTTTTCTATGAATACTTCTATATACACTCTCGTGAAGCTAGAGGAAAATTTAATTGAGATGGAACCAAGTGAAATCTAGTTAGAGGATTTGTGATGTAGGGTAATATTAGGAATACCCAGGAGTTAGTCTAGGATGTGTCTGAGAGTCCTGGTAAAGATGTGAAATGGATGAGAAGTCATGAATGTGAGAGAAATTTGAATTTGAATGAAAAACAAGTTTTCATGCCAAAATGGATTTTCAAAATTACAAGATGTATTAGTGGTATAAGTGAGTATGGATTATTTTTAATTTATTAAATAATGATTTAATAGGCCTTTATGGTTTCATGAAGTTCATAAAATTGTTTTTGAGTCATATGTCTAGTGGAAAGTGTGAGGTGGCAGTCTTATTACTCACCACCCTATGTAGGTCTTGTTGCTAAAGAGAGTTTATTGATCAAGAAACGGTTATGGAGCATGTTTTAGAGTATATTTCATGGTATAAATGAGTGATATATTGATTTTATGGTCTGTAGGAGGTATATGAAGGTACAAAGAATAGGGAAGACAGGATCAAGAACATGAAGGTTTGTCAAATAATGTACAAGACTGTATAATGAATCATTTTTTTATAATTATGTATAATAATCTTCATTGAGTTTTTAATATGATATATATGCAAGTCATGTAATTTGAGGTGATTCAAGTAAGTTACAAGTAATACAATTTTGTGTGTTGAAGAATAAAACTCTATATGTTTGCATATACATGGAGTGGTAAAGTATATATGAATATTGTGAATTCATTTATATAATTAGTTATAAGTGGTTGAATCCTTTTTTTAAATTTTTATATTTATGTGAACATATAAATATTGCTTGTAGTCCTTAAATACCTTGTTTGGATATACAGTCACTATGTAGGGTAATTAAGGTCTAAACTCTGGTCTTGTTATAAAATGCCATTGAAATCCATGACATAGGAAGGTGTTAATATTTTTAAAGAAATTATTGAAACAATTAGTGTGTGTAATAACCTTTAAAGAAACTTTATTCATCATGTGGATTCCAACAAACCTATAGAGTATCATTTTTGACATAGTCAAGAATATGTTTGAAAAGGAGACCTTCTTCATAGTCTTCTGGCAAGTTAGATTGGTATAATGCATAAATGATTTTAAAATTGGATTTTTTATGATGTATTATCTAATATAATTCTCATAAAATTTTATTTGAGTCTTTTTTAAATTATAAGAAAGAGAATGGATCATAAAACCTTGTCACAGTCATGTTTACACAAAGGAAACCCTATCAATTCATGTCTTGGAAAGGTAATGAGAGTTGAGTAAAGGAGATAAAAAGTTTTGGAGGTGTGTATAGGGTTTATAAAAACATATTAAATGTTATGTAATGATCTAAGTTGATCTAATATTCAATAGAGGCCAAGAGTTGTAACTGCCTTGTCTTGCACAGTCATTAGGGTATGCACAATTTACTATATTACTTCAAGTTTCACATATTTAATTTAATTAAAGGATAAAATAAGTGTATATTAAGTTTTATTATGTAATTACAGACCTAAAAAAGAAATTTTTAGCTTTGAAACCTTATATAGTGAAATATATGCAAACTTATAGGCTCTCGGCATATATAGTGGCCTAGAAACCTTGAATCTAGGGTTTAGTGCATAGAATGAATTATAATAGTAAAAATTCCATAAATTTTTTGAGTATTATGAAAAAAATAATGATTAATTTGAATGACTTGGTTACAAAGGTGTATGGGTCTATTTGTATGTATTTTTAAGGATTGAGTTGGTTTAAGCCTAGAAGAGACCTAGATGAATAGGCCAAAGAAGGAAAGGGTATGTGTGTTTAGAGTGAGACTTGAAAAAGAGTTGATTAAGATATAGGAGGATAATTGGTTCCAAAAAATTCTAGTATTTTGACTTGGATGAATGTACTTTTCTCAGACTAAGGAGGTTTGTCTATTTTTAAGGGTTAATTATAGAGTTAGGTAAGCCTATAGGTACATAAATTTACAAAGGAACCTAACTTTAAATTTTATGTGAAGAATAATATTTATAAAGGGTAATAAAAAACATATTTTTTTTCTTGAATATTTGTTTTATGGAATAGAATAGAGGATTTGTCCTAAAACAGGGCTTGTAGCATGTGAAAACAAGAGATTGACTAATGAGTGAAAATGTAAGGTGCGGGTGATGGAATTGATTTGACATGGTTTTAAATCATGTGATATAATTATTTAAGTTTTTTTAAATAGTTTTTAATAGGTGTTTTATTTTTATTCCATTTGGACAAGATTGGCCTAGTGTTGGCTAAGGAAGCTTTGTAAGTTTGTAAACAAAGTGAAGGAGAATTGTAGGCTGAGGGAATAGAGATCTACATCATTTGGTATCAGATCTATATAAATGATCTAGGAATATGCACTATAGGTATGAATGTTGTGATTAATGAATGTTGTATGTTGATCAAGATCTTGTAAGTAAGTAAGCAAGGAGGCAATGACAAGGAGTCTTATTGAGAGACAACATATTAAGAAAGGTATGAGAAGATTTGTGTTTGATTATTGGTTTGAATACATTAATGATAATATATGACAGGTAAAGAAAGAGAATAAAATATAGTGAAGTGACATCCCTATATAAAATAGATTTGTTAACAAGCTCAAAAGAGATAAGCTCATAAAAAGAGCTTAAAGAAGAGAAGATAGTCCAAGTGTGAAGGATAAGAAATGGAAAGGCCCAATTGAGGTATAAAATAAAAGAGAGTGAGATGTTCTAAGTGTGACCCAAGATAAGGGGGTCCAAGTGAGACCAAAACAAGATGAGAGAGATTATGTACCCAAGTGTGGTACTCAAGATGAAGATGAAGGGAGAAGTAGAGAGAAAAGTGAGAAATAGGGTTGAATTTGAAAGCCACAAAGAGAGGATGATTGAAAAAGAGATAAAAGAGATGAAACATGCATTGTCAAGGATGGAAAAAGAGTTTATACAGATGTGGAATGTGTATGAATTTTAATGTGAAATTAGGATCAAGATAATAACTAAGTGTAACTTTATAGAAAGAATGCAAGAGAGAGAGAATCAATAAATGATAGAATATTTAGAGAGGAAAATGAAGAAGATGGAAACAAAAATTTCCATGGAAGAGGAAAGAGAGGTAATAGAGCCTCAAAATTTTCAACTAACATTAGTTTTTCATGGTTTAATTCAAGTAGAGACAAAGAAAGTGAGGAGTAATACTGGAATGGAGAAGATGAATGGACAGAATTCCATAAAGAATAAAAATATGATGCATGGAAGAGTGAAAGTACAACTAAATATGGGGTGTTTTTCTTTCCAAAAGGAGAGATATTTGATAAAGAAGCATGGAGATGTGAGGAGAAAATAATAGGTAATGAAGGTAATGTAATTTTATATGAGTGCTTTGAAGATGAAGATGATGTATTATAAAAAGACACTATAGGATTATTTGAATAATTCATTGGATCAAATAAGAAGAAAGAAGAACATGAAGTGCTTGAGGAAAGAGAATAGGTAAAGGAAGATGAGATTTAAGTAATAGTCCATGAAGAAAAGATGCAAGTTGATGAGTTAGTTGAATGGATAGTTAAAAAAAGAGTAGCTATGATGAAGGATAGAAAGATAGAAGATGATGATGATGATAATCTTATGAATAAGAAAGAGACACTAGAATGGTCAAAAGAGGAAAAGATTATGATGAGGATTAGATATTCTAATGAAGAGGCGTAAATAACAATGATAGAGGAAGCAATAGAAAGGGAATGGAAATTCATACACAATGCCATATATATTGAAGAGGATCATGAGAGGAAGAAAATAAAGAAGAGTGACTACATGTATAAATAGTAGTATGAGTAGCAATATAAGCAAGAATAAAGGAACACTTAGATGAGGAAGTAGAGGCATAGGTGTGACAGTAAGGAGCACACACATTTATATGAAAACTTGTATGAATAAGAAGATTAGATTCAAGTTATTATCTCCCTTTGGCATTATAATATAGTGTAACATTAAGAATTATAAATAGTTAGTCTAGGATGTGTCTGAGAGTCCTAGGAAAGATGTGAAATGGATGAAAAGTCATGAATGTGAGAGAAATTTGAATTTGAATGCAAAACTAGTTTTCCCACCAAAAGGGATTTTCAATTTTCCAAGATGTATTAGTGGTATAAATGAGTATGGATGATTTTTTATTGATGAAATAATGATGTAATATGCCTTCATGGTCTCATGAATGTCATAAAACTATTTTTGAGTCATATGTCTAGTGGAAAGTGTGAGGTGGCAATCTTAGTACTCACCACCCTCCATAGGTCTTGGTGTTAAAGAGAGTTTATTGATAAATAAATGGTTATGGATAATGTTTTAGAGTCTATTTAATGGTATAAATTAGTGATATAGTGTTTTTTTGGTCTGTATGTTGTAGATGAAGGTATGAATAATAGGGTAGACAAGATCAAGAAAATGAAGGTCTGCCAAACAATATATAGGACTATGTAAGTCCAGATCATGTATGGAAGAACATTAATAAAGATTGATATTTTGAAGAAATATTTTATGATTAATATGTATAATCATATACATTAAGTTTTTTATGTTATCTATATTCAATTCATCCAATTTGAGGTGATTCAAGCAGGTTACATGTAATACAATTTTGTGTGTTAAAGAATAGAACTGTGTATGTTTGCATATGCATGGAGTGATAAAGTCTGTATGAATATTTTGAATTCATTTATATCATTATTTTTAAGTGGTTTAATCATTTTTTTAAAAATTTATATTGATGGGAATATAAAAATATTGCTTGTAGTCCTTAAATACCCTGTTTGGATATATAGTCATTGTGTAAGGGAGTTAAGGTCTAACCTCTGGTATTGTTATAAAATTCCATTGAATTGCATGATATAATAAGGTGTTAATATTTGGAAAGTAATTTTTTAAACCTTGATTGTGTGTAATAACATTTAAAATAACCTAATTCATCATGTGGATTCCAACATGCCTATAGAGTATCATTTCTGACACAGTTAAGAATATGTTTGAGAAGGAGACCTTGTTCATAGTCTTATGGCAAGTTAGATTGGTATAATGCATAAATTATTTGAAAATTGGAGTTTTTATGATATATTATTAAATATAATTCTCATAAAACTATATTTGAATCTTTTTAAACTTCTAAGAAAGAGAATGGATCATAAAACCTTGTCACATTCTTGTTTGCACAAAGGAAACCCTATCAATTCATGTCTTGGAGAGGTAATGAGAGTGGAGTAAAGGAGATAAATGTGGTGGGAGGTGTGTATGGGTTTTAAAAAAATATATTAAATTTTATATAATTATCTAAGTTTATCTAATATTTATTAGAGGATAAGAGTTGTGACTGCCCTATCTTGCACAGTCATTAGGGTATGCATAGTTTACTGTATTGCTTCATGTTTCGCATATTTAATGCATTGAAAGGATAAATTAAGTGTATAATAAGTTTTATTATGTCATTATAGACCTAAAAATTTAAAATTTAATATTTTAATCCTTACATAGTTAAATATATGAAAACTTATAGGCTCTCAGCCTATACAGTGGCCTAAAAACCTTGAATCTAGGGTTTAGTTCATAGAATGAATTATAACCATCTAAAATACATAAAAATTTGTAGTATGGTCCACATAAGAATTATTGACTTTAATAACCTAGTTTTAGAGGTGTATGGGTCCATTTTTATGTATTTTTAAGGACTAAGTTGGTTTAAGCCTAGAAGAGACCTAGATGAATAGGCCAAGGAAGGAAAGGGTATGTGTGTTGAGAGTGAGACTTGAAAAAGAGTTGATTAATTTAGAGAAGGATAATGGGTGCCAAAAAAGGTCATTATTTTTCCTTGGATGATCATACTTTGCTCAAACCAAGGAGGTTTATCTATTTAGAGGGTTAATTATGGAGTCAGGTAATCCTACAAGTACATAACTTTACAAAGGAAGCTAACTTAAAATTTTATGTGGAGAATAATATTGATAAAGGGTACTAAAATCCTATTTTTTCCCTTGAAGAATTTTTGTACAAAATAGCATATAGGATTTCCTAAAACAAGGATAATAGCATGTGAAAGCAAGAGATTGACTAATGAGTGAAAATACAAGGTGTGGGTGATGGAATTGATTTGATATGGTTTTAAATCATGTGATATAATGATTTAAGTTTTTTAAAATTTTATTTAATAGGTTTTTAAGTTTTATTCCATTTGGATAAGATTGGCCTAGTGTTGGCTAAGGAAGCTTTGCAAGTTTACAAACAAAGTGAAGGAGAATTGCAAGCTAAGGGAATAGAGCTCTACATCAACTTGTTTAAATTCCTATGAGTAGGTTATAATATTTTATATGGAGGTCATGTTTTGATAAAAATTGAGGAAGGTAGTCTTATGAAGCAAACCAAAAAATAAGAAGAAGGTAGCTCTCTAAGCTTGTCATTCCAAGAAGCTACCTCATTCAAATTTGACTTGTTTGATGTTTTCAAAAAAGGATATCAAATTATTTACTATTTATAGACACATGTTCACTCTTGGAAGATAATGAAAATATCTATTGGCATTAACTTCCCAAGGATCAAGAAACACATATTTTTGAAGATGGTTCCCTAAGTATGCTATAATAATCATATCAACCTATTCATTTTGATCAATTAGTTTGTGAAATGATGTCAATTTATCATAAATATAATGTTATTTATATGTGTACTACTATAATAACATGTCAAATTAGATATTTATCCCATTCAAAACCCAGCAAGGAAGATCCATTGCCTATCATGTTCATTTTAGAACATAGATATGAGCCTAAATATGTCTAAGATTATCCTAAACACACACTTCTAATCACTCATGCTTAAAGAAACATATGGGAAGTGTATAAGGTTTTATTTTTAAGGAGAAGATGTTTTCAAGGTCAGCATATAGTTACCCCTCTTCTATTTTTTCATGGCTTCCATCAAGCTTGCTAGTCACATGAGCTTGGTGAAGAAAGGTACCTACTTTACTCTAACAATTGATGGTTTTATTTAGGTCTATCTCAAGTTTTTAGAGTAGGTTATTATAGGGTATAGGGTATATTAGTGGTCTTTACTTCCTCTAAGTTATGTTGCACATTTATTTAGTAGGTATATTTGTTTCTAATTTTTTGTGTGTGTTCTCCTTGTTTATTTTTGTTGTGTTTTGGTGGAGGCATCATCAATTATCTATCCTTATTTTAAGGCACTTAAAATTAGGTTCAAGGTCTAATCAGTTCTAAGGTTGAGTGATAGCTGACTCCATAGCCCAATGGATGCAACAAGGCTACTGATATAGATTAATAACAAATATACAATCCCAAGAGGTTAATAAAGATATTAGCCAAAATTATATACCATATGTGAGTAATATTAAATACTTAATATCTAGACTTGTTTAATTTTCTTCATATCCCTTTAAGGTGTTTTTCTCCTCATAGCTTGTCTTTTCATGATAAAAATGTGATGTTATACTAGTAGTGTTTAAGGTATCATAGGATGCTATAGCTAAATTTTGAGGTCATGGTCCTAAAATTTATTAACCCATATTCATAAATTTACCATTTATAAGGTTTTTAACATGTTTTAAGTTATTTTTTCAAACTTTAAGGTAATTTCTCCTTTCATGCTTGTCTAAGTTATGCAACATTGAAACACACTTATCAAGGCTCTAAAAATATAGATTCAATGTGAAAAGAGGTAGGTTTTAAACATGAGATGATGATTTTAGTGTCCTTAGATGTCTTCATGTTCAAATCAGGTGTTGTAATCATTGGAAGATCCAAGAAAGGACAAAAAACCTTTCATCTTCTCCATCAGGTTTCTTGGAAGGCTAAGGAAGGTAATTTTGTTGAAGATCATTCATGAAGGAGGAAGTGTCTCAAGAATAGTTATGGTATGTGTTTGAGGTGGTAATTATTCACTATTAATCTATATCAATGTTTTTTAGATATATCCCTTTCTCTCTACAAACTATCATTAAGACTCTAGACTCTCCAAAACCCATGTAAAACCCTACAAGCTCAGTTTTTTCAATTTAAATGCATTTGAAGATTCATTTATGAAAATGAAACGTGAAATAATATATTTAAATATGTTAATATCCATTAAAAAATCTATTTTGATGCATATAAACATGTTCTAGGTCTACCCATGCCAAGAATGTGATGTTTTGTCAAGATTTGCAGGTTTAGGAAAGTTTCTTATGAAGTGAGAAGTGTTTTCAACATGGAAGGGTTATAAGTAAGTGACAATGAGATATAAGAGTGTTAAAATAGTTAAATAACTTCCTACACACCATATCAAATCCAAAACTCATATGAATGAGGGATTGAATTGTTAATGTACATATCTGTATAGTTGAGAAAGTCTTGATTCATTACTCTTGAAATATCTCTAATATTGAAGAGTTTATTTTAATAAAAAGTTAGGGATGGTATTAAATATATATTCAATGTGTTAAAAATTTTAATCATCTCTAAATAAACCTCCAAACCCATACTTGACCATGCATGATCAATAAAACATCTAAGAGGGACTTTCATGCACTCACATGCTTGCTTACAATACTATCTTCAAAATACATTTTGTGTGATGAATGTAAATTTAAAGGGTAGTTTTAGGTGGGATAAGCTTGTAAAACAACCTTAATTTCCATAAGTATCAAATTAGTTTATTTATATAATGAAAATTTATTCTTCTTTGGGTTAGACAAACCACCTAATTCAAAATGTAGGGAGATAATGTAATCTAGATGGATTATATCAAGACTATGAGTAAATTTTTATATAAGAATAACTAATTTTGCATTGAAAAAAAAGTGTATATGATTATAATAAGTTAAGAGTCTCATTTATAAGATGATACAGGTTTTAATCTCCTTGGAAATTTAAAAATCCACCTCAAGAATGGCTGGGAATAGTGATGAGCTAAAAAATGCAAACCTACAAATCTGACTATAAAAGACATTAAGAAAACATGAATTTTTTCATTGGTATATAAATATGAGATTGGTTTGGGTAAAATATGACCATATATAAGGTTTTTAGGGTTATTTTAACCCTGGTAATATTGAGATAACATCAAACAATGGTGGTTAGGGTCAAAACAAGAGGAAAAGCCTAAAACCTTAGGCTTGAGTTAATCAAGTTCCAAAGCTAAATGGGAAGTAATAACATAAAAAGACTCTTATATAATTTTGGAAGGATTTTAAATACTTAATTATCCTTTTTAAATAAAAATTAATCATCATAATGACTTTTCTTGCTAAAAAACTCAGATCAGGTACAAAATTACAAGTGTGCAAACTCGAGGAGCTCAATCTTTTGATCAACCCATACATGAGCAATTGCATGGTTAATAATGGTGTTTTTGGATGTTAAATGGGTTTTTTTAATCCAAAATTTTTAAATTATGATGTAAATTATATTATTATACTCTATGAACGATGGTTAATAAGATAAACACCTCTTAAGTTACCTATAAAGGCTAGAAAGACTCAGTGACAATCTTTGTTCTCCAAATGACTTCAAATGCATAAACATTGGCATAAAAACACTTGGATGAAAATTTTATGTCTCATAAATAAATTTTATTTAAATATTTTGGCACGTTTGGATTATAATAGGGAAGGAAATGACCTAATTTTGTAGATTACAGGCCTAAATCAGGGTATAAAAACTCAATTCATAGGCATGTTGAAACATTATATGCAGGTTAAAGGCATATTAAAACCATAATAGAGATGGTATATGGTTATAATGAATAATTTACAATAAATTATGAATATAATAATGGCTTTTTGCTTTATAACCCTGTCTTGAGCACATACACATAAGCTTGCTAGAGAATTTAAACTCACTTCCAAGAATTAAACAAAGTATGCAATATTTGCATTAGTATTGAAGTTTAGATGGATAATAATGGTTTTTCAGAGTAATAATAAGATTTATAAATTATTTATAATGTTTATAATTTAATTTTAAAGAACAAGAAAACCTACAACCTTTTCACAGTCCCAAAATGCATGCAAAACCTTGAAACTTGGCATTTTGAAGAAGTATGAGGATGATTCAAAGACAAATGATTATTTTAAGGGTTAAGGGAAGATTTTTTTAAGAAATAAAATAGGTATAATAACAATTTAAAATTGTTTAAAACTCTTTCAATACTTTTTTCTTTACTCTCAGCCTACGTAGGCCTATGACATGACCAACTTAGGGCTAGAAACTTGCAATTTGCATAACTCAAATTCTAACCCATAAAATTGCATTAAAATTTTCCATATAACTGTTGGGAGGATGTACACCGGAAGCACACAATTTGATTACCAAACCAAGCAACTTAATATGCGGAAACTAACCAGATTCACCAAGTAACTAGAATTCAGAATAACACAGCATATGAGAGACAATACCAAATTGTATTAACACTTTATACAGAAAAGAATACAATAAAGAAGATGCCACTTCTTCTCCACCACCTTACAGAGGTTTCCCACGCCTCAAGTGAACAATAATTCTTCTCCCCAAAGCTCTCCCTCTCACAGGTCCCAACACCCAACTCAAATACAGAGTTGGTGTTCACCTCCCGTGCTCCACGCACACCACAAGTGCTCCACGCACTCCACAAGCACTCCACGTGCTCCACAAGTACTCAAGGTACTTCAAGTAGATCTCCCATGAATCTGCAACAACCTGCAATTCAACAGACCATACTTATGGAAGGAACTCCCTTGCCTTCCTCTTGCTCTATCCGAGTACACACTTGTACTCCAAGTAGATCCTGCCTGATACTGCTCCCTATAGTGTTGCTGTCTGTATGACCTTTCACACCTGCAAATCAAGCAATGGTTCTAATCACCTGTGAACCTCGACCTTGCACACACATACACCTGCAGATCAACGATCTTACTTACCATGTAGATCTCCTATATAGGCCATGCAACTGTGACCAAGATCCTACACTCCTGAAGAACCCAGCAGGCTCTCCAATCCAGCACCAACACACCTGGTACTGTGGCACTAGGAGGAACGCACCATAGCTCTACCTCACACACAGAAGGAGCTTATAATTATGCTCTCTTACTCCCTAGCACACTTTTCCAATACAACCATGAGTCTATTATATAGATCTCATCCAAACAGTGATTAGACATCTAATTACCATAATTAGATCCGCAGCTATGAGTCTAAAATTAGCACTCATCATGCAAACTCTTGGTTCGTTAGCTCACTACCCGTAATTAACTCGCAGTCGAACTACATAGGCGACCGACGTCGGTCCCTGTCCGCCTGGGGTCACCGACGCCGGCTGATATATGACCGACGTCGATTGCCTTCCTGTCTTACCCTGCCGACGCCGGTTGGCCAGACCAACGCCAAACACTTCTGACACTCAGCAACTCATTCTGCAACCTCCTCTCTTGTTTGCATCAGTGAAGCTTTTAGCTCCACAATCCTAACAATCTCCCACTTGGAGATAAATAGCTGCACTATACCTGTACCTGTACTCTGTCTAATCTGTTTCCTGGTTTGTATCCCTCTTCAAGCTCCCACCTGAAGACAACCCACCACACAACCTGTGATGTACCACCTGTCATCTGAGTACCCTGCCACATCCGAACCTACAAATACATGTAGTGAAGTCCTGACCCTGCATAGCAACACCTGCTGTCGGTCCCTCTCAAAAAACCTGAGAATCCACTTCCCCGAATTGGCTCCTAACTCTCTGACAGCTCCCACTGCATGGGAATACTCAGGTCTATACCAGACCTCATGTGATTTCGGACACTGTACCTGTCCAGCCCTTAGTGTGCTCTGATTCTGCATCCTGAACCTCGCCAACACCTGATTCACATCAGCTCCCACTCGAGACAAAATCAACCTGTGATCTCCATGCCTCCCATGCCAAAGAATTCCACTGCTCCAAACTCCTCATGACATGCCACTGAACTAATCTTACCCTTAGCTCAGCAAAACCCTGTATGTACACCCCTGCTAGCTAGCATACTATCCACATACAGCAACAGAATGATGTCATGACTCATCATCCCCCTGGTAAGACAAACCACAGTAGTTACCCTGACATTGACTGAAGCCATGCTCCATCCTCCACCTGTCAAACTTGGTACCACTGTCCTGCAGCTCCACAAGACCATATACCTGATCTTCCGTCTCATGTATCCGTTCTCTCTATTCTTCTACTAAGGTATCCATTCGTCTCTGTGCTTTTATACCTGCTGGCAACCCTACCAAAACAAACCTGTCTGGTTCTCCTCCAAGGAATCACATCCTCATCCATGCCAAGCTCACACCTGTTTCCTGGATCCTTCCTGCTCTACAATCAGCAACATGTATAAAGAAGAGGAACAATGAATTTGAGGGCCTACTTACACCTTCAGTCCTCCATATGGGTGTTTGAGACTCCTTGACAGCTCGCTGTCCACCCAAAATTTGTTACAGTGACCGACCTCGGTCACCCCACAGTCTGCATCCGACTGACGTCGGTTCCATGCGTCTGTACCTGACTACCAACCTGCCTGCGCTGGTGTCCCTGCTGTCGACGTCGGTCTTATGACTGACATCGGTCTTACCCTGCCCGACATCGCCGGCGTCGGTCTGCACATGACCGACCTCGGCACCTGTCTGTTCGACGCCGGTTCCTCCTGACCGACATCGGTACCTGTGTTCGCCTGTGAGTGATGACTTTTTACCCGCGAGCTTCTTTGAATCAAAATCCATGTCCAAACTACCCTGCTCAGAAGTATCCAGCCACATCCACTGGGTTCTGTCCGCCATCTCCTCCATAAACACCAAGGCTTTCCAGTTCTTAAGCCTGTCAAATATATCTGTCTTTCGCTTAAGAACATGCATCTCCTTCCTGCTCATGTGACCAAGCCTACGAAGCCACATCTCCGCAACAAAAGAAGAATCAGTAATATAAACAAGTAGATAAAGGATACCTGTTTTCTTACCACCAGCTAATTCAAGTGCATCCGCTGTGAGAGTTCTTGTGCATCTCTCATCACCCAATCTTTCTGAAGAAATTAGCCATATCTCCAAACCTGGGACCTGCATGACCTTCATCAACACCTGTGTGTTGGCCGCCTGCAATTTCAGCTTCACTTTGCCTTTGCCAACAATCTGACAAGGCTTACCAGCTCCTCTACCTGGAATTGCATGGAAAGAGGCAACCGAATCTTTTATCCAAGATTCAACTTTATCCAAGAAACCTGCAAGAACATCCTGTGCAATAACACCTGCTACATCTGTATCTTCAGTTTCTTCATGCTGATCTGCTACCAACCAGCAATAATCTTTTACCTGCTCTTTCTTTCCATAGGACCGTGAGTGACCATCTGTGTTTTTCAACTCCTCCATTCTTAGCTTACTTTGATCTGCAGTTGCTCTACTCCCACTCGATCAGAAACCCCTGAGAGTGACCTGTAACCAAACACAAAACCTGCTTCCTCCAACCTCAGCTCAGATACCACTTGTTGGTATCAAGCTCAAGAACCTACAACCAAGGCTCTGATACCACTTGTTGGGAGGATGTACACCGGAAGCACACAATTTGATTACCAAACCAAGCAACTTAATATGCGAAAATTAACCAGATTCACCAAGTAACTAGAATTCAGAATAACACAGCATATGAGAGACAATACCAAATTGTATTAACACTTTATACAAAAAAGAATACAATAAAGAAGATGCCACTTCTTCTCCACCACCTTACAGAGGTTTCCCACGCCTCAAGTGAACAGTAATTCTTCTCCCCAAAGATCTCCCTCTCACAGGTCCCAACACCCAACTCAAATACAGAGTTGGTGTTCACCTCCCGTGCTCCACGCACACCACAAGTGCTCCACGCACTCCACAAGCACTCCACGTGCTCCACAAGTACTCAAGGTACTTCAAGTAGATCTCCCATGAATCTGCAACAACCTGCAATTCAACAGACCATACTTATGGAAGGAACTCCCTTGCCTTCCTCTTGCTCTATCCGAGTACACACCTGTACTCCAAGTAGATCCTGCCTGATACTGCTCCCTGTAGTGTTGCTGTCTGTATGACCTTGCACACCTGCAAATCAAGCAATGGTTCTAATCACCTGTGAACCTCGACCTTGCACACACATACACCTGCAGATCAATGATGTTACTTACCATGTAGATCTCCTATATAGGCCATGCAACTGTGACCAAGATCCTACACTCCTGAAGAACCCAGCAGGCTCTCCAATCCAGCACCAACACACCTGGTACTGTGGCACTAGGAGGAACGCACCATAGCTCTACCTCACACACAGAAGGAGCTTATAATTATGCTCTCTTACTCCCTAGCACACTTTTCCAATACAACCATGAGTCTATTATATAGATCTCATCCAAACAGTGATTAGACATCTAATTACCATAATTAGATCCGCAGCTATGAGTCTAAAATTAGCACTCATCATGCAAACTCTTGGTTCGTTAGCTCACTGCCCGTAATTAACTCGCAGTCGAACTACACAGGCGACCGACGTCGGTCCCTGTCCACCTGGGGTCGCCGACGCCGGCCGATATATGACCGACGTCGGTTGCCTTCCTGTCTTACCCTGCCGACGCCGGTTGGCCAGACCAACGCCAAACACTTCTGACACTCAGCAACTCATTCTGCAACCTCCTCTCCTGTTTGCATCAGTGAAGCTTTTAGCTCCACAATCCTAACAATAACCTTATTTTATGTACCATAAATTATTTTATTGGTTTTATATTATTGATATGTGTTATTGTGTGGTATCTAATATCATGTGTTTTTAAAAGCCTAATTAGGCCTAATTAGAAAAGATCAGTGTTGGGTTAGTAGGTCTACTTCAAGAATTGAGTCCTAAAATTTTAGGTGAAGTAAAAATGAGATAAAGGGTACTAAAATATTATTTAAAGTTTCCTATAAGTATTTTAATATCTCAAACTAGGTAACTTTATGTCAAAATAGGGCTACAAAGAATAGGCCTCAAAGAGAGCAAATGTGAGAGTTATGAATGAAATGGTATAATATATGTGGAAAGATGATTTTTTTTAGGTATTAAATAATTATTCAAGACAAATACAAACAATTATACTCCAAGAAGATGAATTTTCACTTCACAATCAATCATGAGGGGTAGTTTCAAGAGCTCAAGGATGAGTCACCAAAGCAATGAAACATCTCCTACACCACCTTTGACAAGGTTATAATCACACCAAGAAAAACTTGTGAATAAAATTATATTGGAATATTATTTGTAAATTTTATTATTTGTAACTTATTCATGAAGTGGCACTTTTCATAGGCTTCTCTAACGTCCATCTTCTCTCTCATTCTCATTCTCTTCTATATATAAGGCCTGATTTGGATTGAAAAAGGATCCTTTCACTAGGAGAATGGTGTATTATTTCTCTTTTATATAAATATTGATCAATAAGATGACTATAGTATATTAGATTAGTTTATACCTTTAATATTTAATATGATCAAGTATAGATTAAGTTCATCTTAGTTGTTGTCTCATTCCTTTTACCTACATGTAGTTTGATTCATTATTATAGGTTGTGAAGAGTCTCATCAGTGGTTTCATGTGGATTATAAGTGGAAAATATCTTACCTTATATTCTCATACTACCTTACCTCTTTTAAAATCATTTATGTGATAGTTTTTCTTAAGAGAAGTGTATTTTTATTGTAGTCTTATAAGTCTTAGTGCACATGCAAATCAATGGTAGTGATGATAAGATTTGGTGTATCAAACCACTTTTAGTTCATAGTTTATTTCTCCAATTTTTATTAAAATATATTATATTAGTGATTTATCCTAAATTATACATCAAGATAACTATCCTTTATCTATAGGTTCAATCTATTCATTAGGTCACCCACAACCTAGGATTGTTCCAATGTTATGATCTAGTTAGGAGGGTTTAAACAAAATTCCTATAGGTAAAAATTAGATAGATAATAGGGATTGATATCAATCCATGGATATGGATTTGTTCCTCATTTTCATCCATACTTAAGTACCACCAACTACATTTAGAAACACTATATCATGGTAACATTCCTCATGGCCATAGAAAATATACACCTTCTTCTCCTTGAATTGAAGGAGACATCCCTTACCTTGTTTTTGGAGTCTCATTACCTAAAATGTAAAACCTATAAATTATATTGAGTTTTGGCCTTTCCATCATGAACAAAATGTGATATAACCACATATTGTTGTTTTCCAATGCTTAAATGTGTTTTGAAATAATAGGGCAAATGCCTTTGGCCCAATTCTTCATCAATGTTATTATAAATTTGATATGTAATTTATTGTTCTAATATGTGATTTATAACATGGTGTGGTATTAATATGGGAGTGTTCCTTATTTCTTCTACCTTTATATTAGTGACATCTAGGTATTACCAGTAATCTCCCATTTTGATTAGGATTTTTCTTATATTCTTAGATATTTTGATCATTTTAGTGCCATGTATATCTTGGAAGATTTAGTGATATACCTCCTCACATATCCTCTTGATTTTGTTCTCTTATTTATGAATAAATATAATAAATTAGTCTTAGCCTACCATGTTTTCTAAATACTCAGTTGAGGACTATCATTATTGACCATAGGAATTATATATTATGCCCATGATTGTGTCTAATAGGTAGGAAACCATGTAAAAGTTTCCATCATTTTCTTTCTGATTAAGGTGAATCAATTATTATTTAAGCGTATCACTTATAATTTCCCCTAGTGCCACTAACTTGTCAGATGTCAATATTATATCCAACAAAAGAACCCACTCAACCTAGACATATGCAATACTAGGAAAACCATACAATCTATTCAATAAGAAAATAGATATCCTAATTCTAGGCTTAAATTTGATAATGAAATTGGATGAGATAGTCCCCTATGGATTCACCCTCTTGCCTTTAGCAAGCCATTATTTTAATTTCCCATCTACTATATTATGATCAAGCCAAACATTAGATAAAACCTAATTATAAGTGGTTTCAAGGTAGGGGAGTCTAAGGTATCTATATAATGACATACCCGATATGTAAGCATCAACATTTTAATTTTAATAACATATAATATATCCCCAAAAATAATTTCATTAAAAAATAAAACTCTGAGTAGGTCAATGCATGGCATTACCTCTAGTTTGGATTCCACTTAGTGGAGGCCTTATTCTTTTATTGGTAGGGGGTCATATATATATATATATATATATATATATATATATATATATATATATATATATATATATATATATATATATATATATATATATATATATAACTTATCTTAAATATAAATTTTGTCCTTGATATAATATGTATTTATAGACTCTACCTATTCTTAGAGCACTGAGTGTAGGAACTTGAAATATAACACACTTCTTTCGAATACAGTATCCATGCTTTTGGGTCATCTTGAAAATGAATAAGGAGAGTAAACTACAGACTTTCTATATTTTGAAGAAGAGGCCATTAATCTTTGATAGTTACTAATATTCTCTCTATGAACTTAATGGTTCATTATGTGGTTGTTCATTGAAGAAACTAGGGATTTTAGGATGTTGGAGAGCTCAAAGATGCAATCATTGGATTAAAAGAGTAATGTCAAAGTGAATCCCTCTTTTTCATATATTTTTATAAATATTAAGTATTAAATGCATTTGTGTGCCATAAATTTAAATTAAAAACTTTTATTTTAATTATCATTCCAATTTGTACTTGTTACTCAGCTTTGGAGGGTTGGTTTTGGAAACACCTCATGAAGTCTCTATGTCTAGTCATCCATTTTGAGACAATAGTTGATTGCTCATTGAATCCTTTTTTTCCATATTATCAACCTTTTCTATCTATACTTTGTTCATGTCCCCTTTCAAAAAATAACACTTGTCTCACTTTTATCTTGTTGACTCTTTAACCTCTTATCATGTCTCATATGCTCCATAGTCATGGGTTAACATAATCAAGCCATGTGGAATGATCTTGGGTAAAAAAGGACTTAGGATGTTTGAAGGCTTAGAGCCTAATCATTTAAACTATGTATGTATTAGAAGGTCCTAGGTAGAAAAATATAGACACATGGAGTGATCTCAGTATCCTAAGAAGTTCAGAGCTTAGAGTGTTCATACCTCAGATTTTGACTATGCTTCAATTCTCCTGAAGTTGAGTTTGGGTGTAAATGTGCCAAGCATTAGTCACTTAAAGGGTATAATATTAGATATATTATATTATAGACTAAAGGTATATTTAATACTTCTAGGGTTTTGTTTGACAAAAATATTCTAAGTGTTGAATTACTTAGAACCATGAAAGCTCAGAAGCATTAAAATATAGAGGCTCAAGACCATTTAAATTTATGGATGAAAAAGTGAAGTCTCCAGATTTAAGGATTCTCAAAATCACACTATGTGGTGATTTACAAAATCTTAGTAACTTAAAAGACTTAAAAATTTATAATAGCTCAAGGCTTTGGATGATGAAAAAGTGAGGCATGTGCAATCCTATATAACTAAAGTGGGTCCTGTTCATGGGTGGTTAATGAATCCCAGTCACTAGGCCTGTAATCACATAAAGTAGATACAAAACTAGATCATGAAAAAATTAATATTGTTAGTTCATAAACCATAACATCAAAAAAAGAACTCATGAAAATCCAAGGCAAAACATAACTTAATATACTAATTCAAGCTTTGATTTCTTGTAAAATTTGACTTCATGAGGTTAAAATTAGACTATGAATGAAGAAAAAATAGAAACATGGACTTCTAAGGTTCATGGCTTCCCCTATTAAATATTTTATCATAATAGGTCCTTGTTTGAAATTGATAAAATGGGGTGTGTGTGTCAGGGGCATAACAAATGGTGACTTATAGGGGAAAATACTCCTGAGTATTTTGAGAACATAGACTTTTAGTAATATATGATAATAAAACTTAATTTTGACAAAGAAAGAATAAGGAAACTAAGACTTTAAAAAAAAATCCTACTTCTTCATGCAACATACTAATCTTTTCATCCCTTGGATTCATTTATGATATAGTGAGTTCAATTTTCCTTAGTTATGAAAATTTTAATGGAGAACTGAATAAACACTATAGGTTTCATTTTGAATTCTAATTATGCAATAAAAATAAACAGGAATCCTCGGTATTGATCTATTGCCATCTAGGCATCCATAACCCTAGTAGAGATACCTTTGGTCCTAGTCAAAGCCTTACTCTACCTCCAACCAGGCATCCATAGTCCCAATAGAGGTTACTCAAATCACCCATCTTTTATCAGTTTGTAAGAATTATTTTTAATAACAAAAATATAATAAGGGTTGGGGACCACCATTGGCTAGTCGTATGGATAAGAAAGCTTATTTTTCAATATGTCCCTATTAGTGTATATCGAGTTCTATGTTTATTATTTCACATTCAAGTTTTAGCATGTAATAGTATAATTAATCTTTTGATATGAAAATGTTTTATAAAATTTTCATGAATATATTAGAACAAGTCTGTAAAACTAAGTAAACTTACTAGATCTAAGTAAAACTAAGTTTAATCACAATAAATACCTCAATACCATATAATATTGTACTACCAAAATAGATGTTGTTGAAGACCAATGGTGCCTCTTCACATGTCATCCCTTTATTTTTACATATCATTGTACTTTAAGTTCAATAAATTGGTGAGATAGTTATGCATTTTAAGAATTTAACCTAGAAAGCATAAATACTAATCTAATAAAATTAAAATGATGAAAATAGGAAATATAGCCTAGAAATCATAACAAATAATCTAAAAAATAGTGAAATCTAGCCTATTCCTAATCTAAACTTTCACTTATAGTTCACTCTAATGCATATCTAGTTAGAGAAACCACATGGTAATGATTCAAAACCTATCCATTTACTAGAAAGGTGAGGTCATTACCTTGAAGGTCTTTTAATCAAAATGCATTTTTACCAATAATTTATGATATTTGATATAGTCCAATCCATAGGGGAGTGAATTTTTCATTATATCCCGTCTTTTCATGGGATTTACCACATAAGAGCACTAGGTCTAAAATCTTAAAGGCCTTGATTTTGGATATGTTATCAAACCATTACTTGAAAATATATTGATTTTTATTAAATCTATGTAGGGATTCTATTCTCGTGCCTTCTATTTGGACTATATCTAATAGTCTAGAATTCATTCTTTCATATTCACCCATAAACTCTTGCATAAATCAATACATTGGTATATTGAGAGGGATAGGGAAGATTGGTTATTGTCCATATATTATCAGGAATGGTAAAGATTTGAGATATTTTTTATGTCTAGTTCTATCATCCCACAATTCATATTTCAATAAGAAATGTCATTCTCACGGTCTATCTTATGCCAAATTTTAATGGCATCTACTATATTTTAATTAGTGGATTCAAATAATACATTCCCTTATGGATAATAATTTGAAGATAATTTCACTTTAATTTGATTATCATAATCCCATTATATGAATTCAAATGATTGGAAAGATAGGCCATTGTCACAAACTAGGGAAAGGAGGGTACCAAATTTGGTCACTATTTTTTCTCCAAAAATTTGATGATGTCAATTGATCTATAATTTTTGTTGATAATGGTTCTATCTACCTAGTGTATTAATTTGTAGTTTTAAGTAAAAAATTGTGTCCTATTGAAGGGTTTGAGTTTATTACCCCAATAAAATCAAGACCCCACTAGGTAAAGGGGCATACTTCAATAACTGGATGCAAATGCATGAACACATTCACTTCTTTTTTAGAAAATATCTAGCATTCATGGTAGGTTCTAGCATGGTTATGATTTTTCTTGAATATTTTGGGATAGTAATAGCCAATCCTTAAAATATTATGAGTTTTGGTAATACTTGAGGGGTGCTCACTGCCTATCCTTTGATGTAAGTTGTTTAGGATATCCTTAACTTCTTCTTTTAACATGAATCTGAGATATATGCCTTCATAGTTTTTTCTACATAAGACTCCATTTTTTGTCATGTAGTGGGCTGATTTAATCTTGAGGGCTCATTTTTTTTTATCTATTTAAATTTATGATGGAGTGTATATATGAGTAATTAATAGATGATATGAGAGTACCATTCACCTCCAAATATCTAATTTTTATTGAATTGTTCAATACTAATGCACGAGTCAATTTGAGCCATAAACTAGATAATACCTTGGCATCTTAATAAATTTGTAGGTATGATATCTAAATCAAAATCTTATAAATTTTCCATCCACTTAACTCTCCTTTCACCTAATTCATTCTCTCCCAATGTAAGCTTGACAACTAGGATGGGACCAATGGCATATGTTTTGTTTCACAAGATGTAGTGCCTAAATTTCTTAACATATTTAATCAAGACATATATTTGTTTGTATACAATTTAATATCTCAATTCAACATCCTTAAAATTGATATTCATGAATTCAAGGGGATGTTCATTACCTTATACGCTTTATGTTAGTACAATAACTATGGTATGTTCTAAATCAGATGAATAGAGGTAAACATATTTATTAAAATTTGGACTCATTAGAAATGGAGCTTGAGAAATAGTGGTTTTGATATCATTTAATTCATTATAGGATTCTACCATACACTCTATATTTTCATCTTTTTTTAGCATAGCATTCAATGATTTGACTATCTTATTAAAACTAAAAATGAAATTTCTAAAAAGTTGATCTTTCCAAAAAATAACTTTAGCTTCTATAGATTGTTGGGAGGTGTCAGCTTGGTGATGGCTTAGACTCTATATAGCTCAATGTAAATTACATATTTAGTGATAATATGTAATATACACTTTCTTTTAGTGACTCTAAACATAATCTTCTTTAGGTTTAGGGATACTTAATATTTTATGCATCTGTCAAAGAATATCTACAAGTGGTTGACATGATGAACTCATTTTTTTTAGAACACAATGAGATCATCCATGTATATGATAATAAATTTACCAGCCAACCCATGGAAGGTAAAATACATTACTCTTTTGAATTTGTATCCTACATTTATTAGGCCAAATGACATCCTGTTATATGAAAAAGTTTCCCACTTGGTGGTGAATGTAGTATTCATCCTATCTTCTACTTTACTAATTTTAACCATAGAACTTGTCTAAAAAGGACATAATCTCTGATCCTATTACCATATAATTCACCTCATCCAAATGAGGTAGAGGTTAATTATCTTTCTAATATGCTTTGTTCAGGTTCCTAAAATTAATGCCTAGTCTAATTTCCACATTTTTCTTTCTGACTGGTACTAGGTTGGCTACCCAAGTCGAGTGCCTGATTGGAAAGATGACTTTGGATTCTATGAACTTACACACTTCTACCTATATAACATATTCCAAGATTGGATTCACTAGATTCTATCTTTTCCTAAAAGGCTTGTGATCAAGTTCGAGGGGAATGATGTGAGTAATTACCCTAGGGTCAAAGACTTTTAGGTCATCATAAGTCTATGAAATGACATACTAGACATACATTCACATATTAGGGATGTTTATCAATCCCTAAGTTTTTTTTCAACTTTAGAATTCCCTCTTATCCTAGATCTTCAATTTTTATATGTTTAAAATCCTTTTCATCTATCATTTTATGCTCAAGGGTTCTAGAATTAGTAAGGAATTATACAATTTGTTGATCATCCTTAAACACCTAAAAATGGTTTATATTGTTTGAAATAAAATGATAGGTTACTAAATATATATAAAATCTCCACATTCTTAACTCCTGTTATGGTAATAAATTAGAAATTAAAGTTTCCATTAAATATGTTATCTAGTTTTATTATCTTGGAATAGATTTGATGCTGGAGGCATCAAAATATTTAATTAGGTCCTAGTATTTGTATTTCTTCAAATAATTAAGTTTGCATTTGTATCTATTTCTAATCTAATTTATAACCAATTTAGAATCGCCAAAGACTTATACTTAATTATAACTATAGTTTAGTGAAAATTAGAGGTCAAGTATTAGATATTCATACGTAAACCTATTATTTGTGCATGGGAACTAAAATATGTAACCTAATAAATACAACTTCCATTTTGGATCTATGAAGGATATACCCATAACTAAACCTTGTTTTGACCTAACCCCATCAAAATGGAGTGTTTATAATTTGGAAGGAAATTTAAATTATTTTCCATGAAATTCATGTTCTAGTTTGGTGGTGAACATATACACACGTAAATGTGAGGACACAAAGACTATCTTTTTGTTAGTGGCATTTTACTTCATGATCATGTGTTTCATTTTGGGTTCATGGTCCACTTGGATTAGGTTTGGTAGACCCTTCCATGGAAACCACATGTGCTAGAATTCAGTAGCCATGTATCCATTAAGTGTTTTATACAAATCCCTACATAATAAGAGGCCATCAACTTATATAATGTATATGAATAATATATTAATAATATATTACACACATGGTTCAAATTCTAGTTGGATACGTACATTTGAAAATTATACAACACATGGGAGAGGATTTTTCTAATTAGAGGAATACTCTTTTAAAATTATCAACCTAGGCTCATGATATGAAATTAGGATTCTAGGTAACATGCATTTTAGGCTTCTTTATCTATGCTTAGATGTGCATCTCTTTACGTACATTATAATTCTAATCAATTATTGGTCATTTTTCATCATTCCTCATTCCATTCTCTCCCAAACTTGGGTGAACTACATTTGCCTGAAGTTCATGTTTACACATGAGTCCATGGAACTATATAAGTAGTGCTCAATTTCTATTGAGGTCAGCTCAACTATATTCATTCTTCTTTTCATCTCTCCCCTCATCACTTTGTGCATTCTTATATTCTTGTTTTTATATGGCTTTCTAAGCCATTACACCATCACATGTACATTTTCACTTTCTCACTTTAGCCTATCTTTTGGGTTATATCCTTGAGTTATATTACTTACCAATTACCCATGTTAGGGAACAACATCTAAATCAAATCATCTCTATAGGGGAAAATCATTATTTATTCTTTATCAATGATCAAGATTCATCCTACTGAGGTAAAACTATTTTATCACAATCAAATCTAATCTACTAGAGTACTTATTATTATATTATCTTTGGATACCTTATTCTAGAGGTGATTCCCTTCTTGAAGTAGAACAGTCTCTCTTTTCCTATAATTCCAAGCTCTCCACATTAAAGCCCATGATGGAAATATTTTGGTGTATAACTTATCTCAAGATGGATCAATGTCTTAAGCGTGTAGCTTGTACTCTCAAATTGGGTATGTTTAAAGTGTGTCCCTTAAATTTAAGAATTGTATCTTTCCCATTCCCCCTATCTATATGGCCTATTATACGTATAATTATATTTTAATCATTGATGTTAATCACATGTGTAAGCATTAACTCATCTGGATGTGATCTATTCCATGGGCTAATCTCTCACTTTCTCTCTCTTTTTGAGAGTCCATCTTTTTATTCCATCCTAGTATGTCCTCTCAAGGGGGAATCATGGGTCTATTCAAATTTATTCTTAGCAAATCTTTTCTTTGAAAAGATGTTTCTTCACTTAAATATCTCTCTACGCCTTTTGAAAGAGGGCAAAATGTAGACATCCAATTCCTAACACCATTTATGTTGAAATTATCAATCTTACTTGAATTATACTCAAATGCACTTTTTAGGTCAAAATCCATAAAATTCCCTAAATGCTTTGAACTTGTCACTTACAAGTACTAGTTTAGGTCAAAGTATCCCTAAATAGGGCAATGAATTTTATGGGATAGCTAACTTTGATCAGATCATTTCAAGTCAAAATGATAATTTCACCATTTAGTGCTCTAGATCACTCTTTTATTCTAATATATTGTTATACATCATGTACCTTTATTATTTGGTGTTAGAAACATCCTAAATGGGAATACATCTCCAATGCATCTAACATTTCCTTCTAGTTCCTCTCCAATCAAATTATGACCCAATAATATGACTTTCTGACCATTTTGATTAATTGAGGGCCAATTTTCAAATAATTACACAAATGTTGATTAAACTTGTTTAAGGCTAATTAATCCAAATCAAAAGCTTAAGTGTATTTTCCATGAGAGTTGTTGAATATTTATTTTTGAAAATTGATTCTTATTAACTACATCATCAGGTGATATCATTTCTTGGGAAGACATCCCTAGGTCATAAATGCCATAAATATTAGGATCATCGGTCACCCATGCCTAGTTAATGTGTCCCATGGCTCTTCAATTCCCCTTCTTCCAAGGTCATGATGAAGATAATTATGGATTTAATTCCAAATATTATGATTATCTACGGCCACACATCTCAATCTTGAGATGGATGGTCATGGTTGATCCTGACCAATCTCAAAAATCTATAAATAGAAAGGACATAGACATGAATTAAAAAAGATTGAATATTGCAAAGTTATAACGTTAAATTTTTTCCACAATCCTTTGCCTTTTATCATTGATTTTGTTTTCAAGCTTCATTGATAGGCCAATTTAGTGATATGGAATCATGAGCCTAGGTTTTATGGAGTGTTCTTAAGACATTAGAGGAGCTTGCCACCATTTTTGATAAAGACAAGGATGATTTATCAAGGAAGAACATGTTTTTGAGCCACATAGGTATGGTGAATCCATTTGGGAAGTTAATATGATGTTGATTTCTTTCATTTGTTTCTTGTTATCCTTTGTAATTCCCATAGTAATAGATAAGATTAGTTAGTTAGTTATTTATGCATTTTTCATTATTTATGGACTAATGCTTGATTAACTTGCTTTGTAATCCTCTCTATAGTACCCAACCTTTTGTATACATTTATTGGCATCACATTGGCTAATGCCCCTGAGTCGACTAGGTAGTTATGTACATTCTTCTTGAACATCCTAATGACTAGAAAAAATGGTGGTACTTCTAGTTTATCTTTATATATAATTACATTCACTTATATGGTTTTGGATTTATCATTAAATGGTCTTCTAGTTTTAGATTTGAGAAATAACTCCTTTTGTTTAGTGATCTGAGCTAACTCATGCAGAGTGATGCTTGCTTTTACCTTCTTTATATCCTTGACAATGTTATATCCTCCTTTTTTGGTGGGTTCTACAGCTTATAATTGTTCATTTCTCTTTGAAGGAGGTGGATTTTTATTATCCTTAAAATCTATAGGAGTGACATCATTATTATTAAGAGGTGTTAAAGTCATGAGGAGATTCTTATTCCTTATATTGTAGTTGTTTCTAGCTTGATGATATTATTGGAAGGTGTGGATCCTATCAGTGTCATCCTCTAGTTCATTATCACCTTCCTCTATAAATTAAGAGTTAGAGTTTTCAAAAACCATTATTGTACTTGGGTGGATTGAATCATTGGAAGAAGATGGTTACTTTTGATGTGTATGATTTTCTTGTTTCTCTACCTCTTACTAGAAGATTTCAAAAGAAATGCAAAACTTGATATAATCTAACTTACCATGTTATGGAGTTTTATGAACTCAGAACTAGTTTGTAAAGGTCACATATAAGATATTGATCTTAGGTATCTTATTATATGTGACTAATTATTATTGACTATATCTAGACATGTTGAAAGTTTTGTTATATCTATAGAATCCAAAATTTTGGTTATTATTATATCTACTTGTGTTACCCATACATTTATGCATGTTTAAAAACTCATTACTCAATTATTGTACCATCCTCTAAATTGACTCCAATTTTGTCTTTATGAGATTGTAGACACCAAAATTGTGTCTACTCCTTGGTCGACTCCCCCTTGGTCCCATTGGTCCCTTACACACTTTATTAATTTAAAATAAATTACTTATTTTAAATTAATAACATCACCCATGACACCTCACCTAGGACACCTCGCCTTGGACACCTCACCCCTAAGACCATTTCCTACCCCATGACTCATCCTATGACTAAGTCCTTCATATCATAACTACCTAAGACCCATTCCAACCACCTAACCAACACTCATGCATAATAACCCCGTCCTTCGACCGTTTTCCAATGGCAAATGCACTTGGCAAATGGAAAATGGTCTTCGTGGCACTTTTACTCATTATTCACCCATCAACATCGGTCAACTATCAGCCGACACTAGTAGGATAGCTGATGTCGATTACATAAATCAACGTCTAATGTTGAGTTACGGCCCCCAAAAACTCTTAGACAAATCTTGGCTCTTGGACTCTTAGACACATCTCTCTTGGACTCTCAAATCGACTTCTCTCTTCCTCGGATCTAGCTCTCTCGCTCTCTCTAGAACTTTGAGACATCACCAGGCATTAGACTTCAAATAATGCTCCCTTGGCCACAAATACTCTATGAAAATCACTTTGGATTGAATTAGAACATTGCACAAAATCTTCAGCATCAAGTCACAATAGGTACAAGCGTTCAACACCTTGGTTCTTCATCTCACCAGAGCTAAGTATTTCTTTTACCCTTTCATTTCAGTAATTTAGAAAGCATTAGTAATTAGTGTCTATTTACTATTTCTAAATACTATCAACTAGACCAGACCTGACCTTCAACCACACCCAGCTTTCTCCCTAGAGAGGATGAAAAGCCTTCCTCTCACCCTTACCCTTTTTGACAACCTAGCCTCTACCTTTGTCTTTTTGCAGACCTTATTCATCTCCTTACAACCCTACACAGACCTTTTAAACCCAAAAAACCCCTCTGTCAACCACAAACCCATCCAAAACCCATCTAAGGCCATTACCCTGACTGACATCGACCACTTCCCCTACCGACGTTGGTAGCCTAACCGACGTCGGTAACCTTGACCAACCGACGATGGTAGACTAATCAACATCAGCGACTGTGAGAGACTGACAACAGAATACAGGTACACATTATCTTTATTTCTCTTCCTTAGTCTTTCACCATTTATTTTATCCGACACTCTTTTTATTAATAAGTGGATTGTCATCCCTCAAAGAAGTCTTTATGCTTCTAGGATCGAGCTTTGCTTGGCAGTCCACCATATATCTATCTAACATTTTCTTTGTTTAAGTATTTCTTATCTATAGGTGTCATCCTCCACAACCAAAGATGAGCTCCTTCAATTGTCTGGATACGGTGCGCAACTTCATTCGGGTATCATCTAATCCCTGACCATTATCTTTAGTTTTTTATTTCTTTTGAATATTAAAAAGCAAAAAAAATGAGTAGAAACATTCTGGCACGCCCAGTGGGACCAACTGGAATTTCCTTGGGTTCATCATTCTTTTTTCTTCTAAAAAAGCAAACTTTCATATAGTTGCATTAGGAAAAAGCTTTCTTCTTGCATCCTTCCTCTTCTTTCTTTTTCTTTCAAAAATAAATCATAAGCGCAAGTTAAAGAGAACTTTTTTTTTCTTGTCACTTTCTCCTTGCATATTAGAGTAGTGAAATTCATGCTCTTAACCTTTTCCTCACTTGTTTGCATCTAAACAACAACATTTCAATTTGGGTTAAAAATATATTGCATCTCATTCCTACTTGAATGCATTTTTATCTCATCTAGTAATTAAAATGCATTATGAATAAATCGTAGTGCACATATGTTACACATCTTGACCACTATCACAAATCAAACATCTAAACATACCTAAGATAAGGCCCGACTAGGATTTCATCACCCAGCAGATACCTTACCCTTCCTGGCAATCCTACTTGGACTTCACTACCAAGGGGAGAACCCACTCTATTCTCTGGCAGAGTATAAACTATAGGTGAAGTATATATTGGCTAAGCGACCCAGCTTGGCTCTGGGCTCGTGAAGTGAGGGGAGAAAGCTCCTAGCACCAAGCCACGTACAGAACCTAACATAGACTTTTTGAGCACCAAAACATAACCTGAAACCAGCCTTAGACTGCCTCTTTTAGGACCCATTCTAAAATCCCATCCATTCAACATATTCTTCTAAGGCATAAGCCACCAAGACTCTAAAATTTACTCTTAGGAATTTAACATTTAGAGGTTGCTTTCCTTCATCTACTTTTTTTTTCTAGTTTTTTGAGCTGGTAAGGATGCATTATTCTGAGCTCTAAAAACAACTTAGAATTTCTTTTTCATCCAAAAACTTTCAGTTTTTGGAAATAGACAGACACCGACATCAATTTTTCCACCGATGTCAACAACTTTTATCAACCGACATCAGTTTTTCCACCAACGTCGGCAACATATATCCACTAACATCAGTTTTTCCACTGATGTCGGTCATTGTCAACAAATTTCCTCTTCAAAACAATAACCTTAAAACCTAACTTTCTTGTTGTCAAACATACTTCTAGTTTTCTAAAATGGAAACATATAGTTTTTTGGAACCTAGACCCCCCCTTTTGCCTTGGATGGTTTTGACACGCAGTCAAACCAAATCCCTTATTGACCACGTGAGGCAATAGTGACTCCCACCTTCACCTCTTATATTAATTCACCAAATGGAGTACACTTCAGATATTCAGCGTACTCCTATCTAGCCTACCCCCGACCAACATCCAATTGTTCTCGAAGGGGATCAAAACTTTGAGAGATTCCTTGACCATAATGTCAAGGCTCTCCAACACTATCTCGTGAGAAGCCAAATGTGAGACCCTTTAGGTAATCCCATTTATGGGATGCCAACTTCCTTGGTTGAAGTGGCAATGGTCTCAACAGCCTCTGCTACCCAACCCATAATAACTCAGGCTATTACCTTGACCATTAACTTGACCATGACCAATGTCCACAATTGGGCCTCCACTTCCATGTCTGGACCTACCTCCACTGGGGTTTTCGTACCCCCTCAACCATAGACAATTCAATCAAGTTTGACACCTTTTCAAAACTTGGTTGTCTCTAGCCCACACACTCTTGCACCCACAAATACAAGAGTGACCACCTACCCTTTAACCAGTGTCGCCAATATTTAATCACCTTTGGTGGCACCTAGTCAAGTTGTGTCCTCTAGCTTCATGGCACAAGCCCCCTTGACCTCAACCTCAGTCCCTATGATGAACTACCAATATGTTACGCCTATGCAAGTGTAACCAAGTCCATCATATGCCCCTCCTAATGCCTTCTAGGTACCTTACAACTTGGGAGGTACTCCACCTGCCAATCCATCAGTAGATCTAATCAAGATGCTGATGGATGAGATGTCTAACCTTGAGACATCCATTTCTGGTTCAAGCAATGTTCTTTCATACGAACAACTATGCAACGAACCCATTCACCCTTTCGTGCCTATTCGACCATATATTAACCAATGGGAGCTCCTAAAATTTGCTCATTTTTAGAGTAAAGAGGACCCACAACAACATCTACGAGTGTTTAGACACGCTTGTTACCTTATAGCACACAAGATGCGTTATTACTTCGCACATTTCCCATGTCACTTTCCGGTGCCACCCTTGACTGGTATAGCTCCATTACCAGTCATTCTCTTTTTTCTTTCACTCAACTTACTCAATTATTCCTTGACCACTTTCAATTAACATCACCAAAAAGGTCTCCATTATAGACCTCTATTCTATTCGACAATTCGACGATGAGTCAATAGCTGACTTTGTTGCCCATTGGAGAGGTTTGATTAACCAACTCTCCTTTTCACATCCTCAAACTGAGCTCATTGAGATCTTTTCAAGAGCATGTGGCAATCACATCTCATCCACCTTGCGAGTTTAAACATTCCACACATTTGATGAAGCTTTCACCATGGCCAGAAAGCTCAAACTCCATGCAGTCAAAGAGGATAAGGTCTCATTGTGTAGTAAAAATAATAATGCAAAAACCAATGACCCTTCTTCTTCCAAACCTTCTTCTAGCTCCAAGTCTAAAGGATCGGAAAATGTTGTGGTCCTTAGACCGTCATCTTCAACCACAACTAACCAGTCTCAACCTTCAACATCAAAATACATCACAAAACAATTCCAACAATGATACGTACAGCATCAATACACTCCAATAAGAGAGTCATACACTTTCGTGTTGGATAAACTTGTCAAGCAAGGAGTCCTCAATCTCCCTCAAATTTGACCACCTCAATTTGACCCCTCAAAAGCCATCCCTACATGGTATAGGTAAAATGACTTCTATCACTACCACCGTGTCAAAGGTCATGACACAAACAACTGCAAAACCTTCAAGAAAATAATTCAAGACATGTTGGACAAGGGGGATCTTGTTTTGGATAACCCAAATGTGCCGGCTAACCAAAACATGGATGTCTTTAGACAACCATTCCCTAACTAGCCCCCCAGTCAGCATAACATTTAGACCATAGTCGATGACCTTCAAGAGTGCGATATACGCACGGTTGACATGGTTTCTAACCAACCTCTCCCACATTTTGAAGAGGTTAATCAACCTATTTATCCACCATAGGTAAAATATCCTTCTTTTCTTATTTATCCACTACAGGTAGAAGAGCCTTCTTCTCTTATTTATCTGCCATAGGTAGAAGAGCCTTCTTCTCCTATTTATCCACCATGGGTAGAAGAGCCTTCTTCTCCTATTTATCCACCACAAGTAGAAGAACTCTCTTCTCCTATTTGTCAACCATAGGTAGAAGAGCCTTCTTCTCCTATTTTTCCTCTATCCAACCCCCTTTCACACTTGGGAGAGTCTACTTTGACCTCTCTCATATTAGAGGATGATTTATGGCACCAACGCCAGCTACCTCATCCTCATCCTTCTTATAATCATTAGGGGATCATACTTTCCCCACTATTTGACCACACACATAAGCCATAACCATCCCATGCCTCTCAAACCTCACTCAACCATAAGTGAAGGTAGACTTGAACCTCGCCTTGCCCAATAGTAGTCCTCACACTAAACTAAAGAAAAATACTAAACCACATCAGAGAACTCCTCCCCCACTATCATCATTGCCCTCTATTTTGGGCCCACACCCTTCCACCTTAATAGGAGTGCTTCCTACTCCAACACCTATCAAAAACAAATACAAATTGCCTCCATTACACCCTTTTCCCACCAAAAGCACACTTCCTCTAAAACATCCATCACCTCTCATCAAACAAGTGTCATCTACACGTGTGGCCACACCACCAACCACAAAGATGATATGACAAACTCCCCAAACAACTCCTAAAAAGGAGTTGTCAACCCCAACTACAACAAAAATCACAAAGCCATTAAGGGGATCCTATGCTTCGATGTTATGCCAATTGTTGCAGTCATCTAGGATCACTCTTCCACCTATTAAACCATATCAACCTCTCAGATCAAAACCATCTTGGTTCGATGACACTAAAATCTGCTAGTATCTTCGCACACCTAGACATGATACTGAGTGTTGTTGCGCCCTTAAGGTTGTTATTCACCAACACTTGAAAAAGGATGCCCCTCACATTGAGGCTTCTTCTGACCACTCTTTTGACAAAAATTTGACACCATCCCATGCCTCCTAAACCTCTTCACCTAAATCAGGATCCCCATACAAGACTATGGTCCCTTTACCACCATCCACTCCTTTATTTAAAATAAACACAATTGATGTGGTCACTAGGCCCCAATCTATGAAGAATAAAGGAAAATACCATACTTCTACACCTTTGACATATCCATTATTCATCAAGACCTCTCAACCAACAGAACCCAAGATTTCTATCTTGGACATGTCTCGACCAACATCACTGGGGGAAATTTTTCCTAACCTCTCTAGTCCACATGATGTATGGTATAAGCAACTTGTGGACTACTTGACATATTTTATCATACCTCCCAATCTCTCTAGCAATGGATGGCAAGATTTTATCAAAAGCATTGTTCGCTACACCATGCTGGGGGGACATCTCTACAAAAGAGGTCAAGACGGCCTCCTTACCCAATGCCTAACAACCACTGAGACTTCCCATGTCATCAAACAAGTCCATAATAGGATTTGTGGGGGACATTTCAGAGGTAACTTGGTTTCCAAGCGCATCCTTTGCCTAGGCTATTATTGGCCCACTATCAACCAAGACTGCAACAACTATGTTTGGCATTGTACCAAATGCCAACAACATACTAACCAACATCATACTAACTGACTTCATGACCAACATCAACCAAAACCTGCCCACAATAATGACCAATATGTGACCAATTTTGAATGAAGCAAATGGGGCAAGTTTTCTCCTAATTGACTCAGACCTTACATCAACACACAAGCATGGACCAGGCACTTATAGTCTATCTTCTTTCGAAGGGCAGTCAAAACCTGAGCCTCTTAATGCCTTACGCCTATGACCATTTTAATGTTAGTCAAGTAATCATTCACTTGATGTTTAACTTGAGCTCATCCCTTGAGCAACCCCCATCATTATCATTCCTATTCCTTTCAACCCTTTTGTCAAGCATGAATGCTTTGTCCTAATAAAAGGGAAACCTTTAAACCTCTATAGTCAAGTCCATGACCAAAATTTCAGTCCACAAATAAAACATAAAATTGGGATGCCTATTCAAAGGTCATAAAATATAAATGTAGACTACTCCCTTGAAGGACAACTACATCATTGCTGTAATAAAATAGACTTCTCCCTTGAAGGACAGTTATTCACAAACATCCAAACATACAACAAGCACAATATAGACCACTCCCTCGAAGGATGGCTATGACCAAATTTTGCTACATACACAACACAACATGACCATAAAACACAACAATATCCCCAAGTGGACTTCTCGCATTGATCAGTCCCACCAAAAAAAAAATGACTAACAAATTATTAAGTCATGGACTTGTCTATAGTCATTCTCAAGGTCACCTATAAAAGGGGCAAAGTTGTCCCTGCTAAAAAAGGGTTACCCTATCCTTACATCTCACACAATCATGCCTATCACCCCAACATACTCAAGGGATTTTGAGCTCACTTAACATCAAGTGATTCGACTACTTCTCTAACATAAACCAATGGTCAACGACGTAATGTATGAACGAGGCTTGTATTTCCAAAAACCTTATCTATGATATCATCATAGTCCTTGTCAATGAAAGAGAAATGCACCTTTCACTTCTTATACATCTTGGTCACATCTAACCAAACCAAACCAAACCTTTTTCAGACCACTAACATGACTTAGCCCATTCACACTAGTTTCTATGGAAAACAATACACATGGAAACTATCGACCACACACAACCAATGTTATAGAATACACCATCACACAATATGGAAAAGGCTATAACATCATCTACAATTCATTTTTAGCATACACCATCACTAATATAGAAAATTGCTAGGGATGAAAGACCACATGACCAATGTTACAGAATGCACCATCACATAATATGGAAAAGGCTGTAACATCATCATATCTTCATCATTTCAAGCATGTACCATCACACATATGGGGAATGATAACATCTCTAACCTGACCAACTATCGACCACTTGGACCCTTTTTCAGAACTACATTGGCTTGAGGCCCTTAACACAGGGGCTATGTAGGCATCACTCAATCTTTTGGGGTTAGCTCGGCCATTCACCCGTTCATTACTCTTATGACGTCAGCCATTCATTTTTTCATCTACCTGATGGACAAACCATATAACCTTTTAACCATGACTTAACTAGTTTGGAATCATGACCAAACAACTAGTCCTAACATTGTAGAAGTCACCTTTGACTTCTCATGGGGCACATTGGAGATCACAACTATCTCCTTGGATCACAACTACTTTCGAGACAACTTTACCTTGGTTGTTTTGATTGCATATATGATACTTCATGAATAGTTAGCAAATTGTACGCAACTCACATTATGACCCTCACAAGTATCAGATCACACCCAAGTTGATCCCCACTACTTGTGACATTTTCGTGTTTTCTAGGAGCACTTCTTGAGCCTAGGATACTTGAAACACGATGACCATTGGAGCTATAGTTTTTATCATTTAACCCAATCAGCTATGACTAAAATTTGGGGCTCGATTACTTTGATTTTATCACTGCTCAACCTTGACCATGACAATTTGACCTATCTATCACGTGAAGTGGTATACACGCAATCTCAACTATTGCAGCGTTCACACTCCAACTTCACCATACTCATCCACTATCTATCAAATTGGCACCCGATATTAGGTTACCTTCTCTCGACTCCTAATTTGAGGGGGGAATACTTCATCCCATACCTGGGGCAACTAATTCCTATTTTTGTCTTGCAGTTCATCAAGAATAACCAAAAAGACAAAAAGGGGAAAATGTAGACACCAAAATTGTGTCTACCCCTTGGTCAACTCGCCCTTGGTCCCCTTGGTCCCTTACACACTTTATTAATTTAAAATAAATTACTTATTTTAAATTAATAACATCACCCTTGACATCACCCATGACACTTCACATAGGATAGCTCACTTAGGACACCTCACCCCTAAGACCATTTCCTACCCCATGACTCACCCTATGACTAAGTCATCCCAATCCTAACTACCTAAGACCTATTCTTACTCCTCCCTAACCTCCTAACTAACCCTCGTGCTTATTAACCCCATCATTTGACCATTCCCCAACTAACACGTGCAATTAGTGGATGAATAACGGGCTTCTTAGCCCGTTTACCCATTCTTCAACCGCTGACATCGGTCAACTATCGGCTGACACCGGTGGGATAGCCAATGTCAGTTACATAAATTAATGTCTAACATTGAGTTAGCCCCCTAGAAACTCTTAGATGAATCTTGGCTCTTGGACTCTCGAATCGACTTCCTCTCAGACTCTCTCTCTCTCTTCAGCCTAGACTCTGAGATATTGATGCACATCAAACATCAAACTTTGACTAATGCTCTCCAGGCTTCAGAGACTCTGCACTAGTCACTCTAGATTGGACTAAAACATTGCATGAGAACTTCATCATTAGCCACAATAGGGACGTCACAACACCTCTGGTTCTTTCAAGTAAGAGCTAAGTATTCTTTTGCCTTTCATTTCAATAATTTAGAATATGTTAGTAATTGGTTTCCATTTACTATTTATAAATATAATCAACTAGACCAGACCTAGCTTCTTCCTAGAGAGGCTGAGAAGCCTTCTTCTTATCCTGACCCTCATCTCACACATAACATCTACCTTTGTCCACCTTAAGACTCTATTGACCTCCTTGCAACCCTTCACAGACCTCCAAACTACCAGACTCCTTTTATCAACCACAGACATAGCCCTTAGACCTGTCCAAGGACCATTTCCCCTACTGACATTGGCAGACTAACTGATGATGGCACATTTGACCAACTGACGCCGGCAAGACTACTGATGTCGATGACTGTGGAAGATTGACTGCAAGAAACAGGTATGCGTTATCTTTATTTCTCTTTCTTAGTCTTTCACCATTTCTTTTATTAAACACTCTTTTGTTAAATAAGTGGACTGTCATCCCTCAAGGAATTTTTTACACTTCTGGGACTGAGCATATCGCTTGGCAGTTCACCATATATCATCTAACATTTTCTTTGTTTAAGTCTTTCTTATCTACAGGTGTCATCCTCCACAGCCAAAGAGGAGTCCCTTCAACATCTGGATATGGTGCACAGCTTCATCTAGGTACGTACAAACCCCTGACCATTTATCTTTAGTTTCTTATTTCTTCTAAATGTAAAAAGCAAAAAATGAGTAGAGACAGAGATCAAAATTAGTACCTTATGTAGTAGCTATATTGACTAAGATTGAGGGTTGAATCTAACATTTTTATTTGGAGGTAGGCATAGAATTATTTAAGAAGACGAGGTGTCAGTTAGATGGAACATGGGTCAAAGGCACTGGGATGTATACTTTGTTTTGGTTTTAGGATATAATATTTTTGCTTACACATGGGATTGGAGTGAATGATAGAAAACCTAGTTTAAGATCAAATATGGCCAATGATTTCATTTGCGGACTACTTGTCAATATTGATGGCTTTAGTGTAATCCAAAGTTAATGAATTAATTCCAATAGCTTTTTGGAAAAACATAGAAAAAATGGTATCTGGTGAATTTTTATATATCTTGAGAGCCAATGCCTCATTTGGTTCATAAGTAGTATCTAGTCTTATATATATTCATATATATATATATATTTATATCTATATATATATATGTATATATATATACATATATCTTTATATATATACATATATCTGTATATATATATATATATATATATATATATATATATATATATATATATGTCTATATATATATATAATGCCTAATATATATATATAAGACTAGATACTACTTATGAACCAAATGAGGCATTGGCTATATATATATATATATTAGGCATTAAAATCTAATATTTGTTAATTGGGCTCTTACCTCATACTAGTTCTTAAACATTCCATGAGGTTCTATCATGAACTAGCCTAACTATTAAGATACTTACTTAGCACAATTTGGCCAAATCACTAGTCCAAGCATTGTTTATCAGCACTTTACCAGTATGAGGTATGAGGTAAGAGCCCAATTAACAAATATTAGATTTTAATGCCTAATATATTATTAGGCATTAAAATCTAATATTTTTAAATTGGACTCTTACCTCATACTGGCAAAGTGCTGATAAACAACACTTGGACTAGTGATTTGGCCAAATTGTGCTAAGTATCTTAATAGTTAGGCTAGTTCATGATAGAACCTCATGGAATGTTTAAGAACCAGCCATAGGACACATATTATAATGTGAAAGGGAATAATCTATAATCCACATCTTCATGAGTTACATTTAATAGCCTTAAATAAATTTTGAAGGCCTTGATCTATTCTTTTGTAGTCCTTCCTCCCAAGGGATAAAAGGTAGGAATATATTTATCCAGGTTTGTAGGGAGTTCATGAATGATTACAATAACTTGAGGGGATATTTCTCAAATAAATATAGAGGCATATTTGTTGGCCCCTCTTCTAGTGATATTTTAAGTTTACTATTGATGTAGATTTTATGCACACTCTAGTAACCCTAGGAGGTAGTCTCTAACATTTTAGGATCAGTAAAAGATTTCATTCCAAGGCATAATTTTCTAGGTATTCAATTTTATAACAACATGTTGATTGGATAGAAGTGAATGATACAAGTTTTTTATTGTGGGTGACTTGCCTATGAATCGACCTAGGTCTCCTTGAAGTGAATGTAAGGATGACTGTTTTAACTAAAATGGAAAATAATTCCAAAATAAACTCAAAAAGAAAAGAAGGGTAAGGCAAAAAAGAAGCATGTGGACTACACAAGATGAAAACCCTTCAAGACCAACACTTGAACTAAGGTAGGATAAGAAATCAAAGGACCAATATTTGATGTAACTTGTTATTTCACACTAACCATCAAACACATTAAAGATTCAAAGGGAACCATGACATAATATAACTAAACATGCATGAATTAAAGGTTATCACATTTTCTAGATTATTATTGCGCATCTCCAAGGGGGATTATAATTAGCATGTAAAAGACATTCAAATCAATTTTAGCTTAAAATATATAATTTTATTATATAAAACAAATCATACATAATAGAAAAAATAAATTGATATAATGATATCATGTCCCATACAATCCATATAATTTGAGAAGAATCAATATTTTCACACAAATATCAATCTTAATAGCCAAAAATCTGCTCCCTTTAGAATTTTGAGGATACAAATATATATAGCTTTGGATGGGGATGCCTCATCTCTTCAAGCCTCTTCTAAAATTACAATTTCAAAATTATAACTATGCACCTAAGATAATGAAAAATATGCATGCCTCAAAATTATATATATAACAACCTCTTTAGCTAAAAATACAATATGCATACATAGTAAATGGGTTAGGAACTAAAGCCCCCTTTGATAATAGCATGTAAATACATAGTTATTTTTATATCATGGTGCTAATGTGGCATCACTAACTGAAGAGGTATATGGAGTAAGTGTAGTTAAAACTCAAGTATTTATTAGAGGTCCCTACAAGATCAAAATTAGGATTTTCAAAGTTTTCATGATAGAAAATCTAGGGAACTAAGAGCTTTATGATGCTAGGGAGACACTAATAGCTAATTGTGTATGTGGAACTGACCTTGAAGCTACTTCTTTGGTTTTCATATCTTCAAATAATGTATAAACTAAGGTTAAAATCCTTATTAATAATATCAAAATTGAGTAATTAAGACTTTAAAATCTTGACAACCTCACCCATCAACCTTTCTTTCCCAACTTGTAAGCTTTTGAATTCAGATGCTAAAGCTTATACCTTTGTTACTTTATCTTTTAAAAAACTAACCAATGGTAATATTTATTATTTAGTTTTATATATGGTTCCCTCTATTTATTTGAAGTTGTTTACAACTGCCTAAACTATGTTTTCAAAATTAGGTCTATTGACGAATTCTATTATGGGGGTTATTATATTGGTAACCCTCATATCTACCAAAATTCATAATGATTCACCCTCGTGATTGAGAAAATGCTCCAAAAATGTCTTCATTTTCTTGTGCCACTTAAGAGAATAATCCCTTCTTTCCATTACATAATTCAAGAACTTAGAAGCATCCATACTATAATTAATATTCAAATGGTTGAAAGAATTATTCCTAGAGCATTAGACCAAAAAATTCAATCTTGTATTTAATTATTTCATCTAGTTCCAAAATGTAAAAATAGTTTCCTTATTTGATTGGCTCCCTACCTTGAAAATCCTAACTTTATATAAAATATTGTACAACTTGATAGATTCACTCTATACATCAACAATAATTTCTTGAGGTTATTATATTCTTTGGCCTTTTTATAACCTTTTTAAGGCATCTTCTTTACTTTGAAACATTTCCTTCATTATTTCCCCCTAAAACCCAAAAAATAACCAAAATTATCAATATATTATGTGGGTTAATTTGGATTTCTCTTGGGTTTATTTGCTAAAGGGAAAATATTCTCCCTTTTTTTAAACTCCACTTTTATTATTTTGTATTTGTGTTCATCACCTTCCTCTTCCTTACCCTTTTAATAATACCACTCTTCTTATCAAACTATGTGGAGACTATGGGAATTTAAGTCATGACAAAAAAATTCCTTTCATCCCTAACATTTTTCATTTATGTTACCCATTGGGTAACAATTATTTCTCCCATTTCAATCTCTTGATTTGGACCTAAGGACTAAGAATATGGAGGAGTAATAGGAGTTGGTGTAATTGAGGGAGGTGTGAAGGATGCACTTATTTGAATAAGAAATTGGAGGGGTGTTTTAGATATTTACTTCATGGGGGTAACTTCAATCAAGAGTTTAGTCAAGATTTTAGTAATTTGTATATTCATTATAACTATTGGCATGGTCAATGGATTTCTCATGGTGAGTTCTAATTGGGCTGATTTTTTCCTCAATATTGGTGGCATCTAGATTAAAAATAGAAAAAATGACCAAATTTTCAAAATTGAATACTTTGGTGGTTATTATTAAATTTTAAGAATAATAAGGAATAGTTGAATCAATATTACTAGTAATCATAGATAAAATATCCCCAAAAATAGATGGGGGTAGAATTTCAATTGGGATTTTAATAATAGAAATTGAAGAAACAAAAGATGAGACTACCTTGTCAAGGTTTTTGATATGCTCTTATGTGAGGAATTACTATTTTAATATATTATGGGAGTCTTACTTAAGTATCTATTCTACTAGACTCAAGGCTTTGGCCCTTTCTAGCCCAACATCTTCATCATCTAGTTTTTTGTCTATAGGATAATCAATGAGAGACATTACATGCTTGAGTTATTTTTCTTTTACGTGTTCCATTACATCCAATTATTCCTATGATTCCTCTTCAAGTGATGGTATTTCTTTTAGTTTTTTATATTTATGAGGGGAGAGTCTTTTTGTTTCCTCTAGTAAGTGAAGATGGGTGGAGTGGAAGGTGGATGAGATGGGGGAATAAATGTAGAATTAATGGTGGTAGGAGGTATGATTGAAGATAGTAGAAAAGGAATATTAGATTTGATGAATGGTTTTTACATAGTTATATAGGGCACAAAAATTACTTGAGGAGACTTAGGAGATTGGGGAGAACCTGGAGTAGTAGGCATGGATAGTAAAATAGTATGTAAAAACTTTAGGAGACTCACTTAAGTGATTGTAGTGAGGGGTGGCAAAGGTTTCATCACTAAAGAGCTCATATTTTGTTCCCCTAAATAAGTTGTTGACCCATGAATTTTAGTGGATGTCTCCAAATATTGAACATTAGTTGTCATTAATTTATAAGATACTTTAGGACCTATGAGACCCTTCATAGTTTCACTCCTAATTTTAGGGTTTGATTCTATTTGAATGTCAGATTCATCTATTTTTTCATGTTTAGGCACTCCTAAAGAGTTAGGAGGTCTATCTTTTAAATAAGTATCATATGGTAACTTGGATGCCATTTATGGCTCCATGTATCTTATGCTTTCTCCTTACTTACTTTTGGATCATACTGAAGGGATTGAACCCAAGCCATAGATATTCATTTGTTCCTCATTTTTATCCATACTCTATTATCATCAAATACATTTAGAAAGATTGTATCATGTTCATACTCCTCATGGCCATAGAAAAAATATAACTTCTTCTTATCCTTGAGTTGAAGGATATATCCCCGTACCTTATTCCTAGGATTTCAATCCTTGAATGGTAAAACTTGTAAATTTTATTGAGTCATGTCCTTGATAGCATAAATAAAATGTGATATAACCACATATTAGTTTTATCTAATGCTTAAAGGAGTTTTTAAATAATATGCCAAATGTCTCTGGCCTAGTTATTCATCAATGTGTAGACACCAAAATAGTGTCAACCCCCCTTGGTCCCTTTCTAACTTTCACATGCCTAACCTATACTTTATTAATTTAAAATAAGTATTTTAAATTAATAATCCCCCCTAGACACCTCACCTTATATTCCTAGCTCTTAGGCCATTTATCACCCTATGACTAATCATAATTACCTAAGACCTAATTTTAACTCTCCCACTAATTCTCACGCCTATTAAACCCGCCTTTGGACCGTTCAACAACGACAACCAAACTTGGCAGATGGAGGAATGGGAAAAAAGATAAAAATATCCTTTTTACCTATTCTCTAGCCATCGATGTTGATTGCTTAAAACTAAATTCTAACCTTAGCTCTTCCATGAATGCGAATTCTCTTGCTCCCGGGATCCGAACTCTCTTACTCCTCAACTCCTTGCATATCAAAGGTAGGCTTTAGGATGAGGCATCAGCATTTTATCATCACTCTCCAGGCTAAGAAACTATACAAAATTCTCTCCAAACATTGGATTGGAAGGTTGTACGAAATCTTCTACATCAGCCGCATCAAGAACAAGCATTCTAAACATCCTTGGTTCTTCATCAATCAGAGTTAAGTATTCTTCTTCTACCTTTCATTTCAGTATCTTTAGAATGGATTGGTAATCAGTCAATTTGCTATTTTTGAGTACTATTGAGACAAAACCTAGCTTTCTTCTTGGAGAGGCTAAAAAGCCTTCTTATCCTAACCCTCTTCTTACAACAACCTTCTGCCCTTGTCCCTTCTTATATCTTACTCACTGTCCTGCAACCCTGCACAACCCTGTAAGCTTTCACAGACTCTTCTGTCAACCACAAACTTGTCCAAAACCCATCCAAGGTCCATTTCCTCGACTGACATCGACCACAACCCCTACCGACATCGGCAGCCTAATCGACATCGGTGACATTGACCAATTGACACCAAAAATGCTACTGACGTCGGTGACTATGATAGATCGATAGCAGAATACATGTACGCATTATCTCTATTTCTCTTGTTTAGTCTTTCACCATTTATTTTCATACGACATTATTTTTATCAAATAGTGGACTGTCATCCCTAGAGGAAGTCTTTGCACTTCTAGGACTGAGCTTTGCTTGGCAGTCCACCATATATCTATCTAACATTTTCTTTATTTAAGTCTTTCTTATCTACAGGTGTCATCCTCCACAGCCAAATAGGAGCTCCTATAACATCTGGATAATGGTGCGCAACTTCATCTGGGTATGTACAAACCCCTGACCCATTATCTTTAGTTTCTTATTTCTTCTAAATATAAATAGCAAAAATGAGTTAGAAACATCCTGGCACACCCGGTGGGACCTTGGAGTTTTCCTTGGGTTCATTTCTTCTAAAACAAACTTTCATATAGGTGCATTAGGAAAAAATTTCTTCTTGCATCCTTCTTTTTTATTTCCCTTTCGAAAAGACACCATTAGCACAAGTTAAAAAGAACTTTTTCATCTTGTCACTTCTTTTCTACATCTTAGAGTAGTGAAATTCATGCTCTTAACCTTTTCCTAATTTTTTGCATCCAAACAAAAACATTTCAATTTGGGTTAAAATCTATTGCATTTCATTCCTACTTGAATGCATATTTAGCCTTCTCATCTAGTAATTAAAAATGCATTATGAATAAATCATAGTGCACATATGTTACACAACCTGACCACATTCACAAAATCAAACATCTAAACATACCTGAGACAAGGTTCGACTAGGATTTTATCACCTAGTGGATACCTTACCCTTCCTGGTAATCCTACTTAGACTTCACTACCAAGGGGAGAACCCACTCTATTCTCTGGCAGAGTATAAACTCTAGGGGATGTATATATTGGCTAAGTGACCCAGCTTGTCTCTGGGCTCGTGAAGTGAGGGGAGCAAGCTCCTAGCACCAGGCCATGTACAGAACCTAATATAGATTTTGAGCACCAAAACTCAACCTGAAACCAAACTTAGACTTCTTCTTTTAGTACCTGTTCTAAAATCCCAACTTCCCAAACACACTCTTCTAAGGCATAAGCCACCACGACTCTAAAATTTATTCATAGGAATTTAATGTTTAGAGGCTGCTTATCTTCATCTATTTTTCTATTTTTATATAGTTTTTTGAGCTGGTAAGGATGCATTATTTTGAGCTCCAAAAACAACTCAGAACTTTCTTCTTTCTTCCAAAAACTTTTAGTTTTTTGAGTTTCTAAAAATACACAGTAACTGACATCAATTTTTCCATCGACGTCGGGAACTGATCTTCACCAACATCAGTTATATGACTGACATCGGCAAACTTACATCACTGACATCAATTTTCCTACTGACGTCGGTCACTGTCAAAAAAATTTCTTCTCAAATAGCAAGCTAAAAACCTGACCTTTTTGCTATTAAAAACAAATTCTACTTTTCTGAGGCTGAAACATACAGTTTTTAAACCTAAACCTATTTGGCCTTGAATAGTTTTGACATGTAGTCAAGCTAAAAATCTTATTGACCACGCAATGCAACAACCACTCCCACCTTCGCCTTCTATATCAAGTCTCCAAATGGAGTATAATTCAAAAACTGAATGTACTCCTATCTAACCAACCCCAACTCAACATCCAATTATTCCCAAAGGGGATCAAGACTTTGAAAGGTTCCTTGACCTCAATGTCAAGGCTCTTCAGCACTATCTCATGAGAAGTCAAATGTGAGATCCTTCAGGCAACCCAATTTATGGGATGCCAACTTCCTTAGTTAAAATGACAATCATATCAACAGCCTCTGTAACCCAACTCATGGTCACCCAGGCCATTACCTCAACTAACAACCTGACCATGACCAATATTCAAAGTGTAGCCTCTCCTTCTATTTTTGGAGCTACCTCCATTGGGGTTTTTGTACCCCCTCAACCACAAACCATTCAACAAAGTCCTACACCATTCTAGAACTTAATTGTCTCCATCCCACCTACTCTTACACCCATAAATACAAGAGTGACTACTTATCCTTCGGCTAGTGTTGCCACCATCAAACCACCTTTGGTGACATCAAGTCAAGTTGTGCCCTCTAGCTTCATGACACAACCACCCTTGACTTCAACATCAGTCTCTATGAATAGTTACCAATATGTTGCGCCTATACAAGCGCAACCAACTATGTCATACGCTCCACCTAACACCTTCTAAATGCCTTATAACCTTGGGGGCACCCCACTTACAAATCCATCAACCGATCTAATCAATATGTTGATGGATAAGGTGTCTAATCTTGAGACATTTGTTTTGGATTCAAGAAATTTTCTCTCATATGAACAAATCTGTAATGAACCTATTCATTCTTCAATCCTAATCTGACCATATCCTAGTCAGTGGAAACTTCCCAAGTTTACTCACTTTCAGAGTAAAGAGGACCCATAACAACATCTATGAGCGTTTAGACACGCTTGTTACCTTATAGCACATGATGATGTGTTATTACTACGCACATTTACCATGTCACTTTCTAGTGCTACCCTCGATTGGTATAGTTCTATTACTAGTCACTCTCTATTTACCTTCACGCAAGTAGCTCAACTATTTCTTGACCACTTCTCAATTAACATAACTAAAAAGGTCTCCATCACAGACCTATAATCTATCAGATAATTTGACGATGAATCAATAGTTGATTTCATTGCCCATTGGAGAGGTTTAATCAACCAACTCTCCTTTTCTTTACCTCAACCTAAGCTCATTAAGCTCTTTTCACAAGCATGTGCCAAACACATCTCATCTACTTTATGGGTCCAAACATTTTGCACATTTGACAAAGCTTTCACCATGGCCAGGAAGCTTGAACTCCATGCTGTCAAAGAAAACAAAGTCAAACTGCATAGTAAAAATACTAATGCAAAATCAAATGACCCTTCATCCAAATCTTATTCTTCCAATCCCAAGTCCAAGGGATTAGCAAATGTTGTGGTACTTAGATCATCATCATCGACCACAACTAACCAATCTGAACCTTCCATATCTCAAAGCATTATACGACAATTCCAACAACGATACGTACAGCGTCAATATACTCCAATAATAAAATCATACGTGTCCATGTTGGATAAACTAGTCAAAAAATGAGTCCTCAACCTCCCCCAAATTCGACCACCACCTTAATTTGATCCCTCGCATACCATCCCTGAATGGTATAGGGAGAATGACTTCTGTAATTATCACCGTGTCAAACACCATGACATAGACAATTATAAAACCTTCAAGAACATTGTCCAAGATATGCTAGACAAAGGTGATCTTGTCTTGGATAACCCAAATGTGCTACCTAACCAAAACATAGATATCTTTAGACAACCTTTTCCTAACCATCCCCCTAGCCAAAACAACATTCAGACCACAGCCAAAGACCCCCAAGAGCGTAATATACGCACGATCGATATGGTTTTGCCTTTTGTCCCTAACCAACCTCTTCCACAAATTGAAGAGGTTAGTCAACCTATCCCTCCACCACAAGAAGAAGAGCCTTCTTCTCCTAATAATCCTCTATCTACCCCTCTTATATTGGAGGATGCTTTAACCATACCAACGCCACTAGCCCCACCTTCATCCTTCCTACTACCAATGGAGGACCATACCTTTCCTACTCTTCAACCACAAGTAGAAGGCACGATCATCCCTATGCTCTTTCCTCTCAAAGAACCCCATTCTTCAATTCCTTCTCCTCCAAGAGAAGAACTTGTCTCTTCACCTACTTCAACTGAAGAGGATCTAGTAATGGCTCTCTCTCACCTTTGGCTTGAGATTGCCACATCTAACACATTCCCACTCTCACAACCACCCAAATCTTCTAAAAAACCAATTATAAAGCCTCATCTAACATCTTCCAAACCATTCTCTTGACTGGCTGAAAACTTAGGATTTATCCATTTGAGGAACTTAGAACATGAGTCATTATGGGAGCAACTAAAAGCTCCTTATCTTAAGCATCCCATCTCATCTCGTACTAACGACCCTCCTTTGACAAAATCTCCCAAAGTCTCCAATGAGGACTAGGCTTCTACTTCCAAATCTTTAGAAGCTCAACCATTCACATCTGAGCCTAAACCCTCACAAACTTCCACTATACCGAAATTGGTTAAATCCCTTGGTGTTTGCCCCATATCAAACCTCACTCACCCACAAGTGAAGGTTGATTTAAATCTCACCTCCCATAATAGTGGTCCTCATACCATATTAAAGAAGGCTACTAAAACACGTCGGAGAACTCCTCCCCCACCATCACCATTTCCCTCTATTTTGGACCCACATCCTTATACCTTAATAGGAGTTCTCCCTACTCCAACACCTAACAAAAACAAGTTGCCTCTATTAATCCCTTTACCCACTAAAAACATACCTCCTTTGAAAAATTTTGCACCCTTCACGAAGAAAGTGTCATCTACACGAGTGGCCACACCACCAACCCAAAAGGTGGTATGGAAATCTCCCTCAATAACTCCCAAACAAAAGTCATCAACACCTAGTGCATCAACAAGCACAGAACCATTAGTTGGTTCATATGCTTTGATACTACACTGACTTTTACAAACTTCTAGCATCACTCTCCCACGTAGTAAACCATTTCAACCTCTCGAATCAAAGCTGTCTTGGTTCGATGACACCCAAATTTTTCTATATCATCGTACACCTGGACATGACACTAAAAATTGTTGTGCTCTTAAGGTTATCATTTGCCAATACATGAAAAAAGATAACCTACTTGTTGAAGGTTCCTTCAACAAACTTTCAACACCTTCCCATGTCTCTCAAACCTCCTCACCTTCACACTCATCAACTCTCAAATCAAAACCATATTGGTTCGACGACACTAAATTTTGTGCATATCATCACACACTTGGGCATGACACTGAGTGTTGTTGTGCTCTTAAGGTTTCCATTCGTCAACACTTGGAAAAAGGCACCCTTCTTGTTGAGAATTCTCTTGACCATTCTTTTGACAAACTATTAACATCATCCCATGCCTCCCAAACCTCTTCACCTTCACACTCATCAACTCTCAGATCAAAACCATCTTGGTTCGATGACACTAAATTTTGTGCATATCATCACACACCTGGACATGACACTGAGCATTGCTACGCTCTTAAAGTTGTCATTCGTCAAGACTTCAAAAAGGACACCCTTTTCACTAAGGATCCTCTTGAACACCCTTTCAACAAACCACCGACACCATCCCATACCTCTCAAACATCCTCACCTAAATTGGGAGCCCATCATCAAATTGTGGTTCCTATATCACCTTCAACCCCTTTATTTGAAATCAAAACCATCAATGTGGCTACCAGATCACAAACCATGAAGGATAAAGGAAAAGAGAAGGTTTCTATCCCTTGGACATATCCATTTACCAAGCCCTCACCATAACCAAAACCCAAGATTATTGTCTTGGGCACGTCTCAACCAACATCCTCAAAGATAATCCATGATTCTGTGGTGAAACAACTTCACCACAAAACCCCTGTGAAGATGTCTTTATATAACCTAATTCAAATCTCTCCACAACATCGTCAAACCTTGATCAAAGCCTTACAAATAGTGGAGGTCCAACCTAAAGACCCCCAACCACTAGCTACTTTGGTCCAATCATTATCCACCATTGCCTCCCTCACTTTCAATAATTTTGAGATTCCAGACTACAACATGGAAGATCAGGTACTCGCCATCTCAAACTAAACCTGTCAAGGAAAAGCTTTGTAGGATGCATCCTTGTGTCATACCCCTTATCAAAGAGAAGCTTCAATGTCTTCTCTCCATCTTATCCAACCATTTATCAAGCATTCCCCTCATCACAGAAGCAACTGGGGGAATTTGACTTTATACTGACTATCATGACCTCAACCAAGCATAAACCAACTTCACGTCCAAGACCACATCAACCGTGCCTATAACAAAAATCTGAGAGAATGAGATTTCAAAATCAGAGATCTTGTCCTCAAAGAAAACCAACACGTGACCAATATGGAAAGAAGTAAATGAGGCAAGTTTGCTCCTAATTGGCTCAGACCTTATATCATAACACACAATTATGGATCAGGGACTTATCATCTATCTTCTCTTGAAGGTCTTTTTAGAACCTGAGCCCCTTAATGTATTGCATCTATGACCATTCTACTGTTAATCAAGTACTCATTCACTTGATATTTAACTTGAGCTCGTCCCTTGAGCGACCCCTGTCATTCTTATTCTTTTCAACCCTTTTTTCCCTACAAACATTAGTTAACCCTTTTTGCATTAGTGTTTTGTCCTAATAAAAGGGAAACCCCTAAACCTCTACAGTCAAGTCCATGACTACAAGATCAATCAACAAAATCAACATAAAATTGGGATGCCTAATCAAAGGTCATAAATCATAAATATAGACTGCTCCCTTGAAGGATAGCTACATCATTGCTGTAATTAATAGACTGCTCCCTTGAAGGATAGCTATTCAATAGATCTCCAAGCATACAAATTCAACTATAGACCATTCCCTCAAAGGATGGCTATGCCCAAATTTTGTTAAAAACAATACTCTCTAAGAAGCTTCCCGCATCGATCAGCTTCACATATGGCCACAAAACAAAATAACATCCCCACGTAGACTTCCCGCATTGATCAGTCTACCAAAAAATAAATAAATAAATAAATAAAATTTTGACTGACAAAAAAAATTAAGTCATGGACTTGCCTATAGTCATTTTCAGGGTCACCTATAAAAGGGGCAAAGTTATCCTTGCTAAAAAGGGTTATGCTATCCTCACACCTCACATAATCAAACCTATTACCCCAACATACCCAAAGGATTTTGAGCTCACTTAACATCAAGTGATTTGAATACTTCTCTAACACAAACAATGGTCAATGACGTAATGCATGAATGGGGCTTTTGTTTGCAACAACCCTATCTATGCTACCATTATGGTCCTTGTCAATGAAAGATCAACACACCTTTCACTTCTTACACACTTTGGTCACATACAACCAATCCAAACTCAACTAAATCATTTTCTAACCAAACCAACCCAATCCAAACCAAACAAAAATATATTCTAACCATTAGCATAACCTCATGATTTATTTAATGCAAATATCAATTTATGTTATATAAATTATCATATCCTATTCACATTAGTTTTTATGGAAAAAAATACACATGGAAACTAACAACCAAACACAATTTATGTCAAGCATATATCATCACCAATACAAATAGTGTTGAAGTATAAATAAACTCATTTCATTTTTAGCATACATCCATCACCAATATGGAAACTTGCTAGGGATGAAAAACCACATAACCTATGTTATAGAATATACCACCACATGGAAAAGGTTGTAACATCATCATACACTCATCATTTCAAGCATGTACCATTAGACATATGGGAAGTGCTAAACCATTAACATGACCAAACCAATTATCGACCCCTTTGACTCTATCTTCCCTTTTGGGGAGAACTACATTGGCTTGAGGCCCTTCAAACAGGGGCTATGTAGGCAGCACTCAATTGACATGGAGTCTTCTGGGGTTAGCTTAGCCATTTTCCTGTTAGTCTCCCTAATGACGTTGGCCATTCATTTGTTCATCTACCTGATGGACAAACCATTTCACCTTTAACCATGACTTAACCTAGTCAAACCCAATCCATAATCGACTCTCTTCCTCCCTTTCGGGGAGAACTACATTGGCCTGAGGCCCTTCTAATAGGGGCTATGTAGGCAGCACTCAGTTGACATGGGGTCTTCGGAGGTTAGCTCGGCCATTCCTTCATCTGTTCATCTAATGGACCAACTATCTATACCAACCCAAAATCATGACCAAACAATCAGCCCTGACACTGAATGAGTTACCTAAACTTCTCATGGGGCACATTATAAATCACATACATCTCCCTGACCACAAAAAATGCCACTTGAGATCATACCATGACTCAGCCCGACTCAACCAAAGACCTTGGAGATCGCAACTATCTCCTCAGACCACGACCATTTCTGAGATAACTTTGCCTTGGTTGTTTTGATTGCATATATGCTACCTCATAAATAGTTATCAAATTGTATGCAACCCACATTATGACCCTCACACATGTTGTCAGATTGTGCTCCAGTTGATCCTTAATATTTGTGACATTTTCGTGTTTTCTAGGAGCACTTCCTGAGCCTGGAATACTTGGAACATGATGACCATTAGAGCTACAGCTTTGATCATTTAACCCAATTAGCTATGACTAAATGTTGGGGCCTAGCTATTTTGATTTTAGCACTCCTCAACCTTTGACTGTGATAATTTGACCTATCTATCATGTAAAGTGGTATACGTGCAATACCAACTATTGCAATTTTCACACTCCAACTTCACCATACCCATCCACTACCTATTAAATTGGCACCCGATATCAGGTTACCTTCCCTCAACTCCCACTTTGAGGGGGAATACCTCATCCCTTACCCAGAGTGACCTACACTTCATCCCATATCTGGGGCAACCAACTCTTATTTTTGTCTTGTAGTTCATCAGAACAACCAACAAGACAAAAATGACCTTATCCCATACCTGGGGCAACGTACTCATGTTTTTGTCTTGCAGTTCATCAAGAACAACCAACAAGACAAAAAGGGGAAAATGTAGACACCAAAATAGTGTCAACCTCCCCTTTGTCCCTTTATAACTTTCACATGCCTAACCTATACTTTATTAATTTAAAATACTTATTTTAAATTAATAATCCCCCCTAGACACCTCACCTTGGATTCCTAGCTCTTAGGCCATTTATCACCCTATGACTAATCATAATTACCTAAGACCTAATTTTAACTCTCCCACTAATTCTCACACCTATTAAACTCACCTTTGGACCATTCAACAACGACAACTGAACTTGGTAGATGGAGGAATGGGTAAAAGGCTAAAAATAGCCTTTTTACCCATTCTCTAGCCACCAACATCGGTCAACAGTCGACCGATGCCGGTGGTATCACCAACGTCGGTTACTTAAAACTAAATTCTAACCTTGACTCTTCCCCGAATGTGAATTCTCTTGCTCTCGGGATCCAAACTCTCTTGCTCCTTGAATCCTTGCATATCAAAGGTAGGCTTTAGGATGAGGCATCAACATTCTATCATCACTCTCCAAGCTAAGAAACTCTACAAAATTCTCTCCAAACATTAGATTGGAAGGTTGTACAAAGTCTTCTACATCAGCCGCATCAGGAACAAGCATTCTAAACATCCTTGGTTCTTCATCAATCAGAGCTAAGTATTCTTCTTCTACCTTTCATTTTAGTATCTTTAGAATGGATTGGTAATCAGTCAATTTGCTATTTCTAAGTACTATTGAGACCAAATCTGGCTTTCTTCTTGGAGAGGCTGAAAAGCCTTCTTCTTATCCTGACCCTCTTTTTACAACAACCTTCTACTGTTGTCCCTTCTTAGATCTTACTCACTATCCTGCAACCCTGCACAACCCTTTAAGCCTTCACAGACTCTTCTATCAACCACAAACTTGTCCAAAACCCATCCAAGGTCCATTTCCTAGACCGACGTCAACCACAACCCCTACCGACATTGGCAGCCTAATCAACATCAGTGACATTGACCAACTGACGTCAGCAAGACTACCGATGTTGGTGACTATGATAGACCAACAACAAAATATAGGTACACATTATCTCTATTTCTCTTGTTTATTATTTCATCATTTCTTTTCATACAACATTCTTTTTATCAAATAGTGGACTGTCATCCCTCAAGGAAGTCTTTACACTTTTGGAACTGAGCTTTGCTTGGCATTCCACCATATATCTATCTAACATTTTCTTTGTTTAAGTCTTTCTTATCTATAGGTGTCATCCTCCACAGCCAAAGAGGAGCTCCTACAATGTCTAGATAATGGTGCGTAACTTCATCTGGGTACGTATAAACCCCTGACCCACTATCTTTAGTTTCTTATTTCTTCTAAATATAAATAGCAAAAATGAGTTAGAAACACAATGTTAATATAAATTTAATTTGAAATTTCTTGTTCTAGTATGTGATCCAAAACATGGTGCGGTAGCAATAGGGAAGTGGTCCTTGTTCCTTCTAAATTGATAATAATGACATCTGGGTAGTATTAGTAGTCTCCTATTTTGCCCAAGTTTTTTATTACATTCTTAAATAATATGGGCATTACAATGTCTTATATGGCCTGAAATATTTGGGGATAGACCTCCTTGCATATCCTCTTAATTTATTTCTTATATCTATGCACAAACATAAAAGAGCAGTATTCACCTATCCTCTTTGATAAATACTCACTTGAGGGATACCATTCTTGACCATAGAACTTATAACCATGCCCATGAATACATCCAATAGGTAGGACATCATGTAAACAATTTCATCATATTATCTCTTGAATGCTTGTAATTTTGAGCTTATCAATTCAAACTACTAAAAATAGCAATTTTACTCAAAACTTACAAAACATAAAAAGAGAAATATAGGAACAATCAAAAACCAAAAATGAATTATTACCATTACCTTTCTCCTAATGGCTTCCCTCCAAGATCTTCAAATTAATTCCAATGATTCTTGACTTTGTTTCTATATTGTTATAGATAGACTCAAATTTTTGGAATGATGCTTGCTTGATCAAGAGACTAAGATGATATGTATTTAGGATATACTAGATGATTACTATGTGAAAGTTTTCATATGATTCCAAAAAAAAATTTGGCCATGGAGGGGTGACAGTGTTTAAATATAAGGAAGGAGAGAAGATCAATGGCCAATATTCAAATTTGGGTGTAGGAAATCAATGGTGGAGGATTATCCAAAGAATTAAAAATTCCTTAGATTAATCTAGAAGAGGGGAGGTTCTATAGGTAGAAGACTCTAGAATATATTTAAATTTCTAATCATGATTAGATATGGATTAGTCATGTGATTAGGGGATTTAAGAGAATATAAGGGGTAAGTTTGTAGGAAAGCCTAGGAGTAGGTAGGTAGGTGGGTCATGGGAACTTTAAATTACTAAATTGGACAAGTAGGATTAGTTAGTGGATAAGACATGACTAGAAGAATCGATAGATTAGTAGGGATAATATATAGTTAGTATATGAATAAGAATGAAGGGGGGTGTTAGATATATGACTAAAAGGGGTGATATTGGAATGAAATTAAAGAGATGAATGAGGTCAAATAAAATAGGTGAAATTAATGTTGACTAATATTAATATTAGTGATGATAAATGAAGTGAACAAATTTATGTGCATACACCTCTAATCAGGGTGAAGCAATTTTAATTATAGCTTGGCACATATAATTTCTCCCAGTGCCACTTACTTTTTAGATGTCAAGAGTATATCCAACAAAGGAACCCACTCAACCTAGACATATACAATATTATGAAAATCATACAATCTATTCAATACGACCATAACTATCCTATTTTCAAGCCTAAATTTGGTAATGTAATTAGATGAGATATCCCCTTGGGGATTTACTCTTTGGCCTTTAACAAGCCATTATTTCAATTTCCTATCTATTATATTATGCTCAAGCCAAACATTATTTAAGCCCTGATTGTAAGAAGTTTTGGGGAAAGGGAGTCTAGGGTATCTCTTAAATGCCCTACTTGATATGTAAGTAGTAACATTTTTAACCTTCAAAACATGTAATAATCCACATAAATATTTGAATTAATAAATAAAAATCTTAGCAGGTCAATGCATGACATTACATCTAGTTTGGCTAATGATTAGTGGAGGCCTTATTCTTTGATTAGTAGGAGGTCATCTATGTATTACTTATCTTTGGCAGAAATTTGGTCCTTGATAGCATATGGATTTATGGACTCTACCTATTCCTATAACACTGAGTAATGAAGGAACTTAAAATATAACACACTCCTTTTGAATATATTATCCATGTTTTTAGGTCTTCCTACAAATTAGTAAGGAGAGGGAACTAGAACCTTGCCCTATTTTGAATAAGAGGCCATTACTCTTTTATAGTTACTACAATTCTCTTTATGAACTGACTATTTTATTCTGTGGTTGTTCAGTGAAGAAGTTATGGATTTTGGGATACTAGAGAGCTCAAAGATGTGATCATTGGATTGAAAGTGTCATAGTGAAGTGAACACTCCTTTTGTGTAGATTTTACATATATTTATCCCAAGCCTAAGTATTAAATTCATTCATGCACCATCAATGAAGATAATGAACTTTTATTTTAATTTTGATTTTGATTTGAACTTGTTACTCAAATTTGATGGGTTGGTTTGTTGGCCATATGGAAACACTTTTTTAATTCTCTAGGTCTAGTCATTCCTTTTGAGATAGATGTTAATTACTCATTGATTGGTTATTTTCCCATGCTATAAACCCTTTATATCCTTATCACATCTAAATCCATTTAAAAAAATGACACTTGTCTAGCATTTGTCTTGTTTTCTCTTTATCCTCCCAATGAGATTCATATGTTAGGTATTGGACAATATTTTATTGCATATTTATCTCATAGATATAGCAAAGCAATGGATCCAAACACAAAGACTAATTTAAATATCACAATATATTGTTATATTTTCACATCATGGATATTTATTATTATGTACATCATAGCTATAGACATATATATAGGCAAGAGATAGCCTATAATTAGAGAGTTAACAACCTAGGATTTTCTCCTAGAATCGTATGGTTATTAAACTTGTACAAATAATAATATATTATACATTATATTTGTAATATATTAGCCTTAACCAAATAATAACCATATTAACCATACAATGAATAATAAATAACAAATAGTATTTTACCCAATGTAAATATTAATCCCAACATTCTCCCCTTAGATTTTACATGGTAAAATGTATCCCATTTTCTGAACTACAATGTGTTGCCAACGGAGCTGACCTCATGATCTTGATACAAATTGAAAGGTATTCTTCATCAACCTTCCATGGCTTTCAAAAAGTTTACCACAAACATGGACATGAATGGGAACCCATCAACTAATTCACCTCATATAGTTTATTGGATCACCACTAACCTTTTCAAGATCCATGAGTGGTACAATATATTTTGATCAACATTTTTTAATGCTTCCATAATAGGATTTATATAGGGAATTATTCATATATTAAATTTTTTAATATGAATACTACCTCTATTGTTTTCACACATAAATGAAACAAATGTCACTAAATAATATTGGCCTCATCATTGGTGACTGATGAGAGGCCTACAACACCTCCTTCTTCCATTTCCTTTGCCCTCCTTTAGGTCGTTGCTTACTTATTTATTAAGTGTTGTATGTTTTAGTGTGTTTTCAAGTGTTGATATTTTTTCAATTGATCTTCCTTAGGTTCAGTGTCCGCCTCATATCCATTTTCAATTTTTTTCTAAATTTTGTTTTCTTAGTACTACATACATTAGACATTGGTTTATACCAAAAATTAATTTATTATAAACAATAACTTTTTGACTCTTTTTGAAATTTTGATAAAAAGGAATTAACACATAAAATGACTCTAACTTCACTATAGACTTATGCGACACTTTTGAGTTTTTGATTTTGACTCTTTTACCTTAAAACCAATATTTGAAATCAACATTTAAGTAATAAAAAATTATATAAATGTTAATATTCAAAAATCTAAAAATTCTTAAAAAACTCAATTCATAATGGACAAAACTCTAATTATAAAAAAATATAAAAATACATTTACAAAGAATACATATTAAAGAATAATTAAAAAGGAATACATATTAATGTAGGATGCACAAGGACTGCAATTGGTGAGGTTAACTACAGTTTTAAATTTAAAGTGTTGACTTGATAAACTTAATTACAACTATGACATAAACTATCTAGAAAATTTACTAAATTAACTCTTCAAGAAAAATGACTCATCAAAAGAAGAAAATAGCATGATATTATGTGTTCTCTAGAATACCAATAGGTTTGAATGATAGGCAATAGTTTTGCATTAGAATTTTCAAAACTTTTAGTCTCATACCTAAGATAATAGAATTCATTATGCCTAGAAAAGAGAGGTGTTCATGCGTAGGCTGCACTATTGAAGGAAATTAGCATTAGATATTTGATTTAATTTCATCTTTGATTGGTCAAGCTGATCTATTGTATCCTTGAAATGTTTTGAGTAATATTTAAGAGTTGAAACACTTGGGTTTTTTAATTAGCTCTATAATGAAACTAGAAACCTGTTTAGCTTTATCAATGAAAAATAGACTTATTAATAGAAAGTTGGCACATGAAGTGAAGTAGGTAGGTCATGGAATGATTGGGATATGTCAAACTCATTGGATACCCCAGGTATATTTCTTATTTTATTGAGTTGAATTTGATATGTTGAGGTCGAATATGAAGTTCCTAAAAAACCAATGACTAGCACAAAGAACTTGACCAAATGTGGATTGCATCCTTCAATAGGTAATGACTCTTGAATTTTGAAACTCACATTATCTAATACAAGTGTTAGGTATTAGATTAGAAAAAATTAATTTCATATATAGTATCAAAGTAATGGAGATGAACATAGAAACTAATTTAAATCTCACAATATATTATTATATTCTCACACCATGAAAATTTACTATTACATACACTTGTAGCTATAGACAAATATATAAGCAAGAGATAGACTATAATTAGGGAGTCAATTCTCTCGTAATGTTATGTGGTTGTTAGACCCATAAAAATAATAATAATATATTACAAACTATATTTGTAATATATTAGACTAACCACCTAATAACCATATTAACCATACAATGAATAACAAATAGTAAATAGTATTTTACCCAATGTAAATACTAATCCCAACATCATATAATTTGTAGCCATGGGTCAACATGATCAATACATGTGTAATTATCTTAGGTACATATGGATTAAATAAGTTTAGAGGCTCAAAGACTATTCATTTGAACTTTGTATGTCCTAGAAGGTCATGGGTAGTGTAAGGTTGACATGAGGAGTGATCTCGATGGCCCAAGAAATTTAGAGATCAAAGCCTTCATACCTCAAAATTTTTAATATGATTCAACTCTCTTAAATCTTAGTTGGGGCATAAATTTTCTAAGTGTTGTGCACTTAAGTGTGTAAGCTTGTATCCTTTAGAATTTAGACCAAATGTTTATTTAATCCTTCTAGGGTTCTATTACATGAATATGCTAAGTGTTGAATCACTTAAAACTATAAAATCTCATAAGTATTAAACTATGGAGTCTATGGACCATTAAAATTTATGGATGAAAAAGTTACATCCCCATGTTTTTAGGTTCTTGTAATCACACTATGTGGAAATTTCCTAAATCTTGGTAACTCTAAAGACTTAGAATTTTATAATAACTCTAGGCTATGCATGATGAGGTAACAAGGAATGTGATAATCCCATGTAACTAAATTGGGGCCCACTCATGGATGGTTAGTAAATCCTAA